>JAMZAV010000321.1:0-429973 GCA_024449915.1 Sweltsa coloradensis
TTTAGACAAATTTCATAAAAAACAAATAAGTTTCACTGGTAAGGGTCACTGGTAGGGCTCGACATTTGCGTTTGACAGGGTAGGCCCTACCTCACGATGGCGATATCAGACTGTGATGACGTCAAAGCTGCCGTTATCGGCTTTCGTACATGCGATCCTAACGCACAGACGCGGAACTCTGTGCAGCCATCAAATCCCATTTTGGGCCTACTTCTGAGCCGTTTTGTGTAACTTTTACTGATGTAATTTAACGATTATGACCATAATTATGGTTTAAACAATATCAAATTTCACCACAGTGTTCAGAATAGTAAAATTAATACCGCGCTGTAATGAAAAATGGATATTACTTATTTCAATGCACTAAAGTTCATCATCAAGTTCCAAAGTTATCATTTTTTTCCGAAGCAATAACCGACCAAAGAAAAAAATGGACAAATCCGATGTGTTCAAAATTTATTTTTGAGTATGGTTGATTTTTTTCATAATTATTTGATCATAACTGTAGAGCTTGTTATTTTATTTCTAACACTCTGCAGCCGCCCCTGTAACCTGTCTATGCATTAGGCTCTTAATGACATATCTTCATCACTAACTTATTGTTACCATCACCTTTACGCCAACGACCTACAAATCTACCTTCACGTTTCTCCTTTACATATTAATCAGGCAATTGAAATGATCAACAAAGACTTGCAATCACTTGCTGAGTGGGCATATAAAAACTGTTAACTTATTAAACCCATCTAAATCTCAAACGATTGTTTTAGGATACCATAAACTTTTAGCCAAATTAGACTGAAATACAATCCACAATCTAACTTTAAACGGCAAAATTATCCCATTCCAAAATACTGTTCAAAATTTGGGACTACAAATGACAAACGGTCTTTCTTGGACTGGCCATATTAAATATCTATGTAACAAAACGTATACTTCTCTACATTCTTTAAACAGACTCAAACATTTTCAACCGACAAAACTGAAAACCATGCTTGTACAAAGTCTTACTATGCCACACTTTAACTACTGCGACATAGTATACAACAACTTGTCTGAGGACATCTCTATTCGTTTACAAAGGGCACAAAATTCTTGTGTTCGTTTTATCCTAGGTATTTAGAAATCAGATCACATCACACCCGGTTTTAGACAGCTAAATTGGCTTGGATTAAATGACCGCCGAAATCTTCATTCTGTTTGCCTCGTTCATGGAATTTTATCATCATCTGTAACATCATACCTCGCTTCACATTTTGAGTATTTGCATTCAAATCACAATTTCAATACAGGTCACGATCAGGCACACAATAGCGTTCCCCATTCACAGAACTAGTCTTCTTGATAATTCAGTGACAATAAATGCTATAAGGTGTTGGAATGCTTTACCTGTGGAGATCAGGGATGCACATCAGAATAATTATCACGTCTTTAAAAGTAAGGTAACGTCATTATATTATGCTTCAAAAGTCAGTTTGCCTGAAAGCTTATAATATAATTTAATTTAATATCCTATTCTATTAATCTGTGCTAAAATGTAAAGTGCATGACAAAACTCACATGTCAAATTATTGTTGTTTTTGATCTTTAAAAATTATATTAGTGTTAAAATTTAAAGATGGATGAATGTGTGTATGAATAACCGCCCTTATGTATTTAAGTAACTTATTTGTAGTGTACTAGTAGTAGTGTATACTGTATAGTAATCTGTCATTTTATAATTAGCACTGCCTCCTAGATGTTCGTCGTGGCTCCTCGTTCCCTGCCTGTCCACGCAACAGGTTTTGATTGTTGAAGACAATTCGCACTTTTTTCCCACAGCGCTAGTTACCGTCCCCAAGAGCTTCCTTTTGTTTTCGTTGTTTACATACGATCTGCATACAATTCAAATGTCATCATGCCGAGTTGAGCTGTATTTTTCTTCATAATAGGCAATGGTGCGTGCAAGAAGTTGTAAGATACCGGGATGCCATTATCTAAAACAAGTAGGCCTTTCATTGCATGAACTACCGGGAAATAAGGAAATTGTGCCACCCAGCCCCTCCCCAGACTCCCCCTTAGCACGCGCATTGTTTAGCTCGTGGCCTGGTCAAGACTAGGGCCCTCGTATGCTACCTAAACCTATTGATTTTTAATATGATTAGGAATAGGAGGCATAGGCCCTATAAATAAAAATAACATGCCTATTAGCCCTTGCCTTATATTATCAAACAACAAAGTTATCAATATCTACTTTTTGTTTAATTACCAGCATAATATAACTAGACAAATTTGTATATTACTATTCTGCAAACCTTGATAAGTGATGTAGGCCTACGTATCCAAAATACGATCCAAAACATTCAATTTAGGCCTAGTTGGATTCAACAGTAAAATACATGGAAGATGACATTTAATGTGATAACATCAAAACAAAAGAAAGCTCTTGGGGACGGTAACTAGCGCTGTGGACAACAATTAACACTGTGCGCGTGGACAGGCAGGGAACGAGGAGAGCCACGACGAACATCTAGGAGGCAGTGATAATTAGTATCAATTTGTATCAATCATTTTAAAGGTTTGATGTAAAAAAAGGCCTCACTGGCCTTAATCCCACCTCTAATAAAGTCCTTAATCAATCAATCTCTCTCTCTCTCTCTCGTTGGATGGAAGAGAAAACAGGCCTTAATCCCGCCATCAATAAAGACAACAATAAATCAATCAATCAATCAATCAATCAATCAATCTCTCTCTCTCCACTCTTCCATGCCCTGCACGTTGCTAGAGGCAGCGACAGCCGGCCGGCCACTAGCTACCAGCTGGCTCAGTAGTCCCCTGGAGCTAGAGTGCACTGTTCGGCAGTTGGCTGGTAAGAACGCGGCGCTCGGGCTTGAAACTTGGTGATATTAGGACACTCGCATTTTATCGATTAAAAAATATATATTTGGGAAGTTGTTGGAACTGGGTAACATGTTTAAAAACATTAATTAATTCAACATTCGAGGCGGAAAATTCGTTATACAGTCAAACGTCATTACAACAAACACTAAGGGGCCTTGCTTTTTTTCGTTAAAAAGATCAATCATTTTTTTTGTTAAATAATCAATCCTCAGTCTCTCTATTATTCAAAACGTCCACTGCAAGACCTACAAAACGCGTGCAATGCGAAATATGGAGCGCCTGGAGTGCAGGTAACTTTCATTGCATGCATGTATTGCAGGGAAAAACACTTGCCTCGTGCATTTTTGTTTATGTCTGCTTACGATGTATCATGCAAGAGTAACATGAAGTGGAGAAAAACACTGATTACGAAATTGTTGACGTAGCGCATATGCGTAGTGTAACCAATATCGGATCGTAGGCAGCTCAAGGTCAATTGCCTCGCCGCTGTCCTGCCCCCCCCCCCCCCCCCAGTACCGAACTTACGTAACAGCTCATTCATTGGTGCTTGCGCCCACATCTACTTGTTATCTTATCTTGAAACACTCAATAAATATCGAACACTTGAATAATGATGTAAATAAAATAAACCATCAGCAGTTGAACTATGAAAACATCTGCTGAATCGAACTTCGAAGAACCAAGACTTCCGAGAACGACCTTCAAAAAAAAAGCTGCAAAAGACAAGTGTAGCCACTAGCCAGCATTGTTTACGAGATAATCACGGCGGCCAGCTACACGCGGGAGTGGGAGGGGTATAATGACGCTGTGTAGTGAGTGTTGTTTGTACCGTGAATCAGGAGACAATTTTGTTGTAAAAACGTTTGTTTGATTATAGTCATCCTCATGGGTCATTAGTTCGTTAACCCATCAGCTTACCATTAAAAATCGCTGCACGTAGGCCTACCCCTGAAATCCATTTATTTTTCACGAAATGGGGTGCAGAGCGCACCTCAGCGAAAAATTCACTGCTCCTATAAAAATAACCTGATTTACTTGAAATTAAAATTAAAATGTAGCCTAAATAAATGTCTAGGGTGTATGAACTTTCCTACGATTTTTTCTTGGTGTCAAAATATCACACCCCTCATCTTCGTCAAATCCTTCAAAATATTGCAAATTGCCGTCGCCGCCAAAGTGCGCGTGCCGCCATACCGTCTACGAATGCAAACATAATCTTTCCTTCAAGTATAGACAGGCTAAAACTTGACTGAGATACGAGCCAAACACATCGTTGGATGCAGCGAAGTGCGTAGAGTACATTGAGCGCAATCTCTTGGTGATTGGACGAACCATTCTTATACAACGACCGATAATGTAGCGCGCTGTTCCAGACCGTCGATCCAACGGCCAGGTAAGTCGGCGGTCATTTCAAACAGCCCGTCAATTCGACCGGCGAGTAGGCCGATGGGTTAAAATGATCTTTTCGTTAAAACGACTTTTTGTTGTAATGACTGTTTAAAATTATGAACATAGAAATTCGGGCTCGACCACCAAAATTTTTCGGAGTAGATAATGATTATTTCGTAATAATGGCGTTCGTTGTAGGCCTAATGACTTTTGACTGTACTTGGCTCTTTAAATAAACGTAAGGACGGGAAAATTTAACATTGGTTTAAAACTTGAAGTCTTAAAAAGAAGTGACTTAAGGCTATTCCAGAGCACTTTTACCGATATTTTAAAAGTCAACGGAAAATGGCTTAAAGTTGGTTGGATGAAAGATAAACTTGAATAAAAAAGGAAAAAAAAAAAAACTTTTTTTTTGGACGGGACAAAAGCTCTATTTTGGCAATTATATGCAAATTTTGGGTCATTACGGAAGTGAATGTTTTGGATGCAATATTTAATTTTTAGCTATGATTTTTTTTTATTGCTTCAACACACCTTTGTCTTTGGACTGAGTATAAGGGAAAAGAATTTTCTGAAATAATGTTCGTTGTACGATTTTTTTGTCACATGGTACAAAAAATAATTTTGAACCGGAACACGAAAAAAATCGTTCATCAAAAGTTATTTCATAAAATTAGTTTCCCTTGTACTCAGTCCAGAGACAAAGGTGTGTTGAAGCAATAAAAAAAAATCATAGCTAAAAATTAGGGATGTCAAACGATATAAAATTTCATATCGATAATCGCGCTGAAATAAAATTAATATCCCGATTAATCGCGATAATATCGTGGACAAAAAATATCGCGCCGATATAGTCGCTTCAGTCATATCACGATATATCGGCGTATATAAAACACGTTTCTCGCAGTGCGTCTATTTGAATTGCGCGCCTTCACTGTACTAGCGTGGCTATTGGTTGGCGGAGCGGCCAACCGGCCACTCGATACCCCTACCACGAGACAGCGTGTGCGAGAAGAGCGGTGAAGCGAGAGAGAGCCTAGCTTCGAGCGGTCGGTCGGCGGGGGGAGCGGGCCCGTCGTTGCTAGGCAACAGCCAGCTGACGCCTGCCATTGCGCAATGCGCAGTAGAGAAGTTTACGTGATTGGGGCGATGCAACAACACGTGGTAACTGAAGAATCAACACATCCGTTGGCGCTAAATTCAATTTGAAGCAGCAGATGCCCGATAATATCGCGATTATCGCCAGGAATTAATATCGTACGATAATCGCGATGCAGCAACTCATATCGCGATAATATCGATAATCGATATTATCGATAATTATCGATAAGCGATTATCGTTGACATCCCTACTAAAAATTAAATATTGCATCTAAAACATTCATTTCCGTAATGACCCAAAATTTGCATATAATTGCCAAAATAGAGCTTTTGTCCCGTCAAAAAAAAAAGTTATTTTTTTTCCTTTTTTATTCAAGTTCATCTTTCATCCAACCAACTTTTAGCCATTTTCCGTTGACTTTCAAAATATCGGTAAGAGTGCTCTGGAATAGCCTTAATGAAATCGATGATAGAAATTGGAAATCATTGCATCCGTGATCGTTGGACCGAAATTCTACTGTACCTGTTGAACACCCTTGGCCTACTTTCATGAAGACTTTTGCAACTAAAATAACATGCAAGATGAGCCTTTCAATTAGGGAAGACATCGATTCCAAAAAAATTGGAATCGATCATTGTGACCTAAGAATCGGTTCGGAATCGATTCACAAGAAAAAACTTTTTATTTGTATGCACAGTTATTTTGGTGGTCATTTTCCGCATAACATGTGATACTCGGCGATATTTCCGTGGAGGCCGTGAAGGCGTAACTCGCCCGTTATACACGATGTATTTCGCAACGTTAAATAAATAAATAAATTGTATTTAGAGTCTACCCACTCAGTTATATAACTGATTTTCAGTGGGGGACAGTAAATCAAAGCGACTAAGCCTACCCAGTAGGCCCCGATTCGTGGGTGACCGTACCTTTGGGTGCGATCAGCGTCTGGCGGGAGAGGGAGGAACAGTAGGAACGTGGATCACCCCTCTGCCACGCCCCAAAACACGACACGCAAACGTTTAAACTGTCTAGCGAGCTATCAATTCCTCCAATTTGGAATTGATGCAGACAGGAATCATCCTTACTTTCAATGCACTAATTAAATGTTAAACTCAGACCTACGAATGCTCGATGAGACAGATCGTAAGTGGACCTCTTTTGTCCATAACTTTTCATATTTTTTATCTTGCTTGCACTCAATTAGCAGTCAATAGCGCCAAGTTTCTTTTTCTCATCGTGAGACTCGAGAGTTAAGAGTGAGAGAGAGGAGCAGACGGGATGCAGCTAGAGTCAAAGCTAGGAATAGAGTTATGTGTGCTAACCGGTAGGTAGAGCACGTTTTGTACAGGAATGCACAGGTGCATTTCAGCCCCAATGAAATCCTTTTTATGCCAAAATACAGAAAAATACCTTCACATACCATAAATGGATTTGCTGATGGACCATTGTGCCATGTTTTTGCAGGGAAGTTCATTGATTGACTGGATGGGAACATAGCTCCTTGATAGCCTCCATTTGGCACCTGTCCATTGGGCATGCCATTCACCCCCATCCCATTCCACCCTGAGTCAGCTGAAACAGTTGATTCAAATTTAGGATTACTACATGGAATTTATAAGATAGCCTAATATTACACACTAGTTAATTCGAATTAAAGATGACATCAGGTACCTGGGTCCTAAAATTACCCAAGTCCTAACTTAAGATCCTGTTCCACTTTTGGACCCGTTTCATATTCACAAATTTGTAATTTTATACCGTTTTCTGCTTCTGGCAGAGTGAGCTTGGGTTTAGCAACCAAATTTTTTCACTTCTTTCTAGTTTTTACCCTCCCACAATCATATCTCTTCCACATCTTCCCAGCTCTCTCCTCCTGCCTCCTCTTATTCCTACCCTATCCTTATCTCCTGTTATGGTGCACTTTCATATTTAGCTCAAAGAATGTGTAGTGTTTGGTCAATCACGGCAATTGAACAAAGACGGTTAAACAATTTTGGATGAGAAGCACATGGTGACTGCCAGCTACAACTATAAGTGCTGGGTATGAAGGGGATGAAGTACTCTAGTTAATGACATTTTTGTAAAAGAAACACTTTCACAAAAGTCTAGTCTAGTGAATATTGACCAACACACAAATGATTTAACCAACAAATTTTAGCTGTTTTATTTGGCAGCTATTTTCAGAATTGTTTGTTACCGGTACTAAAGCTGTGGCCACAAACCATGACTTTACTTATGTCAATTAAAAACAAATGAGGTGGTTTAAATATTTCACTTTATTACTATGTATTATAAATGTGAGCTAAAATTGTAACAGATTTTGCTGGAAATGTTAACAAACCCCACAAAACTGGATGTTGGATTAAAATTTCAGAGTATTGGTTCAGTCGTTCAACTGGTTTTTGACGAACACACAAAAAACTCCAAGGCTTCAGCCCTATTTTTGAGGACTTTTAGTTTTTTCCCTTTATTAAGGATACTTTCTGGAAGGTCTGTGCAAAAATTCAGCTTGCCCGAAATTTTTGTTCTAAATCGTCTCAAATTGTCCTTCGTTGCTTGGCCTATGTATGGCCTACACATGGTACTTCGTTCAAACTACACCAGTTCGCTTAGCGAACGCTTTTTTAGTCGCGTTGATGGATGAGCTTTTTTGTAAGTTTTTAGTTTGCGTGGGATCTCTTTACATTTGAAAATGCTTTTTGAATGCATTGTAGGTCATTGTGTCATGTTTCTATTGTTACTTGTTAATTGTTATTATATTCCTCAAAAAACTAATATTAAAACCTTTATTTCTATGGATTCTAGATAACTTTTTCAACTTTTTCTTTCAAAAGGTACTACATCACCATAATCTTAATGTCCGTGTGAAATATGAACGTTAAAGCCCCAGCCATTTGGTCAATATTGGCCCAATATCACGAAAATATCGCATTAAATATCGAAAAAAATCGTAAAAGTACGATATTCATGAGAAATATTTCTTTGATTATACCCAAAAACATGGCAAGTCTAAGTTCAGAGAAAACGAAGGTTTCAAATTTTCATCAAGATCGCATATGCCGTTTGCCTGGTAGAGCGCAAACAAACAGACAGGAAAAAAAAAACACCCAAGCTAAATTTTTTGGGGGGTCAGTGAAATTGAACCCTTTGCTTCGCTCATCCAACCATATTTTGAAATATCCAAGTTCAAATTTTCGAGGGCCTACTGTATAAGCCCATGCATAAACAATGTGGCGACCAAAGAACTTAGATAAAATAACCTATAAGACTCCTAGTAGATAAGTTTTATTTTCTTATCTAAATTCATTGGCAACGACCTGGATAGTGATACTGATGTTGCATGCCATTTGAAACAACTAGGAAAACGCTTAAGTCCCGCCACGTTGATGGATGAGCTTTTTTGTAAGTTTTTAGTTTGCGTAGAACCACTTTTCCTTTGCAAGTGCTTTTTAAATGCATTGTAGGTGATTGTTGTCAAGTTTCTATTGTTTCTTCTTAATTGTTATTCAAAAACCTCAAAAACCTCATATTAAAACCTTAATTCTATGGATTCTGGCTAACTTTTACAACTTTTTCAATCTAAAAGCAATACATCACCATAACCTTAATGTCCATGTGAAATATGAACGTTGTAGCCCCACCCGTTTGGTCAGAATCGGCCCAAATGTCACGAAAATATTGCGCTAAAAATCGAAAAAAATCGTTAAAGTACTATATTCATGAGAAATATTTCTTTGATTGAACCCAAAAACAATATACCTCTAAGTTCAGAGATTTCGAAGGTCCCCTAAAATTTTCATCAAGATCGCATATGCTGTTTGCCCGGTAAAGAGCGAACAAACAGACAAAAATAAAAGACAAAAAAAAAACACCCGAGCTAAATTTTTTGGGGGGTCAGTGAAATTGAAGTCTTCGCTTCGCTTCGCTCATCCAATAAACACGGGAAATAATAACCGTACAACTTTGTACCTCTATAAAATTGAAATGGTTTACTTTGGATTGGTTTACATTGCGGCAATGGTGTTGTTACAAGTGTGTATGTGTGCGTGTGTATGTTCCCTATTCTGATGCCGGGTGTACACCCATGAACAGAAGTCTGTCATCCCATAGAAAAATGTTAACTTGTGCATAGAAGTGGTAAATAGCAATTGTCTTACCTGGTGCAGCTGCAAAGGCAGTTTGAAAAGGATTCATGCCAAATGTGCCTGGCTGGTTAGGGCCACTTGATATACTGTTTGTACTAGGTACTGTAGCCCATGGATTTGCACTGGCACCTGCAAAATTAAAAACAAAGAATTGGTAATAGACCTAGAGCCAGTGACAGTTTCTATTACCTCATAAGGTACATATGTTTTGACTATTGGAATATATGCGGATTTATATGAGATTTTACAAAACCCGCGTTTTACGCGCCAACTTGGGCCTCATTGGGCCCCAAAAAAGGCCAAAAAGGGCCGTCTATTACCTCATAAGGTACATGATGAGACTAAACACCATTTTGCAGAAACTTGTCTGGAGTTTGGAACCATAACGTAAGACGCCCTACTTGGGGGCCTTTACCGAACCAGACGCCCCTAAAAAGGGCCCAAAAAGACCTTCTATTACCTCATAAGGTACATGATTGAAACCAACGCCATTTTGAGCTGTGATGTGTACAGATTACGAATATATATAATAAGACGCGTTTTTGGGGGGCTTTTTGCGTTTCAGACGCCATTTTGTGAAAAAGGGCCATTTTTTAACAAACGAGGTACCGTACACACTTGAAAATGGTGTCAAACAAACCGGGATGATGTACAGAGTTCAAAAATGTATACAACATACTTTTAGAGGACCCTTACACCCAAAATACGCCCCCAAAAAGGGTAAAAAATGGTTGTCTATTACCTCATAAGGTACATGATTGAAATAAACGCCATTTTGTTCTTTGATGTGTGCAGATTACGAATATATATAATAAGACGCGTTTTGGGGGGGCTTTTTGTGTTTCAGACGCCTTTTTTCTCCGACGAGGTACACACTTGAAAGTGGTGTCTTAACGAACCAGGATGATGTCTAGAGTTCAAAAATATATAGCAACATTACTCTGAGAGGACCCTCACACCCAAAAACGCTACAAAAATGCAAAAAAATGGCCATGTTTTCCTCATAAGGTACATGGTTGAAACAAATGCCATTTTGTGCATCGTTTGGTGCACACATTACGAATATTTACAAAACGTTGTTGTTGTTGTTGTTGTTGTGAACGTTGTTGAGTCAGTTGAGATTGTTTTGGCTGCTCATACTCCTACTTCAGTAGCTGGTGTAAAAACCTTACTCCAGTCTCACTTGTAGTAAGTTACTACTGGACAAAAAAACACCTCCTGGTTACACCCATCACAACTTACTCCAGGACAGAAAAACGGTGTTTTGCCAATATCTTACTCCTGGAGTAGTGATCTCAGGACAAACGAACAAACCTCTTGCTATTACTTTCATCACAAACAGCTAGAAATGCGCATTCTTTTCGCAAATCGTCATTAAAACACATTTTCGTTTACCCATCACAATAATCTCACCAGTACTGCAATTACAACTGAAACGGAAACAAAAACCACACGTTCTTCTCCTACGCACTGCACTGTGACATGCGCAATTAAAATAGAGGAGCACGACTGTAACACGAAACACACCCCACTCAAGGTCAGGCACTGACTGATAAGGCCCAACACGTGCCCGACTCGACTAGTAGACGTAGAGACGAGGCATTGCCTACTTGCTGAAACACGGTCATTTTAAAATTCCGGGACAAAACAGTGTCCCCAAAAACATTTTGGGGACACCGGGACACATTACGAAAAAAGAAAACTGTCCTGGAATTTCCGGGACGTCTAGTCACCCTATTGTATTGGAGTGTAGTGCATTATGCTGAGCGTCACTCGGCGGAATTCCCCGGGCTATTTATACTTCATAGCTCGTGTCCATTGTCCAGCGCTCGACTTACAAGATAAACAAAGGCTGGAAGGTTGCCAAGTGGGTTAGCGGGAAGCAGGCGAGCGGCAGCCTTCTCTTCCTGACGCCATGTCACGTAGACCCACAGTCGTAGACGTGTTTGTCCCTGGTTCAGTGACGTGGTGCGTATCATGTAAAACATGTGATAAAATGATGCTGAACAAGAAGATAGAAATATTGTATACAAAAAAATCTACAAAAACAAAAATTGTGAAACGTTTTGGGATACTGATTTCCATGTTTTCTATTTGACAGCGATGTAAAGATGTCGTTGTCTGCTCGGTTGTGATCTACAGATACGTAGCTTCCTCTGCCCACCCGCACTGCCCGAGCCGATCAACCACAAGCGTTCCGCAATAAACAAAATATACTGATGGCTCAATGGGTTTAAAGTGGATTTTAAAATGGTTTTGGTCGATCAAGTAATACTATGTGAAAATAAAATACTAGCCTATTTAAAATGTATGTTCGATGTTACATTACCAGTAAATGGGTTTGCCACGCCTGTGCCTGCTTGTTCAGGAAATGATGCTTGCATGGCCGTATTGTTGAGGAAACCTCCTTGCGACGGTGACCCAAACACAGAGCCGCTGTGAATTCCAAAACCATTGTTCATCTTAGGTGCAGGAGCAGTAGTAGCTGTAAAAACAAAAAATCTTTGGTTCTGTGCTCACAAACATGACCGTCTGGTAGTAAATTAAATCTGATGATAATGGGGGTTCCTCTGTAGGCTTACTAATTAGGTAGGTAGGGCCTGCTAGTACAAAGTAGGCCTACATTGAATGTAGGCCTACTATGAAAATTACTACTACTACTACTACTACTACTACTACTAATTCTAATTGTAATAATTACAATTAACAAATACAAATACAAAAAAGATTATTGATGTTCACAAAATTGACAATCATTCTAAATTTTGTAATGATGATTGTGCAAAACAATTATTGAATACTAAAAAGAATATAACACGAACAATTTTGTTCGTTTTGGAACAACATTTAAGAGAGACTAAAGTATTTATTTATTTTATTTTATTTATTTATACCTTGCAAATATGTATTATACATGGTGACAAGTAGGATACTTTACATTTTTATCTTAACTTAACAATTTTCTTTTAAAATTAACAATTAATTACAATATCAAAAGTCAGAACTTCACATCATAAATGTGATATCTAACTCTACCAAACATCCTTAACATTTTTATCTTAACTAGGAAAACGCTAAAGACCCGCCGCGATGATGGATGAGCGTTTTTGTAAGTTTTTAGTTTGCGTGGGACCACTTTTCCTTTGCAAGTGCTTTGTGAATGCATTGTAGGTGACTGTTGTCAAGTTTCAATTGTTTCTTGTTACGTAGTTGTTATTATAAACCTCAAAAAACACATTTTAAAACCTTCATTTCTATGCATTCTGGCTAACTTTGTCAACTTTTGCAACTTTTTCTTACAAAAGGTACTACATCACCATAACCGTAATGTCCATGTGAAATATGAACGTTGTTGCCCCACCCGTTTGGTCAAAATCGGCCTAAATGTGACAAAAATATCGCACTTGAAAGTAAAAAAACTCATATTAAAACCTTTATTTCTATAGATTCTAGCTAACTTTTTCAACTTTTTCTTTCAAAAGGTACTACATCACCATAACCTTAATGTCCATGTGAAATATGAACGTTCTAGCCCCACCCGTTTGGTCAGAATCGGCCCAAATGTCACGAAAATATCGCACTAAAAATCGAAAAAAATCGTAAAAGTACGATATTTATGAGAAATATTTCTTCGATTGTACCCAAAATCAATACACCTCTAAGTTCAGAGAAAACGAAGGTCCGGTCAAATTTTCATCAAGATCGCGTATGCCGTTTGCCCGGAATCGAGCGAACAAACAGACGGAAAAAAACAAAAAAAAAAAAAAAAAAAAAAAAAAAAAAACACCCGAGCTAAATTTTTTGGGGGGTCAGTGAAATTGAAGTCTTCGCTTCCGCTCGCTACGCTCGCTCGCTCATCCAATTAACTTAACAATTTTTTTAAATTAACATTTAATAACAATGTCAAAAATAACAAACGTTGACATCATAAATATTATCCTTTATCTACTTCCTCCAAACATCTTCTGAAACTTTTCACTTTGGATTCCTCAACAGCTGCAGCTGGCAATTTATTCCATTCCACAATTGTTCTGTTGAGAAATGACCACCTTCCATTTATCCTTTTTTTTCCACTGCATTCCAACTTACAGTGTTATGGTCTTTCCTCCCTTTGTAAAATCCTTTTCCAATTTTTCCACTAATCTCATTCCATCCCTCCATTCCTTTCGTAGCACGAAACAAGTTACACAGTCTGTTTCTCCTTCTTTGCATCTTCAGAGAATCCCATCCTAAATCTTCTATCATTTTAGTAACACTGTCATAAGTTCTTATTCTCCTTCCCTTAGAATCAGTTATCCATCTCCACCTCTTTACTTTTCCAGTTACTCTCCTTGCTGCTAGTTGCTGAACTTTGTTTAATGCTTTTATATGTTTATCCTTATAAGGTCCATAGGCCTACTTATAGTACTGTATTACACCACATGTAGCACAGTCTCAAATAGGTCAATGACCATCAATTGACCACCAAAGTTTCATTAACTGTCAAGAAAAATAAATAAATTGAGGCATAAGGTCAAGAAATACCAGAACAAAAATTAAGTTGCCATACACTATAGCCTATAGGCATGAGAAAATCATGTCATTGCCTCAATATTGCTCCCGGTCGGGGCAACTCGAACCAATCAACAATATTTTAGGGGTGTGCGGGTACCCAAAATTTCGGGTACTTCATACCCGAACTGAAGCGCGACAATTTGAAACCGACTTCGGTTCGATTTCGGGAAGTTTGAATTGCGCGCGTAAGTCACAACTTCTCGCCAGAAGAAGGCGCTGCCTCAAGATTTTCGGCCGACCGCCGCTGATACACTTGCTGCTAGTTCCACACTCGTGCGCACTACAGACTGCGCAGTGCGCATAGCTCCCCTATCTGGCCAGCCACCGCCGCTACACTTGCTGCTAGTTCCACACTTGTGTGCACTACAGACTGCGCACAGCTCTAAGAGGCTTTGATCGTATTATGTTGACATCTCTGCCTGGATCGTGTCTGTTCGACGCTCTAGGAGTTACGTGTTCACAAACTAATCCGACTTCCGTTCAAGACTTGCGATCGCAACATTTATATTTTATTTTTGGGCCTTGTGTTACGATAAAATGAGCGAATATAACTTTATTTTAATTGCTCGCGCTTCTGAGATGGAAGATGATGGCTACACTCGCTGCTAGTTCCACACTCGTTCGCACTACAGAGCTCTAGGAGGCTTTGATCGTGTTGTGTCGACATCTCTGCCTAGATCATGTCTGTTCGACGCTCTACGAGTTTAGTGTTTTGCAAATTAATCCAACTTCGGTTCAAGACTTGCAACCACGGCATTTAATTTAATTTTTCGTCCGTGTTGATTTTTCCGATGAAATGAGTGAGCTTAACTTTATTTTAAGTGATCGTGCTTCTGAGATGGAAGATGATATTGGGTAGGTTGCTTTTTAGAAATTTATTTTATTTATTTTTTAAACGAACTATCCGGAACCGAAAAACCGGGTACTCTCTTCTTATCCCAGGGCAAAGCAGGATGTCTTCATGAATTAGATTTGTAGTTATCCCGCGCTTATTCCACCTAATTCTGCCTATACCGGGATAAATGTACAAGAATCGTGGCCCTGAAAGTTAAGCTAAGGCAATATCTTATCTTTGAACATTGGTTATGTAAATAGAATGCCAATCGTCTGGAGCATATTGGTGCGAGATAGGATTCTGTAAGCTGTTGGATCCTATCTCACACCAATATATCTTTGAACATTGTTTATTCTCTTTAACTCATTCAGACCATAATTAAATTGGCACAAATTAAGATATTTTAAGCTAAAAATTAACATTTCGTGATTTCCTGATATTTTTAGTATTTTTTTTATATTTTTCATTGTAATATTTAAGGAATTATGGGAAATTTTGGATTTCGAATAAAAGCAACGTTTGATGTTCAAATGTAAATTTTAAGTGCATTTCTAAAACGAGATTTTTTTCGGAATTTTTTGCATATTTTGGATTTTCGTATCTCAAATACTGGCAAAACTATTAATATTTTAAATTTCCGGGAAAAAACCAAAAACACTTTTTTTTGCCCGTTTTTACACATTTCAATTTTCAATCTGCTCTAAAAACGGTACTATTCGTCCTATCGCAATGCGGTAAAAAAAATGTGAATTTGAATTCCCCAATTTTTTTAATTTTTTGTTGGCCAAATTGAAAAAACTTTAAGTCACATATTAAAAAAATCAAAATTGTTATGTCCATTATAATGGACACGTGGTCTGAATGAGTTAAGATTGTGAAGTGTAGGAAAGAAGCATTCTGCTACCTTATATAAAGAGTGCATAAAACTTATCTTGATGGTTCATTTACTCATTTGTACTCGAGTCACAACAAGAAAATAACCATAAGCCTATTGAAAAAACAACACAAAAAACACCTTCCACTCTACACAGCCCACAAACTCTTTCAAGGTAAGCTGTTGGCTCCCAGCCTCTTATCAATCTTTCCTCAAACCAACACAAAAACAACAGCTTCAAAGGAAGTGGGTGCTGTAGTAGCTGAGCAATGAATCTAGATGGGAACTGTATTGCGAGCAGCTTGCTATTTCAAATGATAGATCTGTTCTTCAAATGTCATTTGCAGAAAAAATATGTTGCCATATTGAGGCCAATTAATCCACAATTTAATTTTGGTAAACCCAGATTTTTACCAGTCATGCCAAACAACAGCAGGTTTATTTACTCTGTGTATAGTAAGGCCTACCGTGTTGTGGTTCTGGTGTGTGCTGCGTCTTCATGAGACAGTCCAGGTCCTTGAGTGCAGCATAGCGGTCTTCTGCCGGCTGATGAGTGGAGCCTAGTGTGTGTTGTGCAGCCCCCATTGCTTGCTGCTGTTGAAAGACAGCAGAGCCAGACATTTTTCGGGACGGACTTGGGAAGGCGGCCACGTTGTACATATTAGACAGAGTTGCCGAAGTTGGCATGCCTGCAAAAATAATTCATGTGAGTTAACACTAGGTCCGCAAACAAACAGACCTATTGCCAGAGTTTATTTTTTTAAATGTGGTTTCTATTCTAACCCCCCTCAGTTTAAGTGTGTAAAGAAACACCAAAGATCCAAAATGAACTAAAGCATTTGCAAGAAAATAAATACAGATATTAACTTTATTAAAATTTGTAGGTATTCCAACACTGCATATTGTATAGACCTACACATGCCTTGCATATTAAGGTTCTAGGTACACATACACCTACCTAGGCTGCGTTCCGTAAGTTGTTCAAAATGCTATTTGCGTGCTTGACCCATTCCGAAAGCTGTTGAATATGCTATGCTTTACGTTCCGTAACATGGTTTGTGAGCATATTCAGCATACTCAATATGCTCGAGGTTTTAACTTGAGCATTCCCAGCATATGGGAGAATTGGCGGTATTTTAAAATCAAAAATGGCGGATCACCTAATTAAATTGTTATGTATCGTTCTTTGACGTGACAAAACCCAAAAAAACTTGCGTAATAGTTGTTTTACCTGAGCCAGCCGCTTGAATAAACAACGGTAAGTCACTTACACTTACTAAATAACTTAAATTCCTTATATGACGGACTTAACCTAAAAATTGCGTAAAATATATTTGCAGCACCTGTGGCAACGCGCATGCGCGCCTCCCCGAAACAGCCATACTCATGCTCGACGTGTTCCGAAAGTATATCGTGCTTACAGATGCTTTAACGTGCTGGAGAATGCCAGCACCAAAGCATATTCAACAGCTTTCGGAATGTACCCCTAGTATTATAAATAAAATGAGAAAAGTAAGTAGGGTATACTTCTTGACCGCTTGCCTTGTCCAAATTCCCTGGCAGTAAGGCAGAATAAGTAGGTGCATCTTTGTCTCCCTTTTAGGAAGATTCTAAAGAAATTGCGGGTTATAAGTGCTTCATAATGCCATTGCCTTTGCTAAATAAACAGATTTAAATTAAGATTTAATAAACAGATGTATTTAAAGGAGAATTTATTCTTATCACTGATTTTCCACACTTAACAACATGCAGGTGACAATAAATTATTAAAAATAATATCAACATGTACAAGGCAACTAATTAGATATCAAGTAATTTGAAACATTAAATTTGAACAATTAACTACAATATTTCATTATTTTTAATTTTTAATTTTTAATACAATCCAGAAATGGCCAAATCTATCCCGACTGGGTCTCCCACTTTCCGGATAGGCATCTTAGCAAACTAGACCACCAGGATGGTCTGAATTGTTGCTGCATTACAGATCTGAATGGATGGAACAGTACTGCAACAAAACTGCTGCCTTTGTACTGACCAAATAAACATTATTTATAATGTAATAAGGCCTACCTAACTCTGGTATAAGCGAGAGGGGGTTTATTTTTCAATTTCTTTGATTGGGAAACACTCTTGTACTTGTTCATTTTTAATAAAATGCAGAAATTACGAAATCTATCATGACTGGCGTTTAAACCTGGGTCTTTACAATGAAAATGTGAAATAAAACCTTTGCTTATTGGTGTGTAAGGTGTATAAAATTAATAATGTTTATTTGATCAGTTTGAAGGCAGCAGACTCGTTGCAGTACGTACTGTAAACTGTTAATTCCATTCAGATGTACAATGCAGCAACAATTCAGAAATTATAAAGTTACCGTCTCGGATGTCTAGTTGGCTAAGGCGCCTACCCGGAAAGTGGGAGACCCGGGTTCAAACTCCGGTCAGGATAGATTTTGAAATTTCTGGATTGTATAAAAACTGAACAAATACACCTAGGGGCATTTTTCCGGTTCAATGAAATTGATAAAAACTTCATTATATTGTACTTAATTATACAATTAATAAAAAATTACCATGACTGTAATCTTCACTACAATAGCTTGAATAGCATATTATGTTGGTACCATATAAGTACTTTGCAGTTATTAAGTGTAGTCTAAATAGGCCCTAGTACACCTCATGGAATGAAGATCAGCTACTACTTTGCATGCATGATTACTATTTTGTCACCAAACAGTTGTTTTAGCTGTCTTGAATGGTGTCATCACCTTGAATGCAAGTGGGCCAACTAACATGTTATTCAAATAAGGAACTACATACTAGTATCAGCCAGTAGTCTTGTGTTTGACATGAAATGCTTCACTGCCCAACCAGAGATAAGAAATGTCAGACTGAAAAACCTTCACAATAATAATGATAAGCTAGGGTACCTCGAGTTTCTAGGTAGGCACATAAACAATTCAAGCAATGCAATTAAAATGTGTAAATAAGTGATTGATTAAGAATTCAGATCATGTAGTTTAAAAGGAAAACACTACTATTTCGAATAATAAATATTAAATAACCTACAAACTTAAAACAAATATCACTTGATAACACAACACAATGTGCTAGAAACAATCACAGTAAACTAAGTACCGAGCCTACTTTGATGGAAATATAACCACTCTGCAACTTGAAACACAATATAGGCTAGAACTAAAAAAACATAAATAGGGCCTAGATAAGTTGGCCAAAGGGTAAAAGTAAAGCAATATTAAACTAAAACAATATCTCAATAAGATCTAGGCGCACACGTTAAATTATAGATGACATTGGGTAAACGGATCTTGTTTTAAGTTGGTTCCCTACTCACCACTTGATTTAACTTACTTCTTGTCGACATTTATCTGAAGCCTCTTATTGACACACAATATTGACAATATTGACCTGCACTAGGGATGGGGCATTTAAAGTTTTAAACGTGTTTTAAGAGTCAGGAAATGTTGAAATTTTTTCAGATAAAATAAACATTTTTGGTAAAAGTCAGGAGACATCAAATTTAGTTTAATGTTGTAAATTGTGGCACAGTAGGTAGCCCAATAATAATACGGTTGTACTATGAGGACGCAATGAAATCAAAGACTATTAAATGGAACCAATAACGTTTAAACACAAATGTAGCCGGGCAAATACATAATAGGTTTAGGTACTGGGTAATTAAAACACAAATGACTGAATGCCCATCCCTATCTGTCACAGCATAGCCTTCCATCAGGATTAGCATATTATAATATTCTAGCATCAAGACTATTGTGCAAATCAGAAAGTATGATCTTTTACTTAAGACATACTACTGTAATTATTTATTAAACAAAATTATGTTTAATGGCACACTTAAGGTCAATTAAATAGAATATTGGTTCAGTATAATTAAAATCAGCTTTTTGATTGAAGTAAAGAACATGTATGTGACATGTCAATAAAATTGGTCTATGAAATAGTGATCCAAAATACTAAGAACGTAGGTATCTGCATTTTATATACACTATAGTATTACATATTTCTATTTCAGTATTTTGATTTTTGAAGTTATATCAATCAATTCTTTGAATATTGATAATAATATGTAGCCTAAAGGTAATATTTAAAAATTAAATAGTACCTTTGTTAAGATTACTTAACTAGAATTAAATCAATAAATTATTGCAATCACCCAAAACGTAAATTTTTCTAAATTAATGCCTAAAATAAAATCATAAAATGCCATCTTGGCGATTCCTTGTGGTCTACCCACTCAGTCACGTAACTAAGTAACATAAGAACATACTCAATTGTAATTTAGGGTACATAAAAAGATTTGATTGACTCTGTGCAACTGTCAATACGTATTACCTTACTGTTTGAGTTGAGTTATTGAATATTGAGTTAAGATGGCCATAAAAGCAGCAAGTAACGAGAAAACAGACAATACACTCTCATATAATCTTTCACTCATTATCGATTATCCCCGGCAATCAACGATCCGACGAGCATCTTTAAGCCATTTGCTAGTGAGGTGCAGGATATTGGTAAACTAAATCCTACAGGTTCCAAATCCTAAACATACCCAATGTCATCCGATAAAATTAGATAGTAGGTACTACACTACGTACTATGATGAACGTATTAGAAAACAACACAAACACTAGTATTACAAAAACATGCCATGGTGAGATGCATCAACAAGTTAATATTATGTCAGGCTGTGCTGGGAAAACCATTTCAAGCAACTCACTCCATCGGTTGTTACATCTGGGGAGACTAGCATCATTATTCATCACTGAGCCAAACATGTGACTAGCTGCAAGGAACAAATATTAAGTGATAAGATGAGCAAATGAAGAGAAGGAATAATTTATGTTTTAGGTACATTTGTAACCGACAGTAAAATCCCTACACATTTCCCCCAAGAACTCCAAAATTATGAAAAATAAATAAAAAAATCCCCTCAAGTGGTTGCTGACTGTGTCATGGCCTACCTAATAGTAAGTAGTAGTCGGTGTTTTAAATTGGGGAATGCTGATAAGATATGCTACGATCCACCCTTTGACCACATGCCAGCATCACCAAGGTTGCTTTGCAATAACTAGGCCACACAGATTAAGACAGACATTATTAATTCACTAGTAGGCCTACACTACATACGTATTTGATTTTTTAGAAGAAAGGCAATGCAATTTCCGTGCTCATCTAAGTTGTTTGTCATTTTAACTCAGTTGTTTTCCAAAAAAACAGGCATATCAACTGTGTAAAATGAAATTTGTGTCCATGAACAGTACGATGTAAACTGTTACACACACATAACAAAAACTTGTAGAAATACAGCCAAACCTTACACACTCAAAAGGAATGAGATCTAAAAAAAGGGCCAAGCTCATATACCCTTCCACATAAACGTACAGTGTCCCATAACAGCTTCCTCGAAAAGCTTTTCAAAATAGAATTTGCGATTATTAATTTAACGTAATAGTTTATCAAAGTTCTTTTTTTGTAATTAATTTAAACGTAAACATGCAAATTCTATTTTGCCAAGCTTTTCAAGGATGCTGTTATGGGACACTGTACGTTTATGTGGAAGGGTATATGAGCTTGGCCCTTTTTTTAGATCTATTCCTTTTGAGTGTGTAGGTTTGGCTGTATTTCT
Organism: Sweltsa coloradensis; assembly: GCA_024449915.1. NCBI lineage: Eukaryota > Metazoa > Arthropoda > Insecta > Plecoptera > Chloroperlidae > Sweltsa > Sweltsa coloradensis. Next base: position 21,447 of record JAMZAV010000321.1, read on the forward strand.
ACAAGTTTTTGTTATGTGTGTGATCTCATTACTTTTTCAAGTTCCATTACAAAATTATTTGCTAAAATATAATATTTTTATCAAAGTTGATTTAAATTCTATGGTATTAGCAGTAACAATATAGGATGTAAAATATCTAGACCGGGATTCATGTACATCCTGGGTATAGGTGGTATAACCATGGTATAACGACGGTATAAGGACTGGACCCCAATTCTTGAGTTCGTGGGAGATGAGTTGAAAACGCAATTTGAAAACGAAGTCGTTTTCGTTTTCGAAGGAATTGGTATTCTTGAACGGTATCGTGGAAAACGTCATGGGTTGTGAGTTGAAAGCATTGATTGAGCGAGCGAAGCGAGCGTCTCCACTTGACTCTTATGGCTCGAATGTCTGTTTTTTTTTTCTGTTACTGCTTCGATACAGGTCGCACCGTTTCTCTGATCGACCTGAAATTTTGCACACATGTACATACCACCTAGGCGGGTTGCTGTATAGTTTTGTGGCAAAATCGTTCAAAAAGTTAAAAAGTTACATTAAAGTTAATTGAAAGTTTTTTTTTCAAACTTAACGGAGACAAAATCTGAGGTGGCCAAATCATTTAGAATGTCCGTCCGATCACGAATATGTTATTTTTATTTTGATCCGATAAGTAGTGTAGTCGGAAATTACATTATAACAAAGTCCCGTTACCATGGCAACGGCGCACGTGGTTTCAGGTCACTATGCACTGCCACCTAGAAGTAATCAAAACACTATCGAGGAAGCAGTGTATTATTTGTAACCAAAGAGTTTAACAAGGAAATGATGTCAAGGTCTTCTAGATGGCGGTGGATTTTATCCATTTTCTCCTATTTTTCAAATTTTCAGCTAAATCGGTCAAGACCTTAAAGACTTATTGGTATGTAACATTATGGGAATGTCTTACTCGGGTCGTGTTGCACGTACCGGTGCTCGCTCAACAACGCGTCCAACTGAGCGTTTTCCTAGTATTAAACCCTATGGTTGAAAGAGTATCACGAAATCCAAACACTTTAAAAAGATTTGCGTATAGCAAAGAGCTCGAAAAAGTTCTATATTTATTCTAGATGGCAGTGCCTTCATAAACGCGGGCCAATCGAAAGACAAGTTGTATGAAATGATTTGATTGTTGCAATTATGTAAACAAACAGTTGAGCAAGTTCATATCAAAACAATGTTGTGCTGGCATAGGGTTGGCTAGGCTTGTCAAACATGTAATGTAAGTATGAATTTTACTAGTCCTATAGCCAAATGGAACTTTAGACCTACACTGTTGTATTATAAATAATTTTCTACATCTGGGCCTAGGCCAGGGACGGTTTCTGATTTGTTTTATGAGAGTATAATGACACCTTTTCTCGTTCCACACAAAGAAGAAAATTTTTAAATGTCCGCCATTTGTTTACGTATCGCACTTTCCCGCCTAACTCTGCTTATACCGTCAACAAGTGTCAAGTAACTATGGTTACTTGTTGATTATATGCCAAGTGTTTAAGGCTTATTTTAAAACCTTTATTTGGAAGCCTTCCAACAAACTTTTTCAACTTTTTTTTTCAAAAGAGACTATCATTCTATAACCTTAATGTCCATGTAAAATATGAACATTGTAGCCCCACCCGTCTGGTCAGAATCGCGGGCCGACGTATTAGATGTTAGCAGTAGCTAGCAGTAGCTAACATCCTTAAAGTGATTTTGAGCATGTTTGAAGACATTTTTTCACCAAGAAGGAATGGTCGTACCCCAATAAAATTTGGCATGTGTTGTCAGGTACCTAAATCCCCTCGATTGTGATAGTTTTCAAGTTCACATCACGTTACATGACGGCTGGGTAACACCTCGAAATCACCCCAACTCTGCTTGGTGTATAAGGTGCTTGAGTGTGTAGCGCACCGCAGCTTGGCTGCGGCGCCCTAACGGGCACCTAGATATCAACTGAAATAAGTTTTATAGAATAAAATATCAAATTAAATTTTGTATGCAAGTTAAGTTTAGTAATAAATATTAAATACAAAATAATGTAAGAGGCCTATAGAAAATGTGCATAAACTACATTGAACATGGTTTTATGGCGACAATACATTTACAATAATTGGAAAAAATAGTGCACAATGTCAAAATTATCTATACTAGGGAAACGCCAAAATCGTTGATAGACGAGTGAGTGAGCCATGTGTTGAGTACCCGGGAACATCCTCTTTCCTCCCCTATACCCAAGGCTGGATCTAGCCCAGTATGGGGAATGATACCGGGTATTCAACACATGGCTCACTCACTCGTCTATCAACGACTTTGGCGTTTCCCTAGTCTAGTTGGCTAAGGCGCCCTTATACCCGGAATGTGGGAGACCTGGATTCAATCCCCTGCTCGGAATTTTTTTTGTAGTTTATGGATTGTATTTAAAAAAATATTAAACATGTTTTGAAATGCATATAACGCAGTTTAGTCTACATCAATCGTGACAATAGTATGGAAAACATAGCCAGTACAAAATACGAGTAAAGATTGCAAGGTTTACTCAATGTCCCAGCGGAATTTAGGGGAACACAGCCTGTGTAATTTTTTCGGTAAAAATGACTTCTTCAAGAACAAAAGCATTGTTGTTAAAATGAAACCTACACATTTCAAGCATATTTTTCAATTTATTATTTCTTGTAGGTTTAAATTGCAACGGATTTTTCTCATTTTGTTAGCAGTTCTCAGTTAACTGGTCACGGATGTCTGTTTAAAATTTCGGCTCAATCTGTTTGGTCGTTCGGCCGTTTGGGACCGGACAGACAAACGTTTTACAAACATTTTACATTTAACATACAGACACATTAGTCACGACGAAGACCCGATCGAGTAGCGTTATAGACTTTGTTTCGCTGCGCTCACTCGTCTAATTATTTTGTTTGCATAGGTGTATGTTCATTGTCTATGGTTGAGGTCAGCATGGCACGTTTCCGGGCCATTTGTCCTTTCATTGAAAGTTTTAGTAACTTTGGTCTACAATACCTCGGCTATGAGTTTGATGAGGTGAAGTCTGAATTGTGTAAAAAAAATAAAGCATATTTATTAGGGATGACATCGGGTACCCGGTTCTAGAAATTACCCGGGTCCGATTTTAAGATCCGGGTATATTTCGCGGCCGTTTTTAGGCTAATTCACAAGTTTAAATTACGCGCTACGAGGTTGCCGTCTTTCCCGCGGAGCGTGCCCACTGCCTAAAGAGTAGCTGGAGTCGACGACAGAGCGCGTTGTAAGCTATCACGTGCTTCCGTCCGTCTCAGCGAGCCGTGCCCATGCCACGAGTGAGTGCAAGAGAGAAAGATGCGGCGAATATCTTGGGCAGTGCCGTCTGCACAGTGCGAGATGCGCGTACGATCCAACCAACTCACACTCACAGCTGACTGACAAAGATGGTTGGTGTAGAAGAAGAATTCACGATGCGATCATCTTTCAACCGATTCACGAAATTCGTAATCACGACGCATAGGATTGTTATTCCTGGGCTTATCTCCTTTCTTTCCCAGGCTTATCTTGCGTCGAGAGCTTCAGTGCGGGCGATAGGCCTAGTAGTGAGAGATTTTCCCACATGCAATGCGTGTTTGTTTTCCCTGCTTTCTGCGCGTAGGCCTAGCTAGGCATACAGACGACGAGTTACACTGCCTGTACAGTGTAATTGGTAAACTAATCTTTGGTGTAATGAAGAATGAAGATCATTGCCTGGTTATCAACGCGGTTCTTTATCTGTGTACGATTATTGCAAAAGTTTCCAGAGACGGAAACGTAGTCAGTCGGTATGACCTTCAAACCAACTAGTAGGCCTTGAAAACACGTTTCCACACATCGTGACGTAACAAGACCCGGGTTCCCGGGTAATTCGAGTGCTGGAACCGGTTCCGAATTTTACTACCCGATGTCATCCCTATATACTATTTATACTTAATAATGAATAAAATAAGAAGTTTTTAAATTTGTTGGTCATTTTGGATGCACCACAGCACATTTGGTGCACATAAGTGTAGTTATTTGCATGGATACAATGGTGGAAGATAAGAAATTGAATCTTTTACAATAATGATTAACACAGAAATTAGTTTGACGAAATAGATTTTATAGCAAAGCAAAAAAAATGGCTCATATAACTAGTCATAAGGAGCTGTATAGTACCTTAATCAATAATTAAACTTAAGTATTAACTATATATAAAGTCATGTATATGTAACTAGTAGGGTTGATTAGCATAAATAATAAAAATTATTAATGTTGTAATAAATGTAGGCTATATCAACCTATGATGTAGGCCTACAACCAATACAAGGCATCAGCAAATTTGATGATTAAGCAAGTAGTAGACCATCGAACTTGAAAAATCTTCAATTCCTCATAATCAATGACAATGTGTTAATTAGTAGTTAGTACAAAAGTAACAAAGGCCTACTATTTAGTAACAACTAACATCCACATAAGTCCAACAGTGGTATCAATCTGTCAAACTCAATAAATCAAGCCAAAATTAAATAATATATTCTTTTTGACACTTGAGTTGAAGGATACTTACTAAAAGAGTTAAAAATTGGATTGTTGTCAAAATTAGCAAACGATGTTTCAGATGCTGTCGTTGGTGTGAATTGAGGTGAGCTGAATGGATCCGCAGAACTGAAGTCAGTGAAGAATTCTCCCGGTGATTTATCTGGAGTAAACATATTATTGGCAGGAGTCATGGAAGGCTGTAACGGAAGAAGTAATTGCAAACATTTTAGACGTGTCCGTTATGTGGCAGTCTACACAGTATATTAATTAAATAACATACACTAGTCATTACTTAAGCAAAAAGGCAAACACGCAGTCTCCCACTTGGTAGCAGGTGGTAGTCAATCTTGAAATTAGCATCAAGTAGAGTAGGCCCAGGCTATATTATTATTTATTATTGATTGAGACACGAGTAAAAACACAATCTGCCAAGTGCCAACTCTTCTCCAATCCAAACTAGTAGCCAGTAGGCCGTTTCCACAAGCTTCTTTAATAATTCTAACACATAGGCCTACCGGTAGTAAATGAATACTTACTTGCACATTAAGAACAAGAGGTTTTGACTGTGAACCAAGCAAACTGGACAAAGGTTTTATATCTGTTTTGCCTATTGAAGTAGTCGGAGTAGATGTGCGTGATTCTGACCGCGGGGTCGCAGGAGAGAAGTTGCCGGATCCATTGTTGGTAACTGTTGTAGATGTTGTTGACGGGTCAAGATAGTACCTGAAATGTAGGTTACCGTACCACATTAGTATAGTGACATAAGAACATAGTGGCAGTCTACACAGTAGTCCAAAGGCCTCGTGTAACTCGAGCAAAAAATACACGCAACCATGTACTAAACAAAATGTCAATTTATGAAAGTAGATTAATTCAGTAATAAAAAGAGTTCACTTTAAAGGCAGTAGATTTATTAGAATGCTTTTCCATCCACTCATATTTCTTTAATGCACCAACAATTCCGAAGTTATAAAGATACCGACTCGGTGGTCAAATCGGCTAAGGCGCCCATCTGGAATGTGGGAATCCCAGGTTCAAATCCCGGTCAGGTTAGATTTGATAATTTCTGGATGGTATTATCAATTCCACCTAAGGGAGTATTTCCTGACTAACCAAATCAAGAAATAAAATAGCTAGTACAGTTGGGTTATTCTACAAAATCAAGAGGCAAGAATTTTTCCTACCTAGATGACATCCCAGCTCTATAATATTTTTCAATGAGAACAAACAACAAGCAATGTCGACTAGTTGATTAAAAAAGACCCATTGAAAGGGAATTTTAGGCCACACTCAATGTGCTCCATACAGTACAATAACATTTTCAGGTTTACTGAAAAGCTGTACATTAGGCATAGGTTAAATTAAATGTGAAATGACCTTTAAATTTATCATTTTATGCACAGTGACAAAGTTAATGACAGGTGAAGCTATAGTAGGTTTTAGACAAAACACAATATGCACAATAAGTCCCACAGCAATAGGACATACCGTAAGCAATTATATTTTACATCAATAGCATAGGTATGTTATTGTTCTCATGCAGATTAATAAATTATATGAAAACTCCACCAGTTGGCAGTAAAGTAAAAGTGTGCAAGTACGATTACGTTGATTAGGTCTAATTGGTCATAAACAAAAAGTATAAAAATGCAAATAAGCTTGAATGACAATTTGAAAGGAGTAGACTAAACCTCAAACTAAATCAGCAAAATCTATTTTTATTCATGAATGAACATACAATAAAATAGCCCAGTATTGATTTTTTTTTAATACAAAGTTTACATATTTAACCAAAATGAATCTGAATGACTGAATTGAATTGTTATTATGGAAATGGATGGAATTGTTATTTGAGTATTGAGCATGCATATATTATACATAAACTTTGTTTTTTATTTATCAATACTATTATGAATTGTGATAGTAGGCCTATGCATCTATTTTATTTTTATGAAAGGTAGGTCTATGCCCTAATTATGAATGTAACATGTGACATGTCACAAATTAGCAATTAGCTAAGCAAATAAAAGTACTACTAGTACCTACTACTACGCAAGACAAACTACAGTGGCCCCTAAGCTAAATTTATCTATTTATTCTTGCACAATATTACAATTTGTGATTGTGTGCCAAGCTCCAGGATCATGGTGTCAAAAAACTAAAAAGTGTAGGTCTAGTGAGCGAGTCTCAAAACACTACATGTAATCCAAAAATGTCCAGTAGTTTGTTGTGCACAGCTACACATAAAAAATGTTGATACTTATAGCAATGTAATGTTTGCTTTCGTGATATAGCCTAATACAACAACAACATAATACGTAGTAAGGTAGATTTGCCAGGGCACGATTAAATTGTGTACCGGTAACCAATCTATGAATGAATGCCATTCTCAAGGAACTTTGGCTTGGGTACAATTCAAATGCATCTCGAGTGCAGTACTTTCGTGATTTTCAAATTACAATTACATGCAGGCAAATCGGTACTAGTTTGGTTATGTTGCACCCGGAGTTAGATATTCTTATTTCTTGTAGGCTACAAGGCCACTTTTTTTATAACTTCAAGCACCTATAATTGAACGTAATTGAAAAAAACAATCATACGAAGATAGGCGGCACCGAACCGATATGAGCATTCAAAAGATCAATTTAATCAAAGGAACAATTAAATTTAGACGAGTCCGAAAACTAGAAACTTCCGGCTCGATTGTGGGCGTTCTTGTTTTAGTTTGCTTGTGATTGTGAACTTTCTTCAGTTGTACTACACAATAATACTCCAAGTAATTAATTACTAGAGTTTGCACATAGCGAGGGGGTGTGTGTTTTAATGTATAGGTTGAGGTAGCGGGGTACCGTAGGTCAACTAAGACGCCTGTTTATTTGGTGGGCGTATGGACATGGCCAAAATAAATATCCTACACTTTGCAACAAAAATAAAGCTCACAAAATGATTATTCTACTAAGATACTCACCTCTTTTTTTCATACTTTGATATCATAAAGTCTTTTATTTGCTGTTCATCTTTGGTATCTTCGCCATGGTTTGGGTCATACAACCCTAACCATATTTGTCTGCAGTGCTAAAACAAATCAACCACAAGTTACGAACAATGGCTTAGCGTAGGCTACTTAGGCCTAAGTTTATAAAACGCGAGTCTCTAGTAACAAATATGCTACAAGGGGCTAAAAGAGCTTGAAAGGGTGTTAAAGGGTATATTACCCCCAAAATGTATTTATCACATTACTATAGCACATTACTGAACTTAAGGCTATTCGACCGCATTTTTCTATTTTCCAAAATATGCTACCAAGTCAAAATATAGTGAATGGCTTTGAAACCTGGCTATTTTAGAAAATCAAAAATATTTTTTTCAAATAATTGTTCTGATCCGGTACACGGCCAATATAGCCACCTCAAAGTAATTTCCAACTTCAATTTGCCAAGGCACACCATTCAACGTAGGGTGTTGTGATTTTGTGACATTAATTTTCAACTGTTTTTCTATAGACTGACTGAGAGTTTTTTTTTTTAAAACAATTGTCTTTCCTGCTAATTTTTTCGTTTGGCGGTATTTTTTACCGATTTGTACTGCCAAACAAAAAAATTTGCAGGAAAGACAATTGTTTAAAAAAATCTTTTTTCTCTCAGTCAGCCTATAGAAAACCAGTTGAAAATTAATGTCACAAAAACACAACACCCTGCGTTGAATGATGTGCCTTGGCGAATTGAAGTTTGAAATTATTTTGGGATGGCTATCTATATTGGCCGTGTACCGGATCAGAAAAATTAAAAAAAAATATTTTTGATTTTCTAAAATAGCCAGGTTTTAAAGCCATTAACTATGTTTTGACTTGGTAGCATATTTTGGAAAATAGAAAAACGCGGTCGAATAGCCTTAAAAGGGTAGGGCCTATTTAACCGCTAAACTTAAAAAATATATTTCATTCACGCTAACTGGTAATGAAGTTAGCAATTAACAGAAAAAATTATTGGGGCCACCATGACCTCCCAAAAAATTGTCAAACATGGCATTTTTCGAGCTAGGTCCCATCGGCAAAAATCTCCCATAATAAATAACATGGGGACGATCTTTATGTCCCGTGACCTTGAAGGAATTTGATCCAAAAAAATATTGGTCATTATTGACGTACTCTACAGCTTTTCCTGTAAATTCTCTATATTTTGTTTTGTAATTTGGGCAAGTAGTTCGGTCAAAATATGCTGATTACCAAGATGGGGTGTGATTTTGGAATGCATATTTTTGCGTGTTTGAAGGTACAGTATATTTGGGCACAGTTTCAAGACACGATGTAAAAAATGGGCATTTTAGATTTGTACTATGCTTTAGTATCTATGTGGACCAACAAAGAAGCAGGTTAAAGCCGATTTAAGAAATTTCCCAAAACACCAATTTTTGAAAATTTCTGGATCAAAAAAATTGAAAAATCCGTGTTTAATCACAGTTACAAGATATAATTTTTTAAACTGTCATTTTAGTGTAGTATTGTGCTGCAGATCATGTGGTAAGAAATAATTTTTTTGAGTTAATAGCCCCTTTAAAGGGTCTATTACCCTAAAAAAATATTTTTTACCACATAATCTATAGCATAATACTACACTCAAATGACAGCTTAAAAAATTATATCTTACGTAACTTTGATTTTATATGAATTTTTAAATTTTTTTGATCAAGAAATTTGTGAAAATTGGCGTTTTGGGAAATTTTTTTTTAAATCAACTTTAACTTGCTTCTTTTTTGTTCCACATAGATAGGCCTACTAGAGCATCATACCAATCTAAAATGGCCCTTTATTACATCGTGCCTTGAAACTAAGAACAAACATACACTCAAAACACGCAAAAATATGCATTCCAAAATCACACCCTTTCTTAGTAATCAGCATATTTTGTCCGAACCACTTGCCCAAATTACAAAACAAAATATAGAGGATTTACAGAAAAGGCTGTCGAGTATGTCAATAATGGACGGTATTTTTTCGGATCAAAACCCTCCAAGGTCACGGAGCATAAAGATGGTCCCCATGTTATTTCTTTTGGGAGAGTTTTGCCGATGGGACCTAGCTCGAAAAATACTAAATTCAACATATTTTTCCGGGTCAAGGTGGACCCAATAATTTTTCTGTTGATTTCTAAATTCGTAACTACATAGTTAGCCTAAACGAAATATATTTTTTGAGTTTAGCGAGTGAATACCCATTTAAATAATCCTTTAAAACACACTTTTAAGCATCTTTTTGTGAAAATGGTTTTGACCAATTTCTAAAATTGGTTTTAGCCAGCTTTATTTGTTTCACATAGATACTAGAGCTCTTAAGACTATGCACAAACATACACTCAAATACATAAAAATATAAGCCTACAACTAGATCCCAAAATTAAACATTTTCTTTGTAATCAGCATATTTTCAATTCTGACTGAATCACAAGCCCAAATTACAATTTAACAAAATGTAGTGCATGTACATGAATAGATATAGAAGTAGCCTAGTAATAGAACTAATTTTTAGTAACTTGAAGTTTGGCCGTGAAGAGTTGTTGGCAGCAAAGTACTGTCTCCTATAAGTAGATAACTAATTTGGACAGTCGCCCCACATTGATTGCCTGCTGGCGTGATCTTGCAAAAAGGGTGGCACTGGTACGGGATTTAAACTTTGATAACTTTGTTATAAGTTACTTCCATGATATGATAACTAATAAGTTACAACCTAGGCCTATAAGCAGTGGTGTATTGCTAAAAAAAGAAGTGCCGGAACGCACCATGTACGATCGATTTTTTAAAACATGTGCATGATAGGCATAATATTTTACAGTATCAAGGGGCCAAGAGGTGCAGTTATCAATCAGTAAGAAACTAATTAGTTACTAATACAGTTGACGTTGAGTATTACTTTTTTGAATAATAAAAATGTCACTTATATGACTTACTCTCATAAGCAAGGATATAATTAGGCAAAACAATGTTTAGGTGTATTTCCATAAAGGAATTTCCAAAGTTGATCCACTGGACGTTCTGGGTGCTTGACTGATTAGATCTGGGTATCAACTGGACGCACTAATGCCAACACTTTTATTTTCTTCAGTGTTGACCGTGTGTACTAATTGAATCTTATTATGAGTAACAAATGAGTTTGTGCATGTTTGTTTTTGTTTCGTATTCATTTTTAAACGCGAGTGATACTGCTTGAAAGTAAGTCGCGACACCACTGAGAAAAACGAACACAACCCCATCCCCACCCCCTCATTAATTGTTGCATTGCGAAACCTCTGCAAAGACAACCCTGCCCTATCCTCTACATACATAATCCGTCGCCAACTTTTTTTTTCTTCTTCTTGAAAGATTCTTGTGATTGAGTGCCCCAATATTTTCAAGAACGTAACATGCTCATTGACCAGTGAGGCTTGATTCAACAAAGCACGCATTATAAGCTAGCCCGGCCGTTACCTACCGCAATGTGAAGCTTTCACTAAGAAGCCTACAACTGACTAAAAGGAAGAAGCAAAAATATTATTTCAATTTACAATATTTCCTAGCACAAATATTCAATTTTGTGAACACATTTGAACCATTTAAATACTAGAAAAAGAAGAGGAACATCGTTCGGACTCGAAAAAAAGTACCGGAACGTTGTTCTGGCGCGTTCCGGCCCCAATACACCACTGCCTATAAGCCAATGGGACACCAGAAATGCCCATGAAATACGCATTTCCTGATAAATAAGACTATTGGCAATTTTTAAATGCACTCTGCACTTCAATATAGTCCTATATCTACCAACACATAAAATCTAAAATCAAATACTAAAACATTTTCAAGGCATACCTCATTGCCTCGCGCTTTCATCGACTCAACTTCCTCCGGACTGAAACTTGCCATCGAGATTGACTTCACTCGGTGCGGTGGCGTCAAGCCGCGTCTGGAAACATTATAGTTAATAGTACCATATAGTGTTGGTTGCGGAAAGATTGATAGAGGCTGGGAGCCAACTGCTTACCTTGAAAGAGTTCGGCGGTTGTGTAGAGTAGAAGATCACATAAATATACGCAAATTACATTACATTACGACGAAACATTTCGGCTTGAACAGCCTTGTTCACCCGTCGGAGTTGAGAGAGTTACTAACTAAATAAATGGCTACTATTTACAAATATGTACAAGAGGGGCTGTTGGCGGTGGGGAGGGGAACTAGGGAAGGTCAGCCAGGTAAGGTAGTTCTCCGTTTCCCCTCTGGACTCCAAGGTTAGCGTAGGTTGAGGTTGGGAGGCTCACGGGAGCTGGTGACCATTTCCTGAGCTCTCCTTCACTGCAGTTGGGTGGTAATGCTTTTTTTTATATGCTGGCGTTGAAGCAGTCATTAAAACTCAGGTTATGAGTGGCTGCGTGTAGTGCCACTGGTTTGTCATTAGCCCTCACTGAATCATGCCTGTGCCCATACATTCTTTGCATCAGGGTGTTGGTGGTTAGGCCTATATACTCCGCGGGGCAATGCAGACATCTCAGTTGGTATATGATGTTTTTGGTGGTGCAGGTGTTGTGGTGCTTTATGGGATGTCATCTCCGTGGCTCTGGTCGAGAAGGCCAGGGCAGGTGTGGTGGGGATTGCTCTGGCAGGGGTAGGATCCTCTGGGTAGGGTGTCCTCCTTTTGTCTCCTCTGTAGGTCGTGTTTTACTAACATGTTACTCAGGTTTGGTGGACGTCTGAAGAACACTCTGGGGATGTTGTTGGCCAGGTGTTGTGTGGTAGCAGATAGGGCACCCCAAACAATAAAAAAAACATATCGATATCGTAAGGGGATATATCGATATTGTGATTCGATATAGAACTTTTCAAATCGAGTATCAATATCATTTTTTTTTTTAAATATGTTATTACGTTTTTCAGGCGTAGCTAAGGCCCCGCCGGGAATGCAGACATGCCACTGTCCGTCCCATGAAGAACAATCACAACAATACTTGCGGCGGCCCTGCGAAGAGATAGAAGCTAAGACTTCTCTGTCTCTACCTCTCTCTCCCTGACTCTTGTCTGGACACTACAGTAGTGTAACAACTTGAGCTGCCTCTAAAGCAGGGGTCCCACGGTGCGTTGCTTGACGAGCCGCAGGTATGAAAAGGGTAGGATCGTCGCGCCACACGCCATGGGACCGGGTCGGCTCGGGCTTGCGCGACGTTGCTTGAGCTTCTCGTCAGTTGTCGGTAAATTTTGCACAAGCCAAAGAGAACGCGCAAGGGGTAATAAAAAATGGTCAGGTCAGGTAGTCCGGCTCGTACATGCTCGTTGAAGCGGTCCCACGAGGACCCACTGGCTCGCCACTCGTATGAATGAAAAGGCGAGATTTGTTTTGTTCTTCACCGTTTTGACCTTTTGAAATCCGTCCGTACAAGCCTCCTCAAGCCAGGCTCGGACAAGCAGGTGCAGGCTCGAGGCTTGACGAGCCACAAGCCGTGGGACCGCTCAGTTTTTAATGAACCCGTATACCTGCGGCTTGACAAGCCACCCCGAGCCAACCCAGGCTCGTCGAGCAACACCCGGTGGGACCCTGGCTTTATGCTTAGCTCATATGATTGCGATTTTCAAGATTAATTAATGAATGAGATTATAAACGTGGTCTTGTTATCTTATCTCATAACATAAACAAAACAAAGCAGCAAGAGTCTTGGCCCAAAGCCAAACTGACTAGCAATATGTAGGCCTAGTTGGTGGCGTGAGAGGGGGGTGAGGAGAGAGGAACAGCGCTGCAGAACCATAACTCACTGCCACACCAAGCATTTCTTGATTAAAAATATCAATTTTTTTCCTTCATATCGATATCGTATCGAATTATCAATATTGTTGGGCAGCTCTAGTAGCAGAGGATGCAAAGAGGTGGCTACCTCTTTTGAGGATCCCGTTGAGGATGTGTAGGCCAGGGTGCCACTGTGTCACCAAGGGTATTGTGTCTCAGGTTGGGTAGTCTAGATCCCCACAAATACAAAAATTTGTAAAAAAAAAACGGCAGCCAAGCTCTCCTTCAAAAGTCTTCGGCTGTGAATGCTGTGAGATATAAGTTAAACCAAGCTTTTCATTCTTTCTCCCTTGTTTCGCTTTGAAAAGAAGTAAGATCATTTCGCCTGTTGACGAGCGCCAAGTCAACGATTTTTGTGGTAAAAAAGTAAAATTTTAAAACTCGAAATCATAAAAGAATTGCTTGGCCATGAACCAAATTCAATGGCCAAGCCATTTTTTTTATGATTTTGAGTTTAAAAATTTTACTTTTTAACCACAAAAATCGTTGGCTTGGCGCTCGTCAACAGGCAAAATGATCTTACTTCTTTTCAAAGCGAAACAGGGGAGAAATAATGAAAAGATTGGCTCAACAACAGCCGAAGACTTTTGAAGGAGAGCTTGGCTGCCGTTTTTTTTTTTACAAATTTTTGTATTTGTAGGGAAAAAGCATCTGTTTGTTGTTTGTTTCCTATCAAGGCGTGATGATGGACTTTGATTAAATTTGTTAAGTTTAGAGTTGTTTTTTGACATTTTTGGGCCCAAGGTCCCCCCAAATTTGCCCCTTGTGTTTTAAGCGCTAGATATTTATAATGGTTAAGAGCATGTTTAATTTCAAGCTTGTACAAATTACTACGCCTGAGAATTTTGGGTTTTGATTTTGATTTTCCCCGGTCCCTATTGCCCGGTTTTGGTTTTGAAAGCTAAAGTGATTACGCATTGAGAGACATCTAAGTGTGGCCCAAGTTTCAAAGTTCTAAGATGAACCGTTTTCTCTGCATAGCGTCTTATTCATAAGAGTACGGAATTACCTAGCTTTTGATAATTTTGATTTTCCTTGGTACTCGTTAGGTACCCAATTTTGCTTTCCATATTCAAAAGTGATAAAGAATCTTGTTAGGTACCCAATTTTGCTTTCCATATTCAAAAGTGATAAAGAATGAGAGAAATCAAAGTGAATTCCACATTTGAAACTTTTCAGTTGTAGCATTTTCTTTGAATGATTCATTTTTTAAAGTTCAGAGTAGTTTTTTGACATTTTTGGGCCCACGGTCTCCCCAAATTTAGTCCCTTGTGTTTTAGACGCTAGATATTTATAATGGTTAAGAGCATGTTTTATTTCAAGTTTGTACAAATTACTACCCCTTAGTAATTAAGTGTTTTGATTATCATCCAAATTTTGATTTTATCCGGTCCCTGTTACCCGATTTTGGTTTTGAAAGCAAAATGCACTGCGTCTGAGGTACACCTAAGTGTGGTTCAAGTTTCATAGTTCTAAAATTTACCGTTTTCTCTGTGGGGCTAAATATAGCTCCGAGGAGAACTAACTAACCAGCTAGCTAGCCACCCACCAACCCAGCCAGCCAGCCAGCAGGATTTTAACGATGTTGAGAGCCTTTTTTTAACACAGAACGGGTTGTCGGATCAGGTTGATTTTTTTTTTTTTGGTAGATCATGGACCACATACCAGGTCATATACCGAGTTTCAAGATTGTAACTCTTTCGGGGCGGCGTGTGCAGATAGCTGAAAACCCCCAACTCGGGTAGCTGTATATAGGGCCGCGAGTTCATAGTCGCCTAAGCAGTCGCATGCGCTTGGCTGCGGGCGACGACCGTCGCCCTAGATAGGTTTGTCCGTGGTGGGGCGGTACACTTGTTGTTCGACTTGTTCTTGGGAATAACCTCGAGCAACAAAAGCATTCACAATGTGTTGGCAATAGTGTGCGAATATAGTTAGTTTCAGATAAGAATGCTATGGCCGAGGGATTGCACTGCAGCACTGTCGCCTTCTTTTCACTACGGCCACCGGTTAGGAAATAACTACACACAACAGCTCTCTAGAACCAGCAATATTCAGCATTAAAACTGCTTTCCAAAATGGAAATAACTTATAGTAGAGTCTTTACTTAAGACTAAGATGAACTGGAAGATGAAAATTTAAAAGAGTTGTGCGAGAATTGTGACACACTATGGAAATATATGACCACCCAAACACTAACATCGAGGTTGGCAGCAATTGTACGGGAAAATTTAAACATGATCAATAGCCCTACCAACAAGAGAACAAAAATTATATTTTCATACTGACTAGGCCGCTTCGTGAACACAATTCATCCATATAAATTGGGAGTGAAATGGTTTAATTATATTGTTCAATTAATACTCAAGGTATTAATCTCTATGGTTCAATTAAACAAAAAAAATATACCCGAAGAAGATTCAAATCCTTGGTGTGTATTCGGGTAATGTTCGGATTCGGTTAACTCGAAAGCGGTAAGCCTACCAGGGTACCCATTGCAATATCATCCCAATATAATGTTTGGATTCGGTTCTAAGCATGAAAGCGGTAAGCCTACCAGGGTACCCAGTGTCATCCCAATATAGGTTACTACACCCTATGGTAGTTTAATAATCCACTAAAAAGACAGTCAGCACTTTAATTAAGCAAGCTGGCAATAGAAGACTCAGAAAAGAGTGAGGCCTACCGTCTACAGCCCTAATACCTAATGTAAGCCTACTCAGTGTAATTAGGTAAGTTGGCCTAGGCTTAGTTATCTGCGATAGCCTAGGCCTAACTACTGGAAGTTTCATGCACACGAGTAGTATTAATTTTCCATCTGAAGCAAAGTATCAGTTTAAATTTGATCACCACATATTGTCTGTACAAAATGTAGGCTACATATATTGCATAAAAGCTAAGTTTTTACCCATACTGTAATTGAGATGAATAAATGTCAAGGTTTGCAGCCTTCTCGTGTTCATTTAATGTAAATGCCCTTGGCTTTGAAGCAGCTTGTGCATATAGTTATTATTAGTAGGTAGCCAATACACTAAGTGTGGCAAACAAGTTCAGGCCTTCTGATAGTCCTACCAAGGTTAGAAAAGGCCTAAATAGGTTTGTTAATGTTTCAATTCTAATTTACTGTTTCGACATGGTTCCCATTTTTGATTGATTGATTCATGATTGATAGTCTTTATTTTCGTTGTACAATGGGTTACAGATGAATTATTTCAAATATTTCGGGTGAAAATTGAATGTCGAATTTAGTGATCCACAATGCAATGTAGAATTAGCTGAATGAAATGATCGAACTTTTTTGAATTGGACATTTAACATTGTAAAATAATTGGACCGGGCTCTCCCCAACCATTTTAACTCGGAGCAAGTTTTGCCTTTTTCTGATTTTGGAGTCGCAAAAAAAGTATCATAAATTCGGTGAAATCTTGTTTGAATACCATATAAACCTAGTTAGTACACATTCCTATATTTTACTCAATTTCCAGACATTTTGACCCTATTTTCAATTCCATGATTTTTTCAGGTTTTCCACAATTGTTTTAAAGTGACGGGATGGTATAGACATAGGCCTTTTGATCAAACGAACGGTGGAAGATAGGATGCCCTGGAAAAATGTATGAAAGAAGGATTGAAGAAGGAAGAAGAAGATTGGGAGGCCAAGGAAGAGATGGAAGGATATCATCCATAGGAGACTTGAGGCATGAGGAGAGAGCTGAGAAGATGTGGAAGAGATACAAAATTGTGGGAGGATAGAAAGGTGGAAAAATTTGGTTGCAAAATACAAGCTGACTGCCAGCAGGAAACGGTGATGGATAGGCCTACCCTTAACGATGATGATGATGAAAGCATAGATAGATATATAGATTGTTGTAAATGGATCGGATACTAAAGCTTAAACGTGGCAGTTAGCTCTAGACTTTAGACTTACGACGCAACATATCCAAATTCCCAAAAAACCTATTCAATGATGTAGGCCTAGGGTCTATGCATCCCTCTCTGCCTTCAGGGACACACATTTCTAGGTGGTCTGCATCCTGGATATGTTCTCTGCAGAGAGGACAAGTGGGTGAATCAACCACTCCTATTTTGTAAAGATGGGCCTGTAGGTAATTGTGGCCTGTTTTCATCCGGAAATTTGCCACAACTACACTTCTTTCTTTCTTGTCCACTTTCTTCGCGACATTTCTTTCCTTTCTCAGCAACGGCTCCAATCGTTTCTCCGTACTATTACCTACTTCATACTGCTTCCTTTACTCCATGTCAACTTGATAGTTGATTGTAATTTTAACAGACTGAAAAGTCAAAGCCTTCCCTGGCTGCTGCAACTTGGCTCCCATCTTTGCCAGATAGTCGGCCTTCTCATTGCCCATTATCGAGCAATGACTAAGAATCCACTGCAGGCATATTCTCATATGTGCAGATTTCTTAAAATCTGGGGGGGGGGGGGGGCTCAAAAAATCACTTGTTGCATAAAAAACTGAGGCCATTAAGTTTAGTTTTGATTACGTAATGCCTTTAGGGCCACATGGCTATCCAAGTGTCAGATAAGCTTCCTTTTCCTACTTTGGTAACCCTGGTGACCAAAATTACTGAACAATTTATTAGGATGGTGTTTTTGTGGAAGAGGGGAAAATTTCAGATACGTCTAGTCCCAATTGCAGCATTATTCTGCTACTTTAAAGAAGAAATCCCGCACTTTGGATACATAGCACTGGGGCCCAAAGCAACCATCACATTTTTATGGATAGTGTTTTTATTCTTTTTTTCTTCCTATGCCGAAAGCTTGATTCTTCAACCATTTTTCTTCCTAGCTATCCAAAATGATAGCCAGTGGCGTTCGTGAAAGTCGTCTTTGCTCTGGGGCCTCCTGCCACCAGTCCAGGGGGTACGTGGTCCTGACCCCATTGTAGTGGACCGAAATGAAAGAGTGAAAAATTTCCAATAGACCTACTAGGGATGGGACGTTTAAACGTTTAGTGGACGGTTAGAGGTTATTAAATTCGCAAAACGTTTAGTAGGGTGAGTAAGGGTAAAAATGAGACACTTTTTCAAACTTTGCCACCTAAAACAAAAAGTTGAAGAGATATTCAAAAACAATAAATATGTGCTGAAAGTGTGTTTCAAGGTGATCAAAGTGCAATATGCTATAATATATCAAGCTTATAGATTAGTATATTTAAAAAATAAAAACTGTGTCTCATTTTTACCCACACCTTGGGGGCAAATATATGAGACACCCCTGGGGCAAAACTGAGACAGGTGGCTAGCTCTTAGAGGATGTGGAAGAGGATTGTGGCGGGGTAAAATTAAGACAGTGAGGGGCATTTTCTACGCAATGCAAAAAAAAAATTTGAATCGCTTGATTAGTTTAGAAAATACAAACATGACAAGTTCGATATATTTTAACGACGAGAAAAAGGTACTTTTCATAGAGTAGGTAAAGTCATAAACATCTTCATAAAAATATCAGAATACTTGCAAAAATTTGTTGAAAATGTATTTTAATAGGAACAGAAGGGGGAAAAAATATATGATCAATAGGACTATTTTTTACGATTTTCTGAATGTAATCGCGCACATAAGTCTAAGAAGGGTACCTACTTTACTCCAATGTACTTGAAACGATCGCCAGAAGTTACAATCTCTGCTTGAACCACTTGACTAAAGTTAATTGGGCTAATGTCATCCTCAATACTAGTTGTAAATAGGTTTTTACACAGATAATTACATGAATGCATTATTGTATAGCCTAGTTGTATTGTATAGTTTGTACTTTACTTTGTATGGAACAGTAAATAAATTGTCATTATCTTCAATTATTGACTGTACAATGCAGGCAAACTGAAAAAATACTTTGGGTCTTTGACCTGGAAAAGCCACAAGCACATAGTCTCCTTCATTGATCATTGTTTCCTTGTGTGCGACAAATTTTGCTTGGGCTCATCATGATTTGTGTCATCAATATCTTCCATTTCATCATCAAATTCATCATCCGTGTCGCCACTGGCCTGCATCCATTCCTCATTGGAATCTGAACCATTTGATTAAATAGGCCTAGGCCTTGAGCTATGTTTTTTCTTCTTATCGTTCCAGGTTCCTCCTTTGATGGTAGGCCTTGCTTTTTTGGTCGACCCACTTTTTGTTAATTACTTTAGCCCCTCAGTCAATCTACTTTGTTTGTTTTGCCTCAGTTTTGTTTAATTTTTGAAAGAATCAATTCTTCAAATGATTTTCGCCGTCCTGAAATAGGCGCAACCCTTGACGTACTTGGCCCCGACTCATCCACAGAGGATTCAACAAAGCTTTTTTTCTGGTGGATCACTACCGGGTAGTGTTTTGTCAGTATTAAAAATGCAAAGAATAAGAAAAGCCGTGCCTACCAACTGTCATTGCCAACTGTCTCACATTTGCCCCAAATGGTGTCTCATTATTGCCCCCTGACTTTGAGCAGAAATTATGCATTATCTATCAGCTTGGGATGCATTTACTTTGTTGCATTACAAAATATAGAATTTCACCTTTCTAGAAATGTAAAGATCAGTGTAATCGGACTTCAATTGTGGATATTTTAGCGAAAGTTCTGAACCTCAAAACGAAAGATTTTCGGGGGAAAATTTGCATCTCTTTGGTTTTAATTTTTTATAACCAAAAGTATGCAACTGAATATTTCCTTGATTTATTTACCTTTAGATTAAACATTAAGCTATGTTTTAAGTGCAATGTGAGATGCTTAGTGTAACAATTGAAATATATATTACCTAATGTCTTATATTTGCCCCACTTATTTTGGTGTCTCATCTTTACCCTAACTCACCCTAATTTATTTTTATTTTTATGAAATGTTAATTTGTTTATTCTGCGCTAAAACGCGCTAAAACGCTAGTTGTATGAACGCACGGTGCCTATAGCAAGCCTTGTTCCCCATTACCCTCAGAGCTAGGGTAATGAGGAACAAACTCGTATTTAAAAAAAAAAATAGGTACCTCGCTTATTCTGGATTTAAAAACAAAGTTTATAATTCCCACAGTAGCCTACTAAAGGATATACCCCCACAGACCCTATGAAAAAAAAAATTGTTGAAAAAAGTTAACCACAAAATTACAATTAGGCCTAATTAACAAAGTGAAAACATTCAAAAAGTGTTCCCCATTACCCACATTACCCCTATTCCTCAAAAAACTAAAATTAAAACCTTTATTTCTATGTATTCTGGATAACTTTTTCAACTTTTTTTATTGTACGCTGTTGACAATTACATTACCCGTCTGCTATGCAGACTTATGGGTTTTTTGTTTGTAGGCCTATGCTTGAAAAAAAAATAACATGCATATTGCCGACTGCCCGCTAAACGGTCAAGTTGCGCAACACACACCCCAAAAATGTTCAACATTCTGAACTAGGCCTAGGCGTACTTGGCAATAAAAGTTAGCAACTTCTAATCAGATCTCTTCAAAGAAGGCCTATCACATGATTGTTGGATGAGCGAAGCGAGTGAAGCGAAGACTTCAATTTCACCGACCCCCAAAAAATTTAGCTCAGGTGTTTTTTTTTTTTTTTTTTTGTATTTTTGTCTGTTTGTTTGCTCTCTACCGGGCAAACGGCTTATGCGATCTTGATGAAAATTTGACAGGACCTTTGAAATCTCTGAACTTAGACTTGCTACGTTTTTGGGTACAATCGAAGAAATATTTCTCATGAATACCGTACTTTTACGATTTTTTTTGATTTTTTGTGCGATATTTTCGTGCCATTTGCGCCAATTCTGACCAAACGGGTGGGGCTACAACGTTCATATTAGGTATACATGGACATTAAGGTTATGGTGATGTAGTACATTTTGAAAGAAAAAAATGAAAAAGTTAGCCAGAATCTACAGAAATAAAGCTTTTAATATAAGTTTTTTGATTTTTTGTGCGATATTTTCGTGCCATTTGGGCCAATTCTGACCAAACTGGTGGGGCTACAACGTTCATATTATACATGGACATTAAGGTTATGGTAATGTAAGTGCTCGAAGTGGGGCGGGATGGGGCGGGATGTCATCCCGCCACTTTTCGATAAGGCCTCTTTCCATCCCGCCACTTATTGTTTACAATAACAGCAACCAGAATGCCAATAAATGTTAAATAACCGAAAATACCAGTTGTCCTAAATTTTTTCATACATCGATGACGGGCTTTTACGAGGCCTGGCTAAATGGTTGTTGTGGAACAAATTGCAGAATGGACCCCCTCGACCCATCACCCCCCCCCCCCCCCCCCGCCTACTCATCTGGGAACCTGCTCGTCGGTGTCAGATTACGCGAACACATGACTTTCTCACCCCATATCCGCTCACCCTGACTAGAGTTTACAGTGTTCAGTTCAGTGCTATATATCCATGACCATATCACATAACTAGAACTTGTTGCTGTCGTAATAATAATAAAGATGGATAAGTGGTTGGTGAAGAAAAGGAAACATGAAGATACTACTGGTAAGCATTTCAAAATTATGTTTATTCTATTTTCATTTGTATAGAAGGCACGAACTTCTTTGTTAGTTTCAACTTTGTGGGTGTTCAATGTCCATTATTGTCCATTATTGCATGTTAACTCGAAATATCAATCTATCAATATCAATCTATAGGCGTCTACGTGTACACGTGTACATAATTTTTTTTTCAAATACACGTCGACTTTCTTTCAATCGACATTGTTCAGTCGTCGAGATTTCAGATTTCAATAATTCTATTTTGAAATACGAGCTCTTTCAGTCAGCCGCCGCCGCCGCCTTCCCGCAAAACGGTAAGTTGATTGCGATCCGTTGCCACAGTGGCCTTGCCTTCCCCCTCCCCCCACCACCCCTCACACGTTCCAGATGGTTCCAGACCGCTCAGTCGCTCCCGCTCGCCGCCCGCTTCGTTGTTTACGGGTGATGAGATTTGAGTCAGTGACACAATGACTGTTTATTGTTTAGATTTGAGAATGTCTCTTGTGTGGAAGTTCTTTGATAAGATAGACACGGGAAAGAAGGTTAAATGCCGACTGTGCGCGAAGGAGTTGCTGCACAATTCAAGTATCACGAAAACTATGGTAAATCACAGGCCTTATCTCCCTCCCCACCGCCCCTCTTCATTACGCAAGCCGCAACCATACTATCACCCTTCCAACTTTACAAGGTCAATGAAACATCAGCCACGTCATTTAGGGCCTACCGACTGATCAACTGAACTGAACACCTTCGGCGTGTTTACTGTTCAGAATGCAATAAAAATATACAGTAATAAATAAAATGTACCTAGCCTACAACTTTTTTTCAGATATCTTAAAATATACATAGTACACGCGTGTACACGAACAGACAGCGAGCTTGTACACGTGTAGTAACTTTACTTGCTTTTGCCCATCCCTACTGCTCTATCAGGGCCGGTTTTAGGGGGGTGCGACCTTTGTGTGGGTGTGTGCACAGGGCGCCAACGTCCAGGGGCGCCCAAAAGGTGCCCGGGGGGTGTCAAAAGAAAGACAATGAAAACGCCTAGTGCAGATAGTAAATGTTCTATTTTTTTAAATTTTATTTAGTTATGGTATAATAGTTTTTAAGTATATTATACTTATTTAAAATAGGTACTTTTCTTGGAACAAAATTGATAATTTGAAGTGCGTAAAACTCGTTAAAAACGCTCCAAACGCACACTAAGAATCGAAAAAATTTTCCCGGGGCTGTACGCCCCGGACCCGCATTTGCTGGGGGGCTACCCCCCCAGACCCCCCATTCATGCGTGTCCCTGTACTGTACCATCCCACCACCTATTTTTTTCCACTTCGAGCACTGGGTAATGTAGTACCTTTTGAAAGAAAAAGTTGAAAAAGTTAGCCAGAATCCATAGAAATAAAGCTTTTAATATAAGTTTTTTACAGTAAATAATACCTATTGACAAGAAACAATAGAAACTTGACAACAATCACCTACAATGCGTAGGCAACAAAACAAAGCACTTGTAAAAGTAAAGATATCCCACGCAAAGTAAAAACTTTAAAAAGCTCATCCATCAACGCGGCGGGACTTTAGCGTTTTCCTAGTTGATAACCAATCACACCAGTACACCCCAGGTGTCACCGGACCACTGTTTCTTTATTTTGTTAATCGTGTCAGGGATAGCAATAAAGTTAGGCAACTTTCTTGATCGTTTGGCATCCGTTTTAGCTTTGTTGTAGGCCTAGGGGCCCAGGCTAGAATCAGGCCTACAGGATAGGCCTAGACCTACCTAGTGGCTCCTTTGTTCTAGTTAGTGGCCTAGCCCCACACAAAGCTAGACCTAGGTAGGGCCTAGCTAGACCTCCCTCTCCTTAAAACTTATAGGGTTTACAAATAGGCCCTAGGCTACACAAAGGCTAAGCTAGCAAACTTGGAAGGCCTAGGCTACACATAATGCAGGTCATGCCTGTGTCTAGGCCTAGGCCTACGTCTCTAGAAAGGCCTCATTGACCACTAGGGCTAGGACCTGACCTAGCCAGGCTAGCTGGCCAGGCCAGGCCTAGGTCTCTCTTCACTGCAAATATTAGCCGCTAGGCCAGCCTAAAATAATGGCCTGGATGGACAGGAGGCCTAGGGTAGACCTAGCCCCTAGGCTAGGGCTAGGCCTAGCCTAGCTAGTGAATGAGTCCTGCCTAGCTAGGCCTGGGCCTAGGCCTAGATTAGAGTAGGTTACTTACAATATGCCAGAACAAGTAGTGCACACATAGGAGCCAATAGTCATGTTGACGTATGTTGGGCCTCTTTGGTGACAGTCGAAACATTGTTTATTAGCTGGTAAAGACACTAATTCACGTAAAATCTTGAGGTGTTTGTCGTCTTGCTTCTTCCTTGTTGTCGCCATGTTGCATTGCATGTAATTGCATTTCCCCTCTCACCGTACTGGCAGCCCTTCCCACACTACTGCCTTTCCCCTAACTTCCTGTGGCTGACAACCAGCTTGAACCAGCTGCTGCTGTCCGAACTCCGTTATTCCATGGTCCATCTATTGTCCCGCGACCTTACAACGAATTTTGAAAATATGTAGGCCTACCTTCTCAAGAGTGTTAAGAACTATTTTTGAATTTCTTATATCTCAATAATTGTTGTTCCCAGTGTGGCTGTGTTAATTTTACACAACACATGGTGATTATATCAATTAATTAAATTCATTCATTCATTCAATTAACGGTAAAGTAGCATGAACTTAATTTTGGGACCATAAATTTTTAAAATTATACTCGCATTGTTTATATTTGATACTTCTGTTGGCATTTTGTATCTGTTAATTGAGTGACAACAACAATTATTGAGATATAAGTAATTCTTCACTTAATTTCTTAATTAATCGGTAAGTTATAGGAATTTTGTTTCGGGACATGACAATTCGGATTCATTGGCATTATGTCAGTAAAGGAGTATATTTTTATGACGATCGATTGAGTTTTAGGTATACATAACAATACATATGTCAAAAGTGGGATAATTTAACTAAAATGTAATTAATTCGGTGATTTATTAATTTAATCAATTAATTTTTTCATTACATTTATTTGCCTTAAAACTAGCTTTAAAATGATTCCAAGGTCGACCACATTGTGTTAATTTTACCAAATTAATTGAGATTATTGTCATTATTTTTAATTAAGCGAGCGAAGCGAGCGTTTCCATTTGACTCTGCCGGAAAAATTAGTCACTGGTTTTGTTTTGTTTTTTGTTTTTTTGTATGTCTCGCCATAACGTTCGAACGGAGGCTCGGGTCGAGTTGAAATTTTCACCATCCGCAAACTTCGTTCTCGATTGAATGCCATTAGTTTTGTGGCAAAATCGTTCAAAAAGTTAAAAAGTTACATTAAAGTTAATCGAAAGTTTTTTTTTCAAACTAAACGGCGACAAAATCTGAGATAGCCAAATCATTTAGAATGTCCGTCCGGTCACGAATATGTTAATTTTATTTTGATCCGATAAGTAGTGTGGATGGAAATTACATTATAACAAAAGTAACGTTGCCATGGCAACGAAAAGACGCGTGAAGTTTCTAATGCACTGCCACCTAGAAGTAATCAAAATACTTTCGAGGAAGCAGTCTATTATTTGTCAACAAAGAGTTTAAATAGTTTTCCCAAGGAGTCAAGGTCCTCTAGATGGCGGTGGATTTTAAAGTAAAGATTTAAACACGGGTTTACCCAAATACCTTGGCAATAATAAATAATACTGGAAACGCAAACGTCGTAAATTTTAAAATTTAAAAAAAAATGTGCAATGTGGGTTTAGCTATAGCACGTGCTCGCTTATCAACGCGTCCAACTCAGCGTTTCCTAGTTAATTGAAATTATTGAATTAATAGGAAAGTGATTGGAATTAATTTTTGGAACTAATATTTTTTTGGTTCATTGTGGTCATATTTAGAGGTGCGTGCATATAGCATTTTCAAGTGTCATTTTATAGCGTTTTGTAGCATCTATTATTAAGCGAGCGAAGCGAGCGTTTCCATTTGACTCTGCCGGAAAAATTTGTCACTCGTTTTGTTTTTGTTTTTGTTTTTTTTTTGTTTTTGTTTTTTTTTTGTTTGTATGTCTCGCCATAACGTTCGAACGGAGGCTCGGATCGAGTTGAAATTTTGACCATCCGCAAGCTTTGTTCTCGATTGAATGCCATTAGTTTTGTGGAAAAATCGTTCAAAAAGTTAAAAAGTTACATTAAAGTTAATCGAAAGTTTTTTTTTCAAACTAACCGGCGACAAAATCTGAGATAGCCAAATCATTTAGAATGTCCGTCCAGTCACGAATATGTTAATTTTAGTTTGATCCGATAAGTAGTGTAGATGGAAATTACATTATAACAAAAGTAACGTTGCCATGGCAACGAAAAGACGCGCGAAGTTTCTAATGCACTGCCACCTAGAAGTAATCAAAATACTTTCGAGGAAGCAGTCTATTATTTGTCACCAAAGAGTTTAAATATTTTTCCCAATGAGTCAAGGTCCTCTCGATGGCGGTGGATTTTATTAACAAAGTAAAGATTTACATACAGGTTTACCCAAATACCTTGGCAATAATAAATAATATCGGAAACATGGACCTGTGGACAGCGAACGTCGCAAATTTTAAAATTAAAAAAATGTACAGTGTGGGTCTAGCTATAGCACGTGCTCGTTTATCAACGCGTCCAACTGAGCGTTTCCTAGTTTTGCTTATTTTAAAACCTTGTGTATGAACTTTTTTCACATTTTTAAGCGAGCGAAGCGAGCGTTTCCATTTGACTCTGCCGGAAAAATTAGTCACTGTTTTTTTTTTTGTTTGTTTGTTTGTTTGTTTGTTTGTTTTTTTTTTTTTTTTTTTTTGTATGTCTCGCCATAACGTTCGAACGGAGGCTCGGATCGAGTTGAAATTTTGACCATCCGCAAGCTTCGTTCTCGATTGAATGCCATTAGTTTTGTGGCAAAATCGTTCAAAAAGTTAAAAAGTTACATTAAAGTTAATCAAAAGTTTTTTTTTCAAACTCAACGGCGACAAAATCTGAGATAGCCAAATCATTTAGAATGTCCGTCCGGTCACGAATATGTTATTTTTTTTTGATCCGATAAGTAGTGTAGATGGAAATTACATTATAACAAAGTCCCGTTACCATGGCAACGGAAAGTCGCACAGCTTTTTTGGCTCATGATAGCGGTCAAACGGAGGCTCGGATCGAGTTGAAATTTTGACCATCCGCAAGTTTTGTTCCCGATTGAATGCCATTAGTTTTGTGGCAAAATCGTTCAAAAAGTTAAAAAGTTACATTAAAGTTAATCGAAAGTTTTTTTTTCAAACTCAACGGCGACAAAATCTGAGATAGCCAAATCATTTAGAATGTCCGTCCGGTCACGAATATGTTAATTTTATTTTGATTTGATAAATAGTGTAGATGGAAATTACATTATAACAAAAGTAACGTTGCCATGGCAACGAAAAGACGCGCGAAGTTTCTAATGCACTGCCACCTAGAAGTAATCAAAATACTTTCGAGGAAGCAGTCTATTATTTGTCAACAAAGAGTTTAAATAACTGTTTTCCCAAGGAGTCAATGTCCTCTAGATGGCGGTGGATTTTAAAGTAAAGATTTACACACGGGTTTACCCAAATACCTTGGCAATAATAAATAATACTGGAAACGCGAACGTCGTAAATTTTAAAATTTAAAAAATGTGCAATGTGGGTCTAGCTATAGCACGTGCTCGCTTATCAACGCGTCCAACTGAGCGTTTCCTAGTTAATTTGAAATTTGGTTGGGTAGAATTAATATCAATCGAATAAAGATGTGTATAAACAAATTATAGATACTATGGAAAATAAAATAAAATAGGACTTGAAAACCTTAGTTTTAAGTGGAAATATAGCGCTTTGTAGCATCTATTCACAAAACGCTATTTTCTTGTACCTCTAGTCATATTGTTCTTGTGTGATGCACTACGTGACTTTGGTACGTGAATAGGAAACTTTTGATTGGGATTTAATTAATGCTTAATTTAATTAATTAATTAATCAAAAGGTTACAGGAATTTCGTTTCAGGACTTTAAATTTTGGATTTATTGGCGTTATTATAGTATAGTCTGAAAATTTTATGTCAATCTAGAGAATTCTACGTATATAATTGGATGAGCGAGCGAGCGTAGCGAGCGGAAGCGAAGACTTCAATTTCACTGACCCCCAAAAAATTTAGCTCGGGTGTTTTTTTTTTTTTTGTTTTTTTTGTTTTTTTTTTGTTTTTCCGCCTGTTTGTTCGCGCGATTCCGGGCAAACGGCATACGCCATCTTGATGAACATTTGACCGGACCCTCGTTTTCTCTGAACTTAGAGGTGTATTGTTTTTTGGGTACAATTGAAGAAATATTTCTCATAAATATCGTACTTTTACGATTTTTTTCGATTTTTAGTGCGATATTTTCGTGACATTTGGGCCGATTCTGACCAAACGGGTGGGGCTAGAACGTTCATATTTCACATGGACATTAAGATTATGGTGATGTAGTACCTTTTGAAAGAAAAAGTTGAAAAAGTTAGCTAGAATCCATAGAAATAAAGGTTTTAATATTAGTTTTTCAATTTTTAGTGCGATATTTTCGTCACATTTGGGCCGATTCTGACCAAACGGGTAGGGCTACAACGTTCAGATTTCACATGGACATTAAGGTTATGGTGATGTAGTACCTTTGAAAGAAAAAGTTGAAAAAATTAGTCAGAATCTACAGAAATAAAGGTTTTAATATGAGTTTTTTGAAGTTTATAATACCAATTAACAAATAACAATAGAAACTTGACAACAATCACCTCCACAATGCATTCAAAAAGCACTTGCAAAGGAAAATTGCAAAAACGCACAAACGCAAAAAAAACTTACAAAAAAACGCTCATCCATCAACGCGGCGGGACTTTAGCGTTTTCCTAGTTATATATATACCAAAAAGTGCTATAATTGCAATTCATTGTAATAATATATAAATATAATTAAAACTATTGTATAAACGGTAAAATTTCGGATGACATTTTTGTAGAGCATTAAAAACCGAATAAAACAAAACCTAGTTTATCCAAATCTGAGGATTACTTCTTGAGTTACAGCCATTTTAAGAATTATTTTGGCGGCCATCTTGTGGACGCCATGACAGGTGACTTATTTGCTACCATGCGTGTCCCCCGTGAAAATAACATTCTAAAATATGTCTTTTACCTGCTCCTAAATTTTGGTGCTGGTTTCCGGATTTGAAATGTTTTTACGCTTGTTCCACGGACTATAAGTAAATCCTTGCATGACGATCTCTTTCAGACTGGATTGCCGGCGATTGCACCCTCGATCTACTGAGTGAGAGTCGCGCGTGCTACTGTTGTATTAAACAATATGTTTAAAATGTTTCATTTTAGTTTGAAAGTTAGAAAAAGTTCACTATACAATTTTAACACTTTAGTGGCAAGCAATTCTTTATTTTACAATAAAAACAACGTAGGTGCTATGCTCAAAGGCGTCGGCCCCCTAAAAAATACGCAAGTTGTTTCTTGTTATTACTTCAAATTAAGGGGATGTCACACTTTTTGTGACAAACAGTGACAATAGGGGGGGGGGGGTGGAGGAGGAGAGAGTCTAATTTGGTAAAAATTGTGACATCATTAATGGACAGCCCCTATGTATCAATAGCTAAATTCTATGATAAATGATACCATCTACTGACAGATGCCATGAATGTTTTCTTGTTTTACTTTCAACTATTTTCTTATTTTAAATGTCTTTTTATTACACATTTTATATACATTATTTGCCTTCTCAGCTCGCCCTGGAAACCTTCTACCGAGGTTACTGAATTTGTTGTGCAACTATACAATTATTATGTATCTTCTTAGAAGGAGGGTGTGAATGTGATTCATAATATTTTCTTATCGTGGCATATTGCGAAAGCTCAACCCAACGACGTAACTCAACTTATATCTATTTCCATTGTTAGTAAACTCATTCGGATTCTATGAAGTCCATGATGACGCACTCGGTGTCGATAGCTGTGCTATGTGTTGCCTACGCGAGAGGTCGCCTCTTCGATATCCGCCGGCGCCCCGCCAGCAATGCCGTATATGGAGGATTGTAGATATTTTTGATTCTATGCTCAAGCCGTCTAATGTAATATTGTTTTATTGGCTTGTCCAATGGTCGTTTGAGTCAATGAGAATGAATAACCATATTTGCTAATTAATTACTCAGTCAGAAAACAAATGCTATGAGACCGTTCACTCAACTATGAGACTGTTCAAAATCTATAATAGATTCCATGTTTAAAGCAAGTAAGCAGATGCTGACGTCACCGGCGGGTGGATTGCAGCCAATCAGCGGTCCCCGATTTAAAATACTGATCGCTCATTGGCCCGCCGAAACAGCGCGCATCTGCTTACTTGCTTTTTTTAAATAGATTTTGAAGATTTTATACAAATTCGGAAGCACTGCCTGATCGCAGATGCAGTTTTATGGAAGTGAGGAAGCAGTACTTTCATAATCTATAGATTCTTCTTCTACTTCTGCCGTTGCTTCTGTGCTTTATAACATCGCAACTAAACGTCAGGCAGTGGACAAATAAGCAATGATAATTTTATAGATTTTGATGGAGAGCAAAGTTTTTAAAAAGAAATAGTTCTTGCACGCCCCTCACAATGACTACATCGTCCCGAAGAAGGAGAAGATTTAACATTAGAAACAAATTTGGGTACTCACAACATTTTGAAACGTCTGCGAATCAAGCGCCTGCCTGTTGGCAGAGATGGGTTGTGGGGTGGGGTGATAAAATGCATGGTTGATAAAGATTCCGTCGTACCGTGCCCTATCTCAAGAGTAGCCACTAGCCAACGTGGGAATATAAGGTAGGTAATGCTATTCTCTTTTCTCTTTCTGTAGGTATTGCGATCCAGAAGATTGTTATCCTGATCTGGATAAAGTTGATTCGCAATTTTTGTTTTGATTAGTCACACGGAAATGTGTCCAAGATTTACATTCTGATTCATCGGCCGCTGGAGAATGACTTGTAAGGCACTTTCTCCTTTAAAAAACAACAGCTAAGTTATTACTATTAGGAAGTGAATCATTCATGAATCATACCTAAGACGAAACTAATTTCTCTTACCCAGCTAGCCAGTGGTGTAATCCAAAAATTATTTATCGGTATATACCCTCTTCCTTGAGTAAAGTACATGAATTTGTGCAATGGGGGGTCTAGGGGGAAGCCCCCTCCCCTAGTTAATGCGGGTCCGGGCCCACAGTCTCGTAAAACTGGTCGATTCCTAAGAGTATGATTAGCATTATTTTAACGAGTTTTAGGCATGGATTTTTAACATTTTGTTAGCGGTGACTGGTGATGATTGTTGTGATTGCAAAGTTATACTATAATACTATGTTCGTTGATTTGACATTGGGTTTCCTCATTTGTACCAAGAGAATACGCCGTATATACATAGCATAGGTACCCTAAATATGTATGGAGGGGTATATTTATTTTCGGGTGTACGCCGTATACCCGCGTATGTAACCCCTGTCCTATTACACTATATATACACTGCAGATAGTGAGTATTAATTTGTATTTTGTATATATGGTATAATAGAGAGAGCAACACCGTCCAAAGATAAGGTTATGAGGGCACACGAATATACAAGCTCGATGCACACATCACGCAAGTCAACAAAGTTGTCGCTGATGAACGTCATGAACAATGCGTGTAAAATTTTACCACTAAAAATTAACGGGAGGGAACATCAATTTATTATTCTATCATCATTACTACAGATAATATAACACTTACATCACACCATTCAAATGTAATTTATAATCAATGTATTATATGACAGCGAAGAATATATAAAATACAAACAAATTTGTCTAATTTTAGATGATTCATTTTTTATTTTAATATACATTTTAATCAAAGCTGACGTTTTTCGTGTTTGTTCTCCCTGTACTGAACAGTCTTTCGATTTAATGCAGGGAACCGTCGAAATCTCGGATGCTAGCTACCTGCGACAAGGTACAACCGAAGAAAATATGTCTCATAAAAGTCGCATTTAGCCTACGGTATAGGCCAAACGTGTATTTTTCACTTTATGCCTAAGCTTGTGAGTAGGAATATATAAAATTAAAAAAAACTCTTGGTACCGGTAAGTGAATGTCAATGTGATCAGGGTATATGTATATTCAGTATCGCTCTTTATAAAGAGATGATTCACAATACTTAGACCAACTTGCAACAGTTCCCATTCATACAAACAATTATTTCGCCTCGACGCAATTCAAAGGCCTGTCTTATCTGACAGAGCACGCTTACACGAGCCTGATAGAACCCACACACTGCACATCCTAGGCCTATACATGTGCGCAGTTATCAATGTTTTAATTATCATCAATACCAATTTCACCATCTATCTTTCCGGTTGCATGATATGGCAGTGTTGTGATCCAATTTGTGCTTCAAATGTCGTATTTTAGAATAGATCTTGATTTTTCTTATTTTTACAATTATAATTATATACAGTACAGCGACTGTCTTGCCTAGATAGATCTCTTCAAAGAAAGGGAAAAAAACAAGTTCGTAGGATCGGCATTCTGTGTGCAGAATACTCCTACTATTATGCAAAATTATTATTAATTAATTTTAGTAATGGTTTGCTTGTTAAATTATTGACTGACCGACACTTTGAGCGAAACCAATTTGAATTATGTACCAAGTCAACTGGCGAATAAATTATCATATCTTATCTTATGAGCGTTAATCACGTTTCACGACAGAAAACAAACATGACCTGCGTTTTTGTCAACATTTTCCTGCAACAAGAATGATACAGAATGTGCTTGCATGTTGACCCTGGGGCTAGCCCCCAGAAGTTTGAATATTCACGTACTCGGCACCTCCACGGCACAATTGAAAGCTGGACCAAACGAGGAACGTAACAAAAAGCTTGGTTCACTATTTTGGGTACGTATAATATGTACCTATATATATATATATGTATGGATTGTTGTAGGTTTTCGCGGCCCGTCATAGGATAAAAACAAGGATCTTGGGTAAAACCGCGTCGAAAATAAGATGAACCAGGGCAGAACCTGGGCGTCCACCGACGTTTCGTCTGTACTACGTCAGACATTTTCAAGGTTGACTGTGACTCCAACCTCCGTAGAGTCACAGTCAACCTTGAAAATGTCTTGACGTAGTACAGACGAAACGTCGGTGGACGCCCAGGTTCTGCCCTGGAGGCTGGTTCATCTTATTTTCGACGCGGTTTTACCCAAGATCCTTGTTTTTATCATATGTTAGTACTTTAGAGACAGAAAATAAAATTAAATTAAAATTAGAAATAAGACAGTTTTAAATTGGTGGCCGCATAGCTCAGTTGGTAAGAGCATAGCCCGGTAAGCTAAGGTCCCGGGTTCAAACCCCGGTGTAGTCACTTTTTTAATTTCTGTTTAAAGTACTAACATAACAGCGTCATAGTCGCCTACTATAAAGCCAAGTTTAAACAATATATATATAAAAGCATCTCATACACAAATAATTTATTTACACCAACCATTCGATAGGCGGAAAGTGCATACTTTCGGGTCGTAGGTCCGGAGCGTGCACCACCAGGGGGGCGCGGGTTCGAGTCCCGCATGCAGCATGCACAAGGCATGAGTTTTTGTGCTTGTCTTACATACTCAAAACAAATACAAATACTCTGAAATGAAATGCATAAACATATAAGAAACCAAACCAGCGGAAGGGTTTGCTACGAGGATAATATACAATAGCAAAAAGTATAAATGGCTCAGCGCTTCCAAGCAAAGATAGATGGCAGCACTAAAACGCAAAATGTCGGACCGATCAGTGATAGAGGCGAGCTGCTTACGGCGGGCGCTGCATATTCAGTTGGCTGCAACTTGATTTTTGTTAAATTTCTGATCATATGCGAAAACATTGTTGATTATGTCAAATAGTCCGCGTATTTTATTAGTAAAATTCGTAAGTTTTGGGGATCGGCTTTGTTAATAACGGGAATTTAATGGCATTTTAAATTACAACAAATAATTGAGATTATTTGATGATATGAGCTCGAAAAGAACAAACCACACTGTTAAACTATTAAATACAGAAACAAGTGTATAAACAAATGTTGAATGATGAAGATCGATGATATTTTGCCAAGAAAATGTTGCCCAATACCAATAATTTCAATAATTTACTTGATATCTAAAAATCAAAAGGGATTCTAGCAAATTATAGCCCTACACTTGTTTTGCACGTTTTCTACATCGTTTTACTATGTAAACGCAATCGGAGTAGGCCTATATATATTTATCTACTATACACTTTTAGGACTACTGTTTTTTTTTAAATATACATTTTATTAAAAGTAGGCCTATTGAATAGCTGATGGCCTATTTGTTTTATTGTTTTGTATGTCAATAATGGCATGACGCGTTATTCCGCAGACAGCTTTAAAATCTTGTAGGTCATATCATTATACTTATTCTATTGTAATAATATAAATCGTATTTATTATGATATTATGTATAATATTATGTAATAAATGAACAATGACGGTTAACGGTGTATGTAGGCCTACATTAATTATATTAGGTAGAAAAAGAGTTGGGGCATGTGCATAAGCCCTAATACAATTATTATTATTTTTGTTATTGTTTTGTTATTATTATTATTATTATGACTTTATTTATATTAAATTATCATAATAAAACTAAAGAAGTATATCTCAATTAAAAGTGCCATGAGAAGCGAGCGAGACTGTATGTGTGTGTTTACTATGAGTTGTGAACATTCTTGACGGTTTGAATTTGATTTAGTATTTATCGTACCCTGTTAGCCTATATTTAGTATATAGCCTATAAATACCAATGATTTATTATGATATTACAATTAGAGAATTGTAATATGGACACAAATGCCATCCTCGGTGTCTCATGGGTGCATGGTGCGCAGGTCTGTATATAGTAATCATATTCTGGTGGACATGGTCTCGAATCCCGCATATTAAAGAGCGATTTTATCATTTTGGTGCACCCCCATGCTTTTGATTATCATCAAATAACAACATTTTGGGAAAGCAACGACAATGTACCTGTGATTGTACATATTTATAAGTGACAAACACGGAATGACATGTGTTCTTCAGGTAAGCACATAGCGCGCTCCTCCGACTATCACTGATCGGACAGTTGCATTTTTCGCCACCAGGTAGCAACCCCTTTGCTTGGAAACGCGTATAGCCAGGCCTGGGATTGATTGTGCACCAGCTGTATTATACCAGCAGCCCTTACACAAACATGAAACAATAAAAACCCAAGGGAATTCGTAACCAGGCGCATAGGAACATTTTGAAAGTTGGGGGGGGGGGGGGGGGTTTACTAACAGAATATGCCAGTGGGAGATAATGTGTGGGGCGAAGCCCCAGCCGCCGCAGGCCCCTTCGCCGAAGGCGATTTCTTTTCACCATACCCTACTAGTTATTTCGTCATGTTTTAACTGCACTCGGACTCTGTAAACGATGTTTTACAGCAACTATCTGCGATCTAAGAACTAAAAAAATGAACGTGAAGTGGCCCATTTTAGTAAATTTCAGCCTATTTTTTATGCAGAAGCATACAGACAAACATACATATTCGTTTTACCAAGGTGACTGTCGAATTGTATAAGTGTATGTGCATATTTACTACGGAAATTCTGGGATTAATATTTATAATTTAGCTCAAGTAAGTTTTGCCCCCAACCCCCCCCCCCACCCGGTTCCTACGCCACCGTTCGTAACACCAATATTTCGTTAGGTATAGGATAGGCTATTGTCACGACCCACGGGTACGGGAGTAGGAGTAATCAAAAGACAGAACAGATCAACGAAGAATAAATAAATAAAATAATTCGCCGTGCGTCAATCGTTTTGGTGGCGACGCCGGGTTAAGACAAGCTTACCATGCATTGCATTTTAATGGTGGTAGTGGTGACGAGCACATGGAATTTTAAACTTTCTATGGGCTACACATCCCCCCGCCTCCCACTTAATCCCCCAAAACATTATGTATTGAAGGGCAATGCCACTCCAAAAGGCTCATGCAAATCGGACGATCCCCTGGGGTTCTTCTCGTTGTGACCGCTACAACTGAAAAAATATAGCAATCCCAGGGCGTGCTGATTTGTAACTCTACTCAAACCGTGGGTTACTTGTCCCAGTACCTGAGCGAGACCCTTCTTTTAATTATTACATCCCCTCCGGCTTGCAATGAATAATCCCTAGGAAATACTGGTAATTCAAATATTGGAGTAGTCAATAAAATCACACTTTTTATAAACTAGATTTTTATAAATTAATTACTTGAAAATTGTGTTTAGCTGACCGATAAAACATTTACAAATGTACCACTTTTTTTGTTTTTCTTGTAGCTCAATTTATTTTTAAACAAGGATAAAATAAAGGTGGCTAAATATTGAGCTACAAGAAAAACACAAAAATTAGATTAGATTTGAGTAAAGGCCTAGCTGGAAGGATGCACAAGCAAAAGTAACAGCTCATAGCCCCCCCCCCCCATTCGAAAGAGTTCCTGCGCGCCTGCTTGGTTTTTGAAGCGAGACCAAAGGTAAGGCGTAACACACAACATACAGATAGACGGACCGAAAAGTAGTGCTTATTTTTGGGAGCTTTCCTCTTTTGAAAACAATCAAAAACAAAAGTTTATGGTTGATGGTATTGTTTGTCCTTTTAATTTAAGAGGTGCTATAAGTTTGATTATTATTATTGGAGGAAAGTAAATACATTAGCAAATGTCTCAATAAATACCATAGTGTTTGAAACTTATGAAACAGGTCAAGAGGTCAAACATTGCTGATTAGTGATTACTGATTTCATTAGTCATCGAAATATCATATTATTTTTGTGTGGGCATTATTAGTTTACTTAGCAAAAGTGTAAAGTTAAAAGTTATATAATACACTAGCTCCAACAAAAGAATGCAGATGCTTTGTAGTGGTAGTGGTAGTAGCAGTCGATAAAGAAGTTTCCCCTAAACTTCTTTATCGACTCTGGTAGTAGTATGAATGCGCTGTAAAAGGAATGTCGCCTTTGAGTATGAAAGAGAAATATCTTTTACAAACACAAGCAAAAATTATCTGTGCTAGATCACAGAGTTCTTCCGTGTGCTAGATCCACGCTGAGCTAGCGTGAATGGAGTTGACAAAGTTATGTTGGGAAAACAATTTCGAGCTATCTGCATTCTTCCGTTGGAACCATTATACAAGTTCTGCGGCTACATTATGCAACCTCCACCTCCCCTGTCAAGCACTACCACAGAAGCAACGTTTTAAGGTACCATATTGGCATTGCTTACTTTGGCTCAGGTCGGAATGCATATTTTAAATCATAGGCGTATTAGGCTGAACTATCAGTCTAGGGCACGTTCCCCCTAAAAAGGAACTTTAAAAAGTTAAGTTACTTCTGCTTAAAAAGGAACTGTGACGTTCCTCGTTCCTCAAAAGGAACTTGTTCCTTTCACGTTTCTCATACCCACACTGATTTTAACAATAATAAATGTGAAATGAGTTAATTTATCATTACTCTTATTTTAAAGTTAGTCCCTGGCCATCTGAAGAGGGTGGCACCATTTTCGAAAACACAAGATGTCACATTGATATTTTTCATTCTGCAGTTTACGATATCAGGTACTGGAATTCGACGGGATTACGACGGCGAAAGGAATTTATAAAGGAACGTTATTCGTTCCAAGTTCCCACAAAATAGTAACTTTGACGTTCCAAGTTCCTGATCTAAAAAAAGGAACGCGTTCCCACAAGAGTTCCTGAAAAAGGAACGCGTTACTAGGAACGCATTCCTCCCCAAGACTGTGAACTATAGAAGATGGTAGAGATGCACTGATGCCAATGCCGATATTGTGTGTAGGGTCTATCGGCAGTTTCTGCAATGCCGATTCCATGATCTTAAAAATCCTGCCATTTTGATTTTACAATGTCTTTCAGAAGGAGAACATTTTTCAAGTCTAGTTTCTATTTAGTGCTGTAAGACAGCACCCTTAGCGGAGCATAGAGCACGAACGAGCACTGCCACCTGGCTGGGCGAGATGGGACATTAAATAAAGCAATGGGGAAGTCCCTAACAAACAATTGCCTTCTTTTACAAGAAATGAGAGACTAAATCAAATTTTTCTGAAAGCAAGGTTCTGAAGGTTTGATAATATTTATGTCTACATAACCTTATAAAACATCACTGTTTTGGCTTAGGCCAAACTCGTGTTGCAGCAATAGCCAACGATATTATGACTTCTATATTTACAACTTAATAGTAGGCACCCCCGCCTCCAACCCCCTCCGGCCAAAGGAGTGCTCGGCCGACGTGCTTTTTCTTTCCGGGTTGTTAACCAATGGAACGACCTGCCGCCCGCTCTCAAAGACTGCTCAGTGAGACATTTCCCTTCAATGTGCAGGGAGCACTTATGGGAGAACCAACTGCATGTGCTAAATTAGTTAGTTTCAAGTGCTTCATCAAGGCTCTTCGCGGCACGAGATTTCCACAGATTTTGAGTGTTTTAGCAAGATATTTGCTAGCGTCGACGCCGTTTCTTGTTGTAAATTTAAACAAGAATAAACAATAATAATAATAATTGGAATTATCAAAATTTTATTTAAGAATAGGGAACTGGCCTTGGTTTCAAATATATCTTACACGTATTTAGTAATTTGTACATTAAATTTAATAACATCGCAATTAAAATAAACTATAAAAAATAAATTTGTAGATTCTATGCATGTTCAAAGTTCCTGGGTTTTGACTTCCCGCACAAGACTTAAGTCCGCGCTTTTTGGTTGTGACGTTAAC
This sequence comes from Sweltsa coloradensis, assembly GCA_024449915.1. NCBI lineage: Eukaryota > Metazoa > Arthropoda > Insecta > Plecoptera > Chloroperlidae > Sweltsa > Sweltsa coloradensis. The sequence continues at coordinate 60,144 of JAMZAV010000321.1, forward strand.
GTGAGGTGAGGAGGAGAAGCTGATTGGCAGAACTGCCAGCTCGTCACCTCGGCAAACCTCACGATCACGTCAAGCCCACCTGCAATGGCGCATGGCCGTTTTTCGGCGCGAAGCCCGGTTCAAATTTTTCCTCGTTCACAGTTAACGCTAATAAAAGCCGGACGCATAAAAAACTTTACTGGTCGGTATTTGAGGTTATGAGTAGGGAAATATTTAAATTGGTAATGAAGGACAGTTCCCTATTGGCATCGGTAAAAAAGTGGTGTTGGTACATCCCTAGCAGATGTCATTCCCAGAGAGACTGTGTACACTCAAAATACATATTTATATTTCTGTGGACAAATGTTACTAAAATATTGCCTACGTACCGTCATTAACTGCAACAATGCTAACTAACTACAACTAACTGCAGGACCATGCACATGATTAGTTTTTGTCAATTATTCTTGTTACCTCTCATGGGTTGATATCACACAATTAGATGTAGAGTTATTTTCAGTTTCACTAACGTAGGCATACGTTATTTGGCCCGGTCTGGGACTGGGGTAGAATTTGGCCCAGTGCATGGCTCTGCTGATTGGTAAAAGTTCCTGCTGTTAAAACAGGAACACATTACATTAAAAGTTAACCAGAAAGGAACACATTACTTCCAAAAGGTTACTTCTTAACATTTCATGCAATAGGGAACATCAAATTTACGTTTTACATTTTTATTATTAATTTATAGAACACAGTTAAATAATCTTCACAATTGAAAGAAATTAAAAATAAATAAATATGTGGTAACTACAGGTGAACAAAGTTATAGGGTTATAAGGTACGAACAGCTTTTTACGAAGTTTGCAGCATGCTCACCACAGGCTGCTTCAAAATGGCCACTTTGTCACTCATATTTATTTCGACTGGTAAGCCTGGCCTAAGTATAGGCTTCAAAAATGACTGAACAAGGCTTTGACAAGGCTGACCCCATAAACCGTAAATGCCCTTTATGGTAGCTTTTGTAATGCAGCATTTCTTTTAATCTAGAAAACTTACAGGAGCTTGGTAAGCGGTCTGCTATAGCTTCCTTCGAGTCTGCACCCAACTGTGTACACCTCAATGACGTCACACTACGTTACGTGTTGTCGTTTAAAGGAGAAGCCAGATTCAAATTTTCTTTGTTAAATATTGACCGTAATACGAACCCAAAACATTTTTTAAAAATTTATTTTTTATTTTATTAACATATTCGAGTTCTGGAATGAAGGCTAGTTCCTTATTGCATGCCTACACATACTTACTAGGAACACAAATGTAAAGAATAGACATGATCTAATTAACAATTATTATGAAATGTAAGAAAGAAGAAATCTGTTTTGTACATAAAAAAATATATATATACTATTTGTGTTTCCTTTTATCTTAAGCCATTTAGGCCTCATCATCACATATCTATACCCATGTAAACTAGTACTGTATTTACTCGATTGCAGATCACACCAGCTTTCTTTTCGAAAAGCTGGTTTGCATGCAAATGAAGGTCGCACTTTTGTAATAAGTGGGATTGTGGGTTTCGGTAGACAAAATAATATCCTGAAATTGTGCTTAAAAAGTTCAAATAAATATAGAATTAAAAAATAAGGTGAGTAACCCCTCAACATTGCCCAAAGAGGTCCTAGGATGATGCCAAAATATTACACAGTTGGTAAAGTTTGTGCAGTGGTAGGCCTCCTATGTAATTTTATCATAACTTGGAATTCAATATCAGTAAATTTGTATTATTGCATATTAAATGTGTCACTGTCAGTCACTATTGTATACTGCGTCGAGCAATCCTTTTAAGTTTTATTTGACACGACACAATGGTGGAGGTGCCGGGTCATAATTTATAAAATTTTACATGGGAATGTAGATTGCACCCCAGTTTTATGCCTTTCAATTTTCAATTCTATGACCTATGTAGGGCTACTATGTACAATTGAGTAAATAGTACACACACACATAGCTACGCATGTTACTTTTAGACTGAGCATTGATGTGTACGTACTTCAAGGATGTGACATTCTAGTACAGTAGTAGGCCTACCTAGTTACCGAACTGTTATGTAATGAGTGAGACATAAAGGAAAAAAGAACATTTATTAAAATAATTATATACTTTATTATATAATATAACTTTTACTGCAGAAAAAATGAGGCCAGTGGTAAAAAGTATCAGTGATACATAAAACAATTGTTAAATAATAAATTGATTCGAGTAAATTTCCAGTCGACAATACAATGCCAACAGACACCAAAGCAGTTACAATCACATTGCAGTTAATTACATTATTTTTCCTTTTTGCAATTGATCAACTTGGCTATTTGGTTCTTGGTCACAGCTCTTTAAACTAATTGACATTTATAATAATCTGTAATATACTATTTATTTAATAATAAAATAAAATAAAGTAGAATAGAATTATAATACCTATGTCTTATATAAACTATGAATATTCCACTTGCCAACCATTATACAATTTTTTTTTAGAGATTTCTTACGATTACAAATATATTATGGATGTCGTAATATTTCTGTAATTCCATTGCATACTTAAGAGTGTAGTACACCTTGTATAATAGTGATTATGTACAAATGACTGAGACACGGTTTATCACCCAATGCCCTAGGTAACTTATTTTCGTGAACAGATCCACATAAACCATAAGAGAATATTTGTTTAAAAGGTATGTTTCTTTAAGAAATACTGCACATATATGTTGAGACAGACAGTTCTTATATCTGTGCACTTCCAAAATAAGGCATATATATTTAAGCATTTTACAAATTTTCACAGACATTTTACATTTACAATTTATAATAGGTAATAAATTTATTTTCATCATTAAGTCATTAGCATTGGATATTAATAAATTTTCTTAAGTTTTAATAATAAAAATACAATTCATTATTGACATACCGGTAGGCGTACTCTAGACCACGTTTCGTGTTGATATTATAATCTGTATATAATATTTATCAACCATGCAACGTTATTTCATTATAATACGTGTGTGGTACACTGGCACAATTTTAGCACCGACATTTCTTGCCATGTTATTTGTGTCCTTTCATAGCACAGAAGACAAATAGCGACAGAAATATATCAAAGGGGAAAGATTAAGAAGATTGAGGAGGAATGTAAATATAAAGAAACCACACAAATATGCATACATCCATTGAAACATCCACATGTAGTAAAATTGTTCATAAAAGGAATCACATTTACCTTCCTTGCTTAGAACAGGGTACGAATGTTTATTGTATGTACTTAAATAATAATATATAATATGGTATGGTTACAAATGGAGCAAATGTGATGGTTTGCAAAATGACATGATCACCTCATTTGCCATTACTTAGTGAATAGCCTACAATAAAGTTGTAATGCATTTTCCCATATTAAATACTAAGCTCTGGTTTGAAAGCACTTATAAGAAACTAGAGATAGTCTTTGTAGTATGCATCATTTAAAGTGGGCTGTTAGTGTTGGTTGAACCAGGAAGATCACATGAGGACTTGTTGCACAATGGCTGCCACCACAATAGCAAACAGTGTGAAGCCACAAAGAATCATTAGGGCATACTGATGGTCTGTCATGGGCTTTTTGTCCACCGCCTGCAACAAAAAGATTATGATAACACAGTGGTCAATAGCAAGACATTCATGGGGTCCGAGGGATGACGTGCTGCAATGTGACTGTACCGTATTGTACGTAAAGTGGTCACAATTTTAGCATAGATCACAGTGAAACACATTCAAACCACCATTAGGAACACACACGCACAAGAAATAGCACATAACCGGCCAGAACCCAACACAGTGACCAGGAGGTCTGCGCTTGCCATGCAGCACATTGTGTGAACACCACAAATTCTACTGTAAAGTACATGCGTATTCAGTATTCTATTCTGTGACCGAGCCCCATGCCTTTTAATATCAGTTAAGTTAACCTATATTTAAGCAAAACCATGTAATCCTATACAACTGACACAAAAATAAATATAATAGTGATAGTTAGGGCTGTGAACGGGTACCCGGGCACCCGCCCATTGATAATAGCCCGGGTAATGAAATGAGTCGTCGGGTACTCGTTTGACCGTTTTTCGTCTCAAATTCCGCTCAATTAACGCCGCCGCCGGTTAGGCTTGCACTCGTCGGCGCGCAGCGGCGGCAGTAAGTGATTCGTCATTAATACGCGCTCGTATTTCGTCCGTCGAGCTCCAGTGAGTGACGTCACCAACACGCTGCGCGCGCACCCCTATTCATCGTAATCGCCGATAAGTGACTGGCGGAGATATTTATGCATTCCGGCAACATCAGTTCCTAATGAATATGCATTTTCAACAGCTGGACATTAGAAACGAGCATCTCTGGCGCCCGAGACCGTCGACATGTTCACGTTTTTGAGAACGTGCGTGTTAAAGTGATGACCTGTCAATATGAAGTAGATAAATGACTGAATTCACTTTTTTTTTTTGGGTAATCGTAAAAAAATCTTAAAATTTCGTAATTTCGGGTACCCGGGTACCCGCCCGTAAGATCGACGGGTACCCGGGGAGGCATTTTCACCAATTTGCACAGCCCTAGTGATAGTCCATTTATATATTTATTAGTACATTCATCAAAGGCTAAGCCTAGTTCAGTAGAAAACATACACATGGGTCATGGCTTCAAGGCTGAAAGAAATTAATGCTCTCATCGCAATCTTCAATATTTATCCAATATTCAGGTTACCACTAATGAAGGTTAATCGTTAACTGATTTAAAATCTGTTAATTGTTGTAACTGGTTATGCAGGCCATATTGATTATTTAAATCACAATGTTATGTGGCTACTGACTATATTGTAGTAGTTAAATTTGCCGCGCTCTGTCTCCCACCCCGCAAACTGGGCTTTGAGTCTACGTTGCACAAGAGCCGTGTAGTGGGGTACGGCGGCAGCTGCTTCTCAAACACGTGACCAGTCACTCAATCGCTTCGCAATGAGCATTCACAGACCCTGTGCGCATCGCGTCGTTCACTCCTCCATCTCCCTCGCTCAGCTGGTGTCTTTCACGATTTTATCGCTGTCACATCGATCGGCCCTATTTACATTATATTTATGTATATTTCATTGATCGTGTAGAATGCATTATTCATCTTCCAAAGCATTCACGTCTTCACGAATGTTGTTGGCAACGTTTGCACTCGTTACCCCGGAACAAATAATTTACAAATTTAATTGTTTGATTGCATCACTTTGTTTGGAACGAGTACACAACGACCTCCACTCACATCCATCCGCCACCACTAGAATTTACCTATAACATCATTAACACCAGTCCTTCAACCTAACAAATTTTCTAACTAAAGAATCTCTTCTAAGACTACTATATACTCTTATCTCTCTCACCTCTCCCATGCCCGCATATTGTTAGCACAATGTTAGGAAAAGTAGAAGATGCAATATACAGTACCTGTACGACCTGCTTGGTAGTGGGAACAACTGTTGGCTCGGGGCTGACTGTAGAGAAGGTGCCAGGGGGGGAATAGGCCCCAGGCAGTGGACCACTGCTCGCCTGTCTTACAGGGCATACCCTTACATTGTATTCTGCACCGGACTCCAGATCCATCAGATGCACCTTTGTGTCTGTGCCCCGGTATACCTGTAATATAATCCTCATGTCAATACTAAGCTACGATAATACTTAATCACAAACACTAACCTAGCCGATAGGCATTCTATCACAACCAACTTATTAATTACTAGAAGTGGTATGGTAACTGTAATTGTCTGTTGAGAAAATCATCCTGGTTGTTGGTTGCGCACAACCTGCTTGGCTAGCTACTTTACGACCATGGTTTTGTGATAATTACGGCTGAGAAAATGGTGGGGAATATTAATATAGTATGTTAATTATATGTTTATGTTATATGAAAAAGACAATCATTAGACTCTTGCCTGTTTATATTCCTGATCACGGACCCTAGAGAGCTGCACCTGGTAGATAATAGGGTCGCTGCCCATGGGCTTGCTTGCATTCCACTCCACAACGCAGCTTCTTTTGTGGACCTCGACAGCTCTTGGCGCTAAGAAAAATAAATTAATACATGTATGCCTATTTTGTCATATATTGTGTTTGCAAATATAGACCTCGGGTATATTAAAAAATATGAAGTTAAAAAGGTGGTGTATGGCCACTATCAGAAGCACTTTGCCAATAGCATTTATTCATTTAGTATATTATCCTACTATTTGAGATTTGAGTAGCAAAAAATGGGTGTGGCTATTACTCGATGGTGGGCCTTTATTAGGGAAATAAATACGCATATTGTGTAGTCTTACGGTTGTGAATAGAGATTACATAATAAACATAGGTATTGTAACTAGAGACTGAATGATAAGTATGAGCCCCATGGAATTACTTTTAACAAGGCTTTATAGTCTATACTAGTGATGACATCGGGTAGTAAATATTGGAGTCGACTTCTAAGCCTTGGGAACCGGGTAGGAGTTGACTCCTCGAACGGCGATAAAGATAAGGTAAAAGCAGTTGACCTTCATCAATGTTGAACACCCTCCTACAGGCATGTAGTGTAATGTTAAAAACACCCGCGAGAAACGTTCCCGTACATTACGTTTTCCTGCCAATTACGCCGTAATAACCGCCGATTTAATGTCTCGCTCGCCCGTGAGATACGTTTCCATCAATTTCTGGCACGCAAGATTGTTCCCGATCCACATTTGATTGAAGCGACATCACAAAATACATCGTTCGTACCAGCCTTGCCTTGTCATCATGTGCGCATGTGCTGGCCGTGCAAGGTCGGAAGGAGTGGGCGGAGTTAAAGCTGCATTACTGTAAACGTTTCAGCGGCGCAGGGCGCGGAGCCAATCAATAAACACATAAACTAACGCGCTATGATTGATAAAAATCTATCCAGATATAGTATACTGATATTAGATCAGGGCCTGGAAGAATGCTTGTGAGAACTTTAACCATGGCATAGTTTGATATTAGGCCAAGGTTTTCTACCAAACTGCATAACTGTACCGACATATTTCCAACTTTTGAAGAAATCGATTGGCAAGGTTGTGAAGTGACATAAATAGGGGAAGCTGGCGTACCTAGTACCCGATTTGTGTTTATTAATGCCAGATTTCAAGTTGTTTTAATTAAACGGGTTTGCAAGTATTTGTATGTTCGTAACTTGCAACGTTGTTTAATGGCCATGAAAATAAAAAACACTTTTAATTTGACTGAATAAGTATTATTATTAAATATTAGCTAAATTTTGTCTTTTTTTGAAGTGAAAACATTAAAAAATGCATAAATTTGATGCACTTTGGTGGTTATTGTAAATGGTAAACTAAACCATAATGATATCGATAAGAAATTCTATCCAGATATAGGTACACCTGGGGACATAATTAGATCAAGGGACCTGGAAGATGGCCTATTGGGACTTTTAACCAGGGCATAGTTAATATTAGAACAAGGTTTCACCAAAACACTGCATAACCTTAGCGCAGGCTTATTTCAAGTGTAGAAATCAATTAGGGCCAGTTTTTGAAGTGACATAAATAGGGCAAGCCTTGCCTTGTCACTGGGCTAGTTTTGTGTATTTAGTGCTAGCTTGCTGTGAGTTTTAAAGGTGCCTTTTAGAACATAACCGAGATTTGCCGAGCGAGTGTCGGTGATGTCGGTAAAAGATAACCCTTGATTTAATTATGTGCCCAGGTGTACCTATAAATAAATAAATAAATTTGTATTTATAGTGGACTCACTCAATCACAGAACTGATTTTCAGTGAGGCACTTTAATTTAAAGTGAACGTGTTATCACAGACATCATCGGTGAGCGGATGATGGCCTTCTAGGCTATTACTATTTCTTTAGTTTACTAGGAAGCTTCGCAAACGCCTTTTCAGGCGCGTTGCTGGATGAGAGTAATTGGTGCATTAAGCTATGTGTTATGCAGATTTTCTGTTCTGTGAAAAAATTATTACTAAGTCAAAGACATTTTTTAAAAACAAAAAAAATCATAATTTTAAAAAATGAAAAAAAAAAATCATAAAATTGCAATTTTCAGAGAAATAATATTTCGATTGCGCTCAAATTTCACACGAATATATGAATTTGTAAAATTAAGGTTCTGTGAAAAAATCATTACAATCGGATAAAGCATGTAGGTGTTATAAGTCGAAAAAATTGTTTAAAAATCGAAAAAAATCGTAAAATTGCGATTTTCATGAGAAATAATATTTCGATTGCGCTAAAAAACGTGGCAGTTCTAAGTTCAGAGATTTTGAAGGCCTCCAGAAAACTTCATCGCAATTGGAGTATCGGTTTAGCCGGAATCGTGTTAACAAACAGACAAAAATACAAAAAACATTCCGGATTTTTTTCTCCAGTGTAGTGAAATGGAATCTTCACTTCGCTCGCTACGCTCATTCAATAAACAATACTTGGTACCAGTAATTAAGAAACACATTTTTCGGGAAATGCTTGTTATATTTGACTGGGAGACAGCCATACCATAACTGGAAATAATATATACTAGACTGGACAAGCAAAAATGGTGTGGCGACCATATGCCAAAATGATCTTAACTTTGGTCGCGCCATTCGCTGGATGTGTGGTCCAGGCATTGTGATTGGCTACGAATCTATTTGCTGGCCAACATGAAAACAAAGCTATGGTTTGAAATGACAGATTAGTTTCACCCAAACAACTTACCCTTGAGCGAAGGGGGTGGTGCAATGCAGGTAGTGTACTCATAAACATCAGAATAGTCTCCCTCCCCAGCATCATTAGAAGCCATGATCCTAAACCTGTAGGTGGTAAGCTCTTGCAGACGATTCACCTTGCAACTGTGACTTGTACCTTGGTACACCCCTTGGAATCTGAAAAAAAATTAATTACTACATAAAGTAGCCTATTTGGTATAAACCACATGTGGCTCCATGGTGCAGAGGATAGTTTTGGAATGCTTTTGATACCAAGATAAATACTTTATTTGAAAACACGACTTACACCTATACAGTCTTTTAATAAAAAAAAAAAATGGTAAATTTAATTTAAAAGATGCAAATTTAAAAAATTTGGACATTCATGAAAACTTATATAGCTAATACTATCATGTTTTATTGATGGTATTTTTGATAATTGTAGAATTGTCAATGCCATATCTTATATACTAGGAAAACGCTTAAGTCCCGCCGCGTTGTTGGATGAGCGTAATTGGTGCATTGAGCTGCCATGTGTAGAGATGTGCAAAAATGGTGACAACAAAATTCGCGAATATTTTTAAAGTTGCAATAATCCCTTCAAATTCAGTTTGCACATGAATCTCTGAATTGTGATTGAATGGTACCAATTTCCAATTCGCGAATTTTCGCGAAATTTTAGTTGATGCCGCGAACTAGTGGCGAAATTTGCAATTTTGACCTAAAATGCAAATTAGGTCACGAAATTTTAAGAAATAAAAAAATTTCAAAGTTTGGGTGGAGGTGCCGGGTCGAAGTCGAAATTAAATTAACACTGGCTGGTACATATGGTGGAGGTGCCGGGTTATACAACGCGATCGTGAGATCGTAATAATCATTTGAACGAGAGTAAGCTCAAAATACTTATATCCATATCAAGACACATAAAAAATGCATAATTTCGTAAATTTGGTGGAGGTGCCGGGTAGACGAAATTAATTCTGGTAAAAACTGTCGGAAACTTTGAAAACTGGAGGCTGAAATTGAGCTTAAAATTATAACTGATTCTGAACTTCACTCTCATGAGCTTGTTTTTCTTTGAAATCATTAAAATCAATCAAATTATCCTGAAACTTTTTTTTTTTAAAGTTGTGCATGAGAAAATCGTGTTTTTTGGTAAATCGCGACAAATCGTGAATTTTTATTTTTAAGGCGCGAATTTTCAAACTTTTTTTGCACATCTCTAGCCATGTGTTATGCGGATTTTCTGTTGTTCTATGAAAAAATCATTACTATGTTGAAGATTTTTTTTTAAAATTAATTTAAATTAAATAAAAAATAAACTTAAATTTTAATTTTTTTTAATTATTCGTAATTTTAAAAAAGAAAAAAATCGTAAAATTGAGATTTTCATAAGAAATAATTATTCGATTGCGCTCAAATTTCACACGAATATATTAATTCATAAAATTATGGTTCTGTGAAAAAATCATTTAAATCGGACAAAGCATGTAGGTGAAAAAAAAAAGAAAAAAAATCGTAAAATCAAGATTTTCATGAGAAATAATTTTTCGATTGCGCTAAAAAACGTGGCAGTTCTAAGTTCAGAGATTTCGAAGGCCTCCATAAAATTTCATTGTAATTGGAGTATCGGTTTAGCCGGAATCGTGTTAACAAACAGCCAAAAATACAAAAAAAAGAAAGAAAAAAGAAAAGAAAAACATTCCGGATTTTTTTCTCCAGTGTAGTGAAATGGAATCTTCGCTTCGCTCGCTACGCTCATCCAATCAGTGCCAAGGCTAAATTTCAAAGGTAATGTTTACAAAAAAAATATCTAAAATGTAAAATTAAAAAAAGTATGTATTGTGTATAGCCTAAAATGCTACATGCCAACTGGTCTCCTTACTAGGTACCATTCCCGTTTCAATATCCATCCTAGTATTAATCTTAATATACAATCAACTTCACAGTAAAAACTGTTTAATTTTTATTAATGGCAACTGACAATCAAAAGAGAAATACTTACTCTTCAAATCGAGGGTTTTCCATTTCCACAGTGTACTGGATGAAGGTGGGATTTCGTCCGTCACCCCACTTGAGCTTGATGCTGTTGTGCACAACGGCGACACACTCAAGTCGCGGCGGCTCGGGTGGTAGCGGCAGGGTCAAGGCTCGAAGAACCGGAGAGAAGGGACCCACGCCCACAGCGTTAACTGCTTGCAGGCGGACACGGTGTGTCGTGTTGGGCTGCATCTCGCCCACCTCCAACTCCAAGCCTAGACAAATATTATCACAGATGAGCTAACCTCTAACTAAGGGTTAGTTTCTTTCTATGTAATGGTAAAAATTAGGGATGTCAAACGATATTAAAATTTATACCGATAATCCCGCCAAAATGAGAATTATATCGCAATAATATCGCGCCCAAAAATATGGCGCTAAAAGTCACTTTGTAATCATATTGCGATATATCGGCATAAAACTCGCTTTTCTCGCATTTGTATCAATTTGACTGGCACGCCATCTCAACTCTGGTCGGCGGATTGGCCGCCAACTACGACGGACCCCTCGATACCCCTCCCATAAGCGAGCGTCAGCGGCGAGGCTAGTGCTGTTCCTCAGCCATCTTGGAGACGCCATGACCGGTGCCTTATTTGCTTCAGAACGTGTCCCCCGGTGAAATAACATTCTAAAATATGTCTTTTACTAGGGAAATACCAAAGTCGTTGTTAAACAAGTGAGTGAACGCCATGTGTATAGTACCCAGTATCATTCCCGATACTGGGCTAGATCCAGCCTTGGATATATGGGAGGAAATGGGATGTTCCCGGGAACTCAACACTTGGCTCACTCACTCGTTTAACAACGACTTTGGCGTTTCCCTAGTTATTTATATTTTAACCAACTTTTACAAGCTACAAGATCTCACTGACCAAGTAATACCAGATGAGCAGTTTGGTTTCCGCACGGGCAAATCAACTTTGCAAGCTGTCAAAAAAATTCTTCTCGATAAAATCGACTCCACTCTAGTCAAAGTGAAGGGCAAACTATACACTGTCTTTGTAGATTTTAAATCCGCTTTCGACTCAGTAGACCGGCAAAGTCTCATCAAGAAGCTTCGCGACCTGAACTGCATTCCTGTCGAACTATTGAACATACTAAGTGTCATTTTAAATACTAGGAAAACGCTTTAGTCCCGCCGCGTTGTTGGATGAGCGTAATTGGTGCATTGAGCTGCCATGTGTTATGCGGATTTTCTGTTGTTCTGTGAAAAAATTATTACTAAGTCGAAGATTTTTTAAAAATAAAATAAATAAAATAAAAAATTAATTTTTTTTTTTTTTATTAATCGTAAATTTAAAAAAAGAAAAAAAGAGTAAAATTGCGATTTTCATAAGAAATAATTATTCGATTGCGTTCAAATTTTACAGGAATATATTAATTCATAAAATTAAGGTTCTGTGAAAAAATCATTACAATAGGATAAAGCATGTAGGTGTTATAAGTCAAAGAATTGTTTTAAAAATGAAAAAAACTGTAAAATTTCGATTTTCATGAGAAATAATTTTTCGATTGCGCTCTAATTTCACACGAATATCTTAATTCATGAAATTAAGGTTCTGTGAAAAAATCATTAAAATCGGATTAAGCATGTAGGTGTTTTAAGCCGAAGAATTTTTTTTAAATCGAAAAAAATCGTAAAATTGCGATTTTCATGAGAAATAATTTTCCGATTGCGCTCAAAAACGTGGCAGTTCTAAGTTCAGAGATTTCGAAGGCCTCCATAAAATTTCATGGTAATTGGAGTATCGGTTTAGCCGGAATCGTGTTAACAAACACACAATAATACAAACAGAAAAAAAGAAAGAAAAAAAAAAAATCCCGGATTTTTTTCTCCAGTGTAATGAAATGGAATCTTCGCTTCGCTCATCCAATTAACTTCGTGCAAGTTAACGATGGTATCTTCCTCTCCGATCCAATAACACAGTCAAACGGAGTCCTCCAAGGGGACCCTTCCAGCCCACTTTTGTTCAACCTATTTACTTCAGATATAAAAGAATCTTTGACGAATTTAACAAAGACGTTCACTTGATAATGTACGCAGATGACATCGCACTATACACAGAAAACCTCGCTCAGCTTCAATACACTTTACTAAAACTCAAAACATGGTGTGAAAGCAACCATTTAGTAGTAAATGTCAACAAAACAAAAGTTGTTAAGTTCAGAAAAGGGGGGAATTTAGCCAAAAGCGATGTGCTTTTCTATGGTACTGACAAAGTCGAGTTTGTATCTTCTTTCAAATATCTGGGTATCTTACTTCATTATAAAGGTACATCTTTTTCTCCCCACATCAAAGCAAGATGTTCCTCTGCCATAAAAGCCATGCACCTTATCTCCAAATTATACTCACTCTCAATCTCTTGTGCTATGAAACTCTTCCACCTTAAAATTTCCCCCGATTGCTTCCTACGGCATCGGAATCATATGGCCCTACCTCTCACAAGCCAATCTCACACAATTAGAATCGGTTAAGACCCTATATGAAAAAGATCCTTTCTCTATGTAAATTTACTCGTTCCCGCTTGGTATATGAGATGGTAGATGAATCATTGTTTGTTGCTGATCTACAGTTTAAATTTAACCTAAGCCAATCAGATGCCTTTCGTACTGTCGTTCATAACTGCATGTCAAAACGCCTTGAAATTAGACCTGAATTCTTAACTATGGATCTGTTCAAAAATGATGATTGGAAAAAACCTGCAGCTCACGGTTTTCACCATTTGTTTTGCCTAGATAAAAAGTTCCATTCATCATATACAGACTGCAAATGCTCCCACTGTGCTAGGGATTGCAACCTGTATCATGTTTTTATATGTCCAGCTAGAACTCATTCCATTACTGATCTTGCCACAAAGGGTCTTGTCTAGAATCAGGTATAAAAAGTACAATATAGTCTGAAATGTTTAATTGATTGTAATTATATAAATATGTACTTTGTAAACTTGTAATTTTATTAATCATTTATCCTGTCATTGTCATAGCTGAAATGTTTACTTTTGTACTTTGTTATGATGTAATGTTGCCTATGTTACGCCATAGTTGGTGTTGTACTCTCCGGAGTGCAATAAAAGTTTAAAAAAAAATTGAACATTCAAAATGCGAATCGTGTTCGAAACTTATAAGCATGAAACATTAACAAATTTCCAAGATAAAACAAAATCACCTAATTTTTATTTCCCATTTCACCCCTCAAAAATAATATGTGGGTGTAAAAATATAAAAAAGTTCTAACTGACGGGCATCGAACCCCAACCCTTCGTGCGGTAGGCTAAATGCTTACCACTAAGCCATGCCAGCCAGGTAGATTTCGTCCCGCTAGCTGCTACTAAACAAATGCTATCGATAATTTAAAAAATCACATTTGTATTTATTGTAGGATGAAATCGCAATGGATCAAGCTGATTTTGTTAACAGTTCTCAGTAAACTCGTACCGGATGTCTGTTTAAAATTTCAGCGCAATCTGTACAGCGGTTCTGCTGATTTTCGACGTACAGACAGACAGACAGACAGACAGACGACAGACAGACAGAATGAGGGCCGTTTGAGTTGAATGGAGACACTCAGTCGCTCCGCTCCCTCGTTTAACTAGCTCCTAAATTTTGGTGCTGGTTTCCGACTTTGTAATATTTTTACCATTGTTCCAAGGACTAGGAGTTGTGTGCAACCAAGTGTCATTGGCCTTTCTTCATAAACCCATGGCCCACAGTGAAGTACCATCAGCTCAGTAAGGGATGAAATTACCAGATGGGGGAAATCCCCCTCAACAATTCGCACCCTGAATCGACATAGTAACTGAAATACCACAGGGCAATGAAATAACACCCACCCACTCAGTAGGCCACCAAAAGATAGATCATGTACAGTGAAACCTCTATGCATCGTTTTTCAGGGGAGTACTTGAAAAAAACTATGGATCCGGAAAAACTATGGATCAAATAGAAAATAACAATAAAGCTTATTATGGGAGTGTATAAAAAACACTATAGATGCAGGAAAATAGTAGTTTGAGAAACTATGGATAGAGGTTTCACTGTACATTGAAATGTAAAATGGTAGGAAGAGGTCGATAAAGAAGTCTGTGGGAGGACAGAAAACTATAAGAAACACCTATTTTAGAAGACAGCAAAGAAGAAGAGGAGGAGTCAAGCTTGGATAGCAAGCACTAGAGCTTGAGTTACTGGTGATTCGTTACCTCGGACAAGACTCAGTTGGAATGGAGTGTTTGAGGATAATGATAATTAATGAATGATGCTTATATATTATTGAACTTAAGCTTTAAATATATTATTAAGTCATCACAGCAACTACTTAAGTTTAGATCTTCTTATTAAGTCATCACAGCAACTACCTAAGTGTAAATCTAAGTCTAAATAACAGGCAACAATGCTATTCATAAATTATACTGTATAGATGGATGTACGAGACCTCACTGATGTGAACAAAGTACCCACCTTCTGTAGTGACTGAACGGTCACCCAAGTCAACGATGTAGTGTAAGATGGGAGAGCCATTGTCTGCTGGCGTGGACCAGCTGAGAGCAAGAGTGGTAGGAGTGGCAGTGTAGCGAGGGAGAGCTACAGCAGCAGGGCAGGAGGGGGGTGTCACTGCTTCGGTCACCTCCGAGTGGCCACTCCAGCCTGCACTGTTGCTTGCCTGAAATATCACATGTTCTCATTAGACACCGAGGAAAACACTTCCTATTTGGAAGCTAAATTTGCAGCGTAATAATACCTTGTTTGTTTTAATTAATGAATTGCAATAATTTGTTTATTTATTATTTAAATTTGTTCAAGCTTGCGCTAGGTTGATTGAAACACCTCAATAGTCAATACATTTTTTATTGTAAATACATCGCGTGCTTTCCCCTTTACACTTCCAGTTCAGGTGACCTCTTCTTCACTCTTTATTAGGGATGTCAAACGATTAAATTATTATAATCGATAATCGAATTCACTTTCACCTCCATAATCGATTATTAATCGATTTTAATCGTTTTGTACAATGTCGGTATAGTAGCAAGTTTCTTTCAAACTTCGGTCTGGTTTCGGTTAGTTTGAATCGCCCGCGCAAGGCATGAGTTCGCATCGGCGCCGTGGCGGGGACTTGAGCACTCACAACAATCTCGAAGAAGACAGTCGGGAGCATAATCAAGAGGAAGTGGCGGGGTAGATAAAGCATACGAGATGAAATTGGCATCAATGCTGTGATCAAATTCAATTGTTTGATGCCATGTTGTCGAAAACTCTTGGCCTAGGCCGAAACACAACACCAGAGCAATCACTTTTGTCACACTCAAGACGCCATGTTACGTAAAGGTGCAACTACTGCTCGGCGTTTCAGGCGCGTTGAGTGCGTTTACTGTGTTTATTGACTGCCGCGCCAACTACGCCGCGTGGAACGCTTAAACAGAATGCAGCTTTAACTCCGCCCACTCCTTCCGACCTTGCACGGCCAGCGCATGCGCACATGATGACAAGGCAAGGCTGGTACGAACGATGTATTTTGCGACGTCGCTTCAATCAAATGTGGATCGGGAACAATCTCGCGTGCTAGAAATTGATGGAAACGTATCTCACGGGCGAGCAAGACATTAAATCGGCGGTTATCACGGCGTATTTGGCGGGATAACGTAACGTACGGGAACGTTTCTCGCGGGTAATAGGCGGCGAATCTTGAAAACTAAATTTAAAAAACCGCAAAAATTTAAAATCGATTATTTTTAAAAAAATCGATTAATCGTTTTCAATTAATAATCGATTAATCGAATCGATTTAATCGTAATTGTTGACACCCCTACTCTTTATAAACTTAACTAAACTAAGTAGAGGTTTTAAAGTTAGTAGAGTTCATTATAATATTTAAAACACTTTAGTGGAAATAACTCTTTATTTTAATATATTAACTAGGAAAACGCTAAAGTCCCGTCGCGTTGTTGAGCGAGCACCGGTACGTGCAACACGACCTGAGTACGACATTCCCATAATGTTACATACCAATAAGTCTTTCTTTAAGGTCTTGACCGATTTAGCTGAAAATTTGTAAAATAGGAGAGAATGTTGTACTTATTGACCCTGCAAAATTTCATAATGATCGGTACATTTTTTTAATTTATTTTTTTATAACCAACGATCGGATTTTGTTCAAAAACTATACAGCAACCCGCCTAAGTGGTATGTACATGTGTGCAAAATTTCAGGTCGATCAGAGAAACGGTGCGACCTGTACCAAAGCAGTAACAGAAAGAAAAAAAAAACAAAAAAACAAACAGACATTCGAGCCATAAGAGTCAAGTGGAGACGCTCGCTACGCTCGCTCAATAACAACGTTTCGACGAGGAAGTAAAAATCATTCAAACATCTCTTGTGAATAATGGGTATACCAGGCACATCATCAACCGTAAACCAAAAATCAAGAAAGAACGTGTTCAGCCTAAAGCATATGCTTATATTCCTTATCATAAAGGTCTTTCAGAATCTATTTGGCGTATTGGATCAAAATTTAATATTCAAACATCTTTTAAATCAGTTAATACCATTAGAAGCCATTTGCAAAAAAACTAAACCTGTAAATGAAGTCCAAATGAACAAGGGTTGTGTTTACGAGATCCCTTGCGGAAACTGTGATGCCGTTATACATAGGAGAAACCGGACGTCCCATGCATGTTCGAGTTAATGAGCAAAAGAAAAACATTGAGAAGTCAGATGGCTGTTATCTTATGTCATCAAAACTAGTAGAACATGCATGGGACAAGGTTCATAAATTGGACTTTCTACAATCTCGGCGTTTGCTTAAAGAGCCATGTTGGAAAAAAAGGAAATTGAAAGAGGCAGCTCTTTTAACATTAAAAGACACTTGTATAAGCCAGCCGAGTACCTATTTTCCTCCTATGTGGATTCCTTTAATAAATACTAAGAAATAGCCTCTTTGTTTATATCACCTTGTTTTTGTCAACTTCCATGTGTGAGAAATGTAAAATTTTATCTACCTTGGCTATTGTCTTTGTTTGTTAACTTTGTTTTGATATACTTTTGATAATAGTATGATTTTTTGATTTTCACAAGAAACCTTAGGACGGAAATAGTTTTGTCATTTCCGAAACGTTGTTATTAATATAATAAAATAAAGAGTTATTATTTCCACTAAAGTGTTTTAAATATGTAGAGGTAGTGAAAAATGGTGATGTCAAAATTCACATTTCATTATTTCTACAAACACAGTAAGTCTTAATGATTCAGCATTGATTTTTTTATTAAAAAGGTATATTCTTGTTTGAGTTTTGGTAACAAATAATACGGATTGGGGTTTTGGTTTAATTCCCTGACAAGGCAATGTTAAAACAGCTGGCTTTACTAGTATAATATTTAGTGCTCTTAGATAGTTAGGCCTACTACCAGAGTGACTTACAAAATATCTTCTCCTTGATACAAGGGACAATACACCAAGGCCAAATTCTGAGTAAAACACATGCACACAGATACAGTTATCTGAAATTATGAAGTTACATTATGTTCAAAATCTATCATGTTATTATAAAACACAAAAATGTATATAGACAATAGAGGGCCTATATATTTTTTAAAAAGTATTTGTTGGTAAAGTGAATTAAACAAATGAAACATAATATCTATTATTAAACGAGTGAGCGCAGCGAACAGAGTGATCTCCATTCAACTTAAATGGCGGTCATTCGTTAGTCTGCGTGCGTGTACGTTGAAAATCAGCCGAATCGCTGAACAGATTGCGCTGAAATTTTAAACAGACATCGGGTACGAGTTTACTGAGAACTGCTAACAAAATCAGCAAGATCCATTGCGATTTAACCCATCTGCACCCATAAGCGGACTAGTCCGCAAATCATGGCCTGGCCACGGAAGCCATAAGCGGACTGGTCCGCATTTACGCGCGCTTCCATTCAAACTGCAGTAGTATCAGCTCCTATCGGCCAATTGTTGTACTTTTTGTTGCATTTCCCGCGTCAAACATGTAGTGACATCTAGTTGTGTTCTTTGGTACTCTTACGGCAAAAACTTGAAGCTACAATCGACTTTGTTATCGACGTGAAACTTACGCGCCCGACTACTGTCAAGAATGGCAGATTCGGATCAACCAAAGCATCGTTCTCGGCAAATACAATCTTAAATAGTCAATTTTTGAAAGTTCTTGGATCAGATTTCAGTGATAGTGATGGTGAAGGTTGTGATTTTAATCGTATGCGTAGAACCGGTGCAGATATAGTAAGTGAAAGTGACAGCGAAGAAGAAATGTGCGTTGTGTGCGTGGGAGTAACATTGAGGTTAGGAATGGGCGTGATCACGATCGCGAGTGCGTACTTATAGTATAGCCCTACAAATTCCCTACAAATTTGTGTATTGTTAGTTGTGAACAGGCCTAGACCTAGAAATAATGCTACGGTAATAATAAGTGATAGTGACAGTGATGATGTTGATAACGTTGTTCTTACTGTACAACGCTGCAACTTCGATGTGCAGAGGGCAAAAGTGCGCGGTTTCCGTGGGCGCGCTAGCGTTTTGGGGCGCTGGTGCGGATGGGTTAAACCTACAAGAAATAATAAATTGAAAAATAGGCTTCCAATGTTTAGAAATTATTTTAACGACAATGGTTTAGATTTTGAAAAGATATTTTTTGTTTGTTATTCGCCTGGCCGTGAAATGCCGTGCCCATGCAAGGTCTAACAAATGTTGCATGTCAAGGTACCCCCAAATTCCGCTCGTAGATTGAGTAAACCTTGCAATATTTTCACGTATTTCGTACTGGCTATGTTTACCATAGTAGGCCCTATTGCCACAGATGATGTACAACACTGCGATATGCATTTCAAAACATGTTTAATAATTTTTTAAATACAGTCCAGAAATTACAAAATCTTTCCCGACCAGGGGATTGAACCCACGTCTCCCACATTTCGGCTATAAGGGCGCTTTAGCCAACTAGACTAGGGAAACGCCAAAGTTGTTGTTAGACGAGTGAGCGAGTCATGTGTGAGTACCCGGGAACATTTGCATTTAAGTTTGATAATTATATTCGTATAAATAATAGGGTATTTAAGTTTAGGCCATAGTTTAGGCCATAATGCTCCACTGTAGCCTATGATAGGCTAGGGAGGCCTAAGGTAGGGGGAAGAAAAGGAATGTTACCGGGTACTCAACACATGGCTCACTCACTCGTCTAACAACGACTTTGGCGTTTCCCTAGTTTTATAAAATCCTTTTCCAACTATTTAAGATTGACATTTTTTTAAAAAAGCAAGGGTAAACAACCTGGGGAATGGCACCATTTTGAGTTTACAATACCAATAGTAATGTTACAATGTACTTACTACTTAGCATTTTATATTAAAAGTCAACTGTACCTATTTGAAACATTTTTGGGAACTATTCTTGCTTCCAGTTGTCATCCGATCGATATGCAATTTTGCATAACTGTCAAGCAAGGATATGGTTACTCTTCGATAGTGAAAGATTACTAAACATTATTGCGCATTAAGCACAAATAAATTCCGAAATTTAACAATTTTGATGATTTTTCAAAAATCCAAAATCCTAAAAATTCTTTTTAATTTATTTTGACTTTTTTGTGATGGTTAAAATAAATGTGCTTCTATCGAAGACTGTATATACATGATTATAACATATGTGCAAAGGCTGGTAACAATCTGATAAAAACTGGCTTCGGTAAAAGTTTTAGAAAAAAATCACTGCTATTGCAGACTCTTAAGCTGATTTATCATAATGACAAACAAAATAAAAATATAATGTTTTTCTGGGATATGTTATGAATAGAGATGTGCAAAAATGGTGACGAAATTCGCGAATTTTTTTTAAGTTGCAATAATCCCTTCAAATTCAGTTTGCACATGGATCTCCTGAATTGTGATTGAATGGTACCAATTTCCAATTCGCGAACTTTCGCGAAATTTTAGTTGATACCGTGAACTAGTGGCGAAATTAGCAATTTTGTCTTTAAACGCGAATTAGGGCACGAAATTAAAAAAAAAATAAAAAAAATGGTGAAGGTGCCGGGTACGTAATCGAAATTAAATTAATCCTGTCTGGTACATATGGTGGAGGTGCCGGGTCATACAACGCGATTGTGAGATCGTAATAATCGTTTGAACGAGAGTAAGCTTTCATATCCATATTAATAAAAGACATTACATAAAAAATGAATTTCGTAAATTTGGTGGAGGTGCCGGGTAGTCGAAATTAATTCTGGTAAAAACTGTCAGAAACTTTAAAAACTGAAGACTGAAATTGAGCTTAAAATTAAAACTGATTCTGAACTTCACTCTCATGTGCTTGTTTTTCTTTTAAATCATTAAAATTAATCAATTATTATCCTGAAACTTGTATTTTTAAAATTTATTTTTTGGTTGTGCATGAGAAAATTGTGTTTTTGTGTTTTTTGGTAAATCACGACAAATCGCAAATTTCTATTTTTAAGGCGCGAATTTTCAAACTTTAAATTTTTTTTTGCACGTCTCTAGTTATGAATATATAAATATTACGTAAATAACAACAGTTTCATTGTACTGTGGAAAGAAGCCAGTCAAGTCTCACCTGTATCCGGAAGTAGTAAGTCGTGGCAG
Organism: Sweltsa coloradensis; assembly: GCA_024449915.1. Taxonomy (NCBI): domain Eukaryota; kingdom Metazoa; phylum Arthropoda; class Insecta; order Plecoptera; family Chloroperlidae; genus Sweltsa; species Sweltsa coloradensis. The sequence goes on from JAMZAV010000321.1 coordinate 81,524, forward strand.
CAGTCAGTCCTTTCACCTCATAAGAATGGTTTGAGCCTTGGAACACTACGGTAAAGTCTTCCTTGCAAGCAGCAGACGCCATCTCCACTCGGTAATCAGTTACGGGGGCACCGTTAGTGGGTGGTTCTTGCCAGGTGACAAGCGCTGAATGGGGGGATCGACAGGCCACTTGGAGCTCAGTAGGGGGGTAGGGAGGGGCGGCCCCGCTCACTACCTCCAAGCACTCTGACCACGGGCCAACCTGAAATACATTTCATACACTCGTGATTCTCAATCGAGAGTTAGTAGGTGCATATTTACCAAGTATCCAATTTCCAAATAAAAATGAAGCATTTGCCATTTAATATCCCTTTAATCAAATTACATCCAGCCTCAGGGTGTAATTTACGAGGTATGAAAAAGAAGACTGAAAAAAGTTGATTATAGATGCTGTATGTTGATATTCTGACTTTCTGGATTATATCAATGAAAAATTGGCTTAACATAAAAAATTGGCTCAAAATGTTTCAACTCCAGAGTCATGTTTGATGACCTGTTCCTCAAATGAAAGCACATAAAAAAACTTAACACGACCCAAAATAAATCCACCTACCCCGACTCTGTTGTTTGCTCTCAGCTGGAAGATGTAGGTCTGTCCCGGGCCGAGTTCACCGACGACACACTCTGTGTCAGCGCCACGGTACACCTGGCGCCTGGTGTCGTCAGCACACAGCATTTCCACCTCAAACTCCGTCACCGAAGCACCTCCATCGTACTCGGGGTAACCTGAGGAGATATTCCACCATTGCTGTACTCAAGATTACACAAATAGTCAAGGTCTAGGCCTGATGCAAAAACATAAAATATCACACAATATCAGAATTAACATGATTTAATTTATTTGCTATTATGGCATTTCATTAATAGTAAGAAAGTTATAAGTTAGAGTGAAAGTCATTAAATAGTGGAAGTAATGGTGTTTTTATGTAGGCAAATAGTAAAATTGTCTTAACTACTATTTGGGGGTTTATTTTGGTTGATTGCAATTTCGTGGTGTTATTCCCACTTTGTGGCGTTTTTTGGGGGTTTATTGCTTTTTGCAAAAAAACGAAATGACAATGTAATAAATATGCTGTCCACGCCCACCCCCTCCATTAACTCCTTAAAGACTTACCCCACTTGAGTGAGATGCTGGTAGCCCTGGGTTTCCCATGAAGTCTAGGTAGGGCACACCGGCCTGGACACACAGGGTCGGTTGTCACAGAACACGGCTCAGAGAAGTCGCTGCGGCCGCCCATGCTGACGCACGATACTCGCAGCTGGTAGGTCGAGCCAGGAGTCAGTCGATCGCACAGGCATTCCGTCTCGCTACCAGAGTACACAGTGCGGAAGCCTGGAAACAAGTCGCTACTTAGCAAACAAGTTTAGATCACAAGGCTGAGAGATCTTTGAGAATAAAGCACGACCTTCAATCGCGTTTTAGACCATCAAATTTAATGCTGCCCCAAAAACTTTATTTCACCATTGACAAAATAACTTTTGGCACCTCTCAGGATTATGGGTATTTTTATTCCAGTCCCCCCCAATTGTTGATTTATTCTGCTTCTCTCATTCACAAGGTCTAAATACTAGGGATGACATCGGGTACCCGGGTACCCGGTTCCAGAAATTACCCGGAGCCGATTTTAAGATCCGGGTATATTTCGTGGCCGTTTTTAGGCTAATTCACCAGTTTAAATTACGCGCTACGTGGTTGCGGTCTTTCCCGCGGAGCGTGCCCGCTGCCTAAAGAGTAACTGGAGTTGACGACAGAGCGCGTTGTAAGCTATCACGTGCTTTCGTCCGTCTCGGCGAGTCACGCCCATGCCACGAGTGAGTGCAAGAGAGAAAGATGCGGCAATAAATCTTGGACACTGCCGTCTGCGCAGTACGAGATGCGCGTACGATCCAACCAACTCACACTCACAGCTGACTGACAAAGATGGTTGGGTGAAGAAGAATTCGCGATGCAATCATCTTTCAACCGATTCACGAAATTCGTAATCACGACGCATAGGATTGTTTTTCCTGGGCTTATCTTCTTTCTTTCCTAGGCTTATCTTGCGACGAGAGCTTCAGTGCGGGATATAGTAGTGAGAGATTTTCCCACATTCGATGCGTGTTTGTTTTCCCCTGCTTTCTGCGCGTAGGCCTAGGCCTACCTACAACGAGTTTCACTGCCTGTACAGTGTAATTGGTAAACTAATCTTTGGTGTAATGAAGAATGAAGATCATTGCCTGGTTATCAAAGGGGTTCTTTATTTGTGAACGATTATTGCAAAAGTTTCCAGAGACGGAAACGTAGTCAGTCGGTATGACCTTCAAACCAACTAGTAGGCCTAGGAAACAGCGTTTCCACACATCGTGACGTAACGGGACCCGGGTAATTTGAGTGCTGGAACCGGTTCCGAATTTTGCTACCCGATGTCATCCCTACTAAATACTATATGAATTTCATTCATGTTTAAGGCAACAAGTTTAGTTGAAGAGATATTTTTAGTGGAAGAGTGATAAGCCTACGTATTTACACGCATATAAACCAGACTTTTTTTTCCAAATTTGACCCCCTCAAAAACCGACTGCAGCTTATCTCCGCACAAAAAAAAAATCATCAATTTGACGTCAATATATGTATATTTGAACAGCGTGCGCTTCGAAAGGTTGCTACGTGGGCTCCGCCATACTCTAGCTAGGCCATACCGCAGCATTGTCCGTGCATCACTGCATCTCTGGGGTCGATACAATGCCACTGGCTACTTGAGGCATTTTACAAGACGATGTATGCTCAGCATTTGACACGAAGCCAGGCGATGCACACGCACTCAGTACCTCCCCTCCGAATCACAGGCTTCCCACCGGTCAACCGGTCTCACTCCTCTCTAGCTTGCTGCAGTAAGGAAGTAAGCTCGTCATGAAGGCCGGTGGAGTTTCCGCGCTCACTAGTAATTGTAACGTTGCGTAATGCACTGCATTTTAAACTTCAAATTACGATGCCAGCGTTACACAATAATAAACAATGAAAAGGCCACTTTTTTGGCTGACGAAAGATCGCCGCTTTCCTGGAAGACAACCCTGCAGATCAATCTTCAACTGATCGGGCTTGGTTGCGAAGGAAAATACATTGCGGCCAAGGGCCAACCATTAAAAATGATAAAACTACGCATTGTATTGCCTCCGTTTGAATTAACTAACACATTATTCTTCACTATTTATGCATCTATTCCAACATTTTGGGCTGCGGCTTATATGCGTTGACAAAGAGTTTTTCAAAAATGGCACCCTGAAAACTAGGGTGCGGCTTATTTGCGTGGGTGGCTTATATGCGTGTAAATACGGTACATTGCATTTCAATTATGAAATATTACATGACAGATTTTTAGAATTTTTTTATTTTTTTATTAATTGACCAATGTTTGTATAATCAATCATAAACCGATTATAAATCAAACAAAACATTTCCAATATTTATCGTCCTCGGTTATCAATAGTAGCACATACTAATTGAGTCCCTACTAATACCAACTTTCTACTCACCATTGCCGTCGTTGAGCTCAAGGATGTAACTGGTGATTTCTGCTCCCCCCCGATCCATGGGGGCATCCCACTTGGCGCGGAACGACTGCGAGTGGATCCGACCCTTGACTCCAGGTCGTGGCGGCTGGGCGGGCCGGTCGGGCAGGGTTCGGTAACAAACCTCCTCAGACCAGCGGGACGGCCCTTCATCATTAGATGCACGCAGCTGGAAATGACAAAAACAACACTCAATAAATGGTAATCAATATCCAATTATGGTTTAGTTAAAAAAAAAAAAATTATTAAAACATATTACGGTAGGCCTACATGGTGGTAATTGGGCAAGACACACTAAAGGTAACATTTCATTACTCAATGAATGCTTTTAATTTTAGTGGATAATTGATAATTATTAATGATTATTGAATGAAGATGTTAACAAGTCCAGTCCATCAAGCTGAACACCTGGAAGCAGTAAATTAAATGCCTGTTAAAACATACACTTCAGTAGAGGCCTACTGCATGCCTACATTACTTACCCTGAACTTGAACTCGGTGTGCCTGCGGAGTTGTTCGCAGACGTACTGTGGCTCCTTGCCATTGTAGACGGGCAGGAAGCCGTGACCCGAGTCCTTATCGTTCATCTGGAGGGAGAAGTCTTCGTCGTTGGGCCGACGTTGCCACGTGAGATGCAGGCTGCGGACGGACGCTTCCTTCAGCACTGGCGCGGCTGGTTGGTTGGGTGGGCTGCCGGAGGTCGAGTAGGCCACCACATCCGAGTACTGACTGGGGAAAACAAGGAATCATAGATTAATAGCTATGCTTGTTATGGTTAGGATTCGTTTTTAAATTTGAAATCGATGTCAAACCAATAATTTTGACATCACATCGAAAAAATTTGACCAAAATTATTTTCTCATTTTTATTACCCCCCCCCCCCCTTTTTTAATGTAAAAATAGGTAATGTTATGATGCAAAAAGTAAAATATATGGTTTTTACATAGTTCCAAAATAGATTTTTGTTTAATTTTTTTTTAAAGATGCCAAATCGATGTTGAATCGAAAGCCAATTTTGCTTCGACATCGATGTCGAATCGAATAATCGATGTCAAGTCCCAACCCTAATGCTTATAGTCTTATAGTATATGAACAAAAATTAAAAATTTAAGTCAACCTATTTAGTAATAAGAAAGTGAATGTGACTTTTTAAGGTGTCATGCTCTCATGCAACATAACTAGGGATGGGCAAGAAAATCGATATTTCGATACGATATCGATAAGTGGAAATATTTTCGATATCGATATTTGGCTTCATATCGAAATCACGAAATTTACACAAAAAAAAGCTAAATTTAGTAATTTTGGTGGAGGTGCCGGGTAGGTAGTCAAAATTAAATTAGCCTGGCTGGTGCATATGGTGGAGGTGCCGGCTCATAAAATGCGATTGCGAGATCGTAAAAATAGTTAAATGGGTTTATGATGATACCTTATCAACCCTATTTGGCCAAAAAATTAAAACTATTTTTTTTTTTTTTTTTACAAACAATTAAATTTTGATATTGATATCATATTGAAATTTTTTGTGTGCTATCGATAATTGAATAATATTTCATAGCCCAGCACTAAACATAACACTAGTCACACTGATAATTTTTAAGAAGATTTCATCCAATTTTCTTGGCCATACTACAAAAATCTTGATTTCTTAGTGTGGATTTATCCTTTCCAAATTGATGTAGGCCTAATTAGTGTAATTTTTTAAATTTAAGTCAGTAAACTTGACATTTCAGAAATTGGCAGGAATCCTATTATCACCATTTTACATCCTCTAGTAATAATAAAAAATAATAAGTATAAGTAAACTACTAACAATGACTTTTGAAAACACAACACAAATTTGATTTGCAAAAGAGAATCCCAATATATTCCCTGAGAGAGGACCCATCCTAGTCCTAAACCATAATAAATAATAATAACAGACTTACCTCTTCCCACACTCGTTAATTGCCGCAAGCCTGAACTTGTAACACGTTGACTGCTGCAATTTCATCACATTATGCTGCTTTCCTCTGCTCTTGTAAATCTCAACAAAACCCTTTCCTTTCCCATCATCACATTCGAGAATATAGTGAGCTATGTGGGATCCATTATCTACAGTTGCATTCCACCTTAAAAAATAAACAAAATTGTTAGGCATAATGTATCTACAAGCTGAATCTAAGACACAAAGTGTGCACTTTTGTTTTAATGATGACATTTTAGCAAAGCAATGCATTTAGAATTTACATTAATTCCTTATTTATTATTATTATTATTATTATTATTATTATTATTATTATTATTATTATTATTATTATTATTATTATTATTATTATTATTATTATTATAATTACTACTAGGAAAACGTCTAAGTCGTTAATAGACGAGTGAGTGAGCCATGTGCTGACTACCAGGTAACATTCCCATTCCTCCCACTACCTAAGGCTGAATCTAGACAGCATGGGTCTTTCCTCCCTATCCTATCATAGGCTAGAATGGCATATTATAGCTTTAGATGTTGACACACCCTTATACCAACTAAACTCAAAACCACATAATTATACCTGTATCAATGAACTTAAATGTAAATATTCCAGGGTACTCAACACATGACTCGCTCACTCGTCTAACAACGACTTTGGCGTTTTCCTAGTCTGGTTGGCTAAGGCACCTTTATATCCGGAATGTGGCAGACCCGGGTTAAAACAGCATCCGGGAAATATTTTTTGATTTCTGGATTGTATTACAGTGGAACCTCGGTCCAACGATTTTTAAGGGACCGAGTAAAAAAAATCTTGCAGGTGGGAAATCGTTCCAACGAGGAGCACACAAAAAATGGAATTTTGTGTTTTACAATACGCGGTTTATTTTATTAGTGTGGGACCTATACACGCGTCAGCTGTTAGCGATCGATACAAGTAAGTAGGTCTCTGCGGGGGTGTGAGGGGGTCTGCGTGAAGTGTTACTGCTTTCAGCCAATAAGAATCATTGCTTCCGAGTTCAGTGTGATGATAACTCGAGCAAGACACGACGCATCAGTCTAGTAGACAGAGCAATCAAGACAGGCTCGCTCGCTCTCACTCACTCCTTGTCTCACTCCACGCCTTGGACTAGCAAGTCTGCTGGCCCGTGAGGCGAGGCGGGCCCACCCGGCTTGCATTGGTCGATGCAGTCGGACAAGAGTCAAGTGCGGAGTATTTTACTTAACCTTTTCTCTGCGCGGTTTTGAACGGAGCAACTAACACCCCAGTGCTGGGTTATTTGAGCAAAAAATCAATTTCTCTCACTTATATTTGATAATAATATCAAACTAATCAAAATGTTTCCTGATCCTTGAAATGGCCTAGATACCCTACTAATGCACTCGGACGAGAGTCAAGTGCGGAATATTTTACTTGACCTTTTCTCTGCGCGGTTTTGAACGGAGCACCTAACACCTCAGTGCTGGGTTATTTGAGCAAAAAATCAATTTCTCTCACTTATATTTTGATAATACATCAAACTAATCAAAATGTTTCCTCATCCTTGAAATGGCCTAGATTTCATTACACCCTACACCCTATTTAGATCATTGTATTGCTTTAATACTGTTAAGACTATTATTGATATGACAAGGCCTGAGCCTAAGCCTATGTAAACAATGTGTGAGCTGGTTTTCGTCACCTAGGCCTACTGGCACCGTCCTCTACTCCTCTATTATTTCAACCTTCACTCAAAACACTAAGATCGCTAGCTAACACAAAATATAAACCTCTTCATTACAACCCATTTCGCCTAATAACTGTGTAATTTCATCACCCTGACCATTTCCAGACGCCATTATTATCTCCACTTGTTGTCCTATCAATTTGCACTTCTAATATTGACAAACAGAGCCATCTGTGGTCAAACTAGAAAACTAGAAGATAGTTGAACAGCTTGCTCACAGAGTGCAGCACAGTTTATAATTGACTTTTTACATCGATTATACCCATCAGTAACAACAAACGCGCGCGTTTTGAAGAAGAGTCGTTGCAGAGGAGTAATAACTTATGCAATTTTTATAAGGGGACTTACAAATTCATCGTTCTGGGTGGGAAATCGTTATCTTTGGTACTTTTAAAAGACATTAAGGCAGGAAAATTTAACATTAGTTTAAATGGGATAAAGAAGGGACTTGGTGAAATCGGCGTTGGGGGACGGGAAATCGTTGAAGCCGTGATCGTTGGACCAAAGTTTCACTGTAAAACATTATAGAACATGCCGTGAAATTCATATACAGTACTATAGTAAACATAGCCAGTACAAAATACGAGTCAAGATTGCAAAGTTTACTCAATCTCAAAGCAAAATTTTGGGAAACCTTGAGCATGCAAGATTCGGTACACCCTGGTCACCACCTGACATTCAAAACATTATTTGATAAAAATTATTTCTTCACGAACAAAAGCATTATCGTTAAATTAAATCCTCTACATTTTTAGCCTATTTAGTAATCGTAATAGTAGTAGTAGTAGTAGTAGTAGTAATAGTAATCGTAATCTTAATCGTAACTCCGTTACGATTAAAAGTTAAGTTAAATTTTGTCATTTTGTTAGCAGTTCTCAGTTAGCTGGTCACGGATGTCTGTTTGAAATTTCAACTCTGTCTGTTAGGCCATTTGGCCGTATGGGACCAGACAAACAAACAGAATCACGAGGAAGACCCGTTCGACTTGCGTCGTTGTAAGACTCAGTCGCAGCGCTCCCTCGTCTAATTATTATTAGGCCCATTCATATTTTGAATGGCAAAAGAACAAAATTCACTGCCTTTAACAAAAAATATGTCTACTTTACCACTACCACTACCACTACCACTACCACTAGTCTACTACTACTACTACTACTACTACTAAATAATTAAGGGTGTGCGAGTACCCAAAATAGAGTATTTCCACCCAAAATCAAGTAAATATTTTTTAAAAAATTAGTGGAGGTGCCAGGTCGCGCACGTATGTAAAAACGTAAGTTCTGTATTGCTATGCATTTCTTGTGCTACCAACCTTACAAACCTTGTTTAGTCGTAGTTGGCCCAACCATTTGGTACAATTTTTTTTTCAAGTTTTGAACTTTGTTTGGCATAAATAATAGTTTTACTACATCTAGGTATACTAACAAAAAATGAAGTACTTGGACTTGAATTGGACTCAATACTAGAGTTATTTTTAGGACTTGCAAAACCCTATAAATAATCTATGCGAGGACTCAATAACCATGAATAACATTTCAAAGAACACAGAATAGTTTGGATTGAAAGATGTGCAAACAAATTACAAGATCAGTCATCAATTTATAGTTAAGTAATGTTTTGAAAGTCATGTGTAGGTCAGGCGTGGTTCTACGGGGCGGCCCGACTAGGCCCGGCGCCCCTGAATTCTCTGATAATTTTTTCTGAATTTCTGTTTTGAGATGAAATTATGATTTATGTACAAAATTTACTTCTGCCTCCGTCATTAAATAATTTCATCGTATCAAGGATGATCAGGATGTATTACTTTACCTACAATACAAATAAGCTTATAAAATACTTATTTTTTCATATTACACGTTAGAAAAATTTCTTTACTTTGAGTTTGAGCCCCATTTTCCTATTTTTGTTGTTTTTGTGATCGGAAAATGCAAATTTAAAAAATCATTGAATAAGGGAATTGTGTCATAAATACGCCTTTGAAATATCCATAATTTTCGTAGAGTCAAAAATACACCTTCTAAAAAGCAAAAAATTAAAAAATGCCCTGCGGGGCAAATCTGTAGTGAGCACTCCCCTTCAAGGTCGTTCCACATTTTATAGTTGTGCCGCCCCCATTTTTGGGGGCTAGAACCGCGCCTGGTGTAGGTAAGGTACCTTAGTTGGAGGTTGGTCCGTGTGCGAGAGATGAGCTTGGGTGGTTGCGGCTGGTCGGGTTCGCAGGAGGGGGTGGTGAAGGTGGCAGGGTCAGACGCCGACCCTTGAAGCTCGTCAAAGTGGACTTGGACACACACAGAGTACTCCGTACCCGGCTTCAGGTCCTGGATCCTACGAGACACAACTAACACTTAGAGAAAGAAAACATCAGCAAAGTACATAAAAATACCTCATGGAAGAGATGCAAAATTAGATTACCAAATATGACATGGGTGCATTATAAAAATGAAACTATATAACAGGTAGTAACGTTATAAAATATAATAAATGTCTGTTGTGGTTTTTTAATTGTAATTTTGATTAGATAAAGATTTCTGTAAAGAAATCGAAATATCACATTAAAATAAATTTGTTAAAATAACAGTGAAAAAGTCCAATGATTTATATTTATAATGACATGGGTGCTTTGAGCTTGTATTCAAACATTTTTACACTGCTAATAGCTAAAACACAGGACCAATGTATACATACACAAACAAAAATAAAGTAGGCCCAATCAACAAATGCTCACAAACAAATACCTATGCAGAATAAGAATATAAATACTATGCTTTTGACGATGTAAACATCCATACTTTTAGTTTAGATCTGACCATGTAATGTTAATAAATACAAAATAAAACAACCAAATTGTTCGTACCTGCACGATAGAGAGATGCCGTTGTATATGGACTTGTATTTGCCATCCTTGCCCTTGTCACTGAGCAACACTTCGTAGCGTAGATCGTTCTCGGCCACGTCCAGTTCAGGAGACTTGGTTCCGTCTTGTTCCGTCAGCCGGTCGGGTGGCAGCCAGTGGAGTAAGGCACTGCGAGAACTCAGCTCAGCCACCTAGCACAGAACAGGGAACATTAATAATAATAGGGCAGTAGGCCTACAAGGGAGAAACAAAATGGTGAATTTACTTGAACAGGTTAGAACTATTTTTTTTAATGTCTAGTAGGCCTACACAGTACTAAACATCCAGCAAATATCTGGAAATGAATGGTAATTTAAAAAGATGGCAATGTATGTCAAAGCACCAACATCAAATGGGGTAGTGTGAATATTTATTAAATGACGAAGAAAACTACATAAAATTTACTTTGTAGTTTGCAATATTTGATATAATAATATAATAGTGACTTGTAAAAATGATAATAGGCCTACCTATTTTTATATTGGCCTAAGTTAGAGTTTATTCCTCACTCTTCATATTACTATTTTGGGAACAAGACTTCTTGCAGCCTTGTGGTAAACTCTTAACATTTTGGTTAAGAAGTAATTAAGCATACAGTCCTATAGTGGTCCCAACGAAAGAATGCAGGTGGCTTGAAATTGTTTTCCCAACCTAACAACTTTGTCAATTCTATTCTCGCAAGCTCAGCGTGGATCTTGCACACGGAGGAACTCTGTGATCTAGCACAGATAATATTTGCTTACGTTGGTAAAATATATTTCTCTTTCATACACAAAGGCGACATTCCATTTACCGCGCATTCATTCTAGCCCCACCACTACCAAGCATCTGCATTCTTTTGTTGGAGCAAGTATATGCAGTATGCACTGAATGAGTACACAGAATTAAATCAGAGACTATAGTAAATGTTTTACAATAAAAGAAAACTTTTCCTGTGCTGTTGTTTTTTTGTTCTTTTTAAATATTATAATAAATCCCCACCCAGAGTCATTTTAGCAGTTGTTTTTACATACGTAAATCATCAACGTAGCCCACTTATCATTGCAATTCACAAACAAAGATGTGATAAGATAGTGATGTGCGGTGGTCTATCCAAGGGGAGTGGGGGGGACAACATTCCCCCCCCCCCCCTTTTGCCAAAGAAAAGTGTGAAAGTGCAAATGGCCTTGAAAGAGAATACTTTTAGATTAAAAAACAGGATTTTAGTAGATAAAAAGTTGGTGTTGCTTTAAAAACGCACAGATTTTCACCAAAATGGCCTTGAACTTGAAGGAGAATATTTTTCTGGGGGGCTTGCCCCCCGGTCCACCATTTAGCCTTCGATACATCTATCAATTAGTTATTGGTTAACCCCCCCCCCCCTTTATGAATTCCTGGATATGCCACTGGTGATGGGGACAAAGATGGCTCACTGACTGTTCTCACTTGTTATGTCTATACAGCACAGACTTTTTGAAGGGATTGAAGAGCAGTTGGTTAGGAATCAAGTCCCCGGCAATCCCTAATGCTTACCTGCGGAGACTTGACAGTAGACAACATCTCTGTGATTAGGTGGACCTCTTCTTCTTCATCCTGCATGCTGTTGCTCTCCTCTCCGTCTTCTGAGGTGCCCACACTGCTCATGCCTCGCTCCTTACTGCGACGTAGGCCGTTCACAAGCTCTAGAACAAGAAACAATTTAATGACAACCGTCTCTATACCTCATGCCGTAAGTCTATAACTCATAAGATAGCAATTGTCGTACAAATTCACTCTGATTGGGGCTTGAATCCAAAAATTCTGGTTCTGCATACAGATGCTCTTGCCACGGTGTCTACTTATTTCAGACTACGAAATCTAGTGACCTTTTCAATTTAAAAAATAGGGATGCACAATGATGGGAATTTTCTAGGGCTGTGCGAATATTCGAATTTCGAATAATATTCGCGAATAATTATTTTCCAATATTCGATTCGAAATTCGAATAGTAACTATTCGAAATTCGAACTATTTTGGCTTCATTGCGAGTCTCGCGGTAACTGTTAAAAAGCCCGCTAAAAGTGCAAGGAGTTTGAATTTTCGCCGCCAGAGCTCGACTTTGGTACAAGTACAAGAAGTTTACGTTTTCGCCGATAGATCGCGCTAGCGTCGACTAATGAAAATTGTTGTGATGGCAACAAAAATGGCATCAAAACCTTCATAACCTGTCTTTGGAACTGCTTCATTGTGATTGTTTTGACGAGTGTTCGTTGTCTTTGCGATTTTTTAATGATTAAATTAATTATTTTGGTGTTCTTGTGCTGTATTAAGTTGTGGAAGATGACGACGCGTTTGCAAGGCATTTGCCTTGTTCAAACCCCATTTGGGACTTGTTGATCTTTTGACATACTACCTTGGGCCTAGGGCTAGGCCTAGCCCCTGTATAAAATATGTTCTGTTGATTGATTCTAGGCCTAGGCCTAGCCCTAGGCTTTGGGTTTAGAAAGCCCTAGCCTAGACTAGCAGCTAGGCCTCGGTTTCACTGAAATTAGTGAGCCTAGGCTTAGGCTAGGCCTATCACTTATCTTTGTGATTAGGACCAGTCTAGGGCCTAGGTACCTAGGGCTTGTTATCAAGTCAGACTTGTCTTGATTAGTGGTGGTAGGCCTAAGCCAAAGGAATTGGATACACAAAGGCTAGGCCCTAGGTTTAGGCCTAGGCTAGGCAAGGGTCTAGGCCTAGGCATGTTATTAAGTCACACTTGTCTTGATTTTCAGTAGGACCTAGGCCTAGGCTCAAAATATAAGCCCCTATATTCATCTTAGTCCATCTATGGTCTATGGTTTTTTTATTTTGCTGCAACATCACCCCTCGTACGTGGATATGTTTTCTCTTGTAAAGATAGCAAGCCTTGGGTAGGCCTACATACAAATCTTGACGTTGATCTCGTGTAAATATCAAACACTAATTAATAAAACTCAACTTAATGAAAAAATGCTGTTATTTTAATCATTATTCGAAACTATTCGGAAGAAAAAAATATTCGTTATTCGATATTCGATATTCGAACTTTTTGCATTTGAATATTCGATATTCGATTCGAACTGAAAAATCACTATTCGCACAGCCCTAGAATTTTCAATTTAAAAAATAGAAATGCACAATGATGGGAAAAAATTGACAATCGTAAAGGTTATTGAATAGTCGATCAATAACATAGAACTATAGGCCAAGTGTTGATAAAACAGGTGCCACTCTTGACAGTCGACAAGTGTTCAAGATGAAATGGCAACACCACATTTTTGCGGACATAAATAGTGTGAAATCTTTCAGCCACCGTGATCGTGAAATCTCAAATTATTACGTGGTTACCACAAGACATGAACTGAATAGTGAACAGTGGTGGTATTGAGGTCAGCGCAATTATCATGATTACAACTTACAAGGCAAATTGTTACCAAATTGTCATCTGTTGTGATTGTTCTGTTACACTTACATGATAGTCCCAGTGGGGGTCAAATTTTACAATTGCAATCACATGATAACATGGCCTTAAAAACCCCTGTCATCATCTCAGGTTCCAAGCTTTGCCGGTAGTCTATAATAAATGTATGCGCGATTCCCTACCCGAGTTCCTTGCTGAATAAAGCAGATCCAAGATTAGTTCTCTGTCTGGGCATCTGTTGCCAATGGCAATTGCCATGCATAAAAACTGGTTTTGATGACATGGGAGAAGACGTTAAATAAATACTGTATTTACATATTGATTTTGAAATTGTTAAACGGTCACAATGCTGTTAAGATGGTTGTCATGTCGACAATAACTAACCTTTTCTAGGTGATATTGGTGGAGTCCCGTGAGGCGAGTTAATACTGAGTCCATCTCCACGCATCTGCTTTTGCTCTAGTTTCTTTTTCAACTTGATGTATTGACGGTGTGTCCGCTCATCTTTGTGGAAATTGTGAGGCGGGGGTGAGTGGCCTGAAACATGTAGAACACACTAATTACTCATGTGCAGCAAAACAAAAAAATGAAGATTTTAGATACATTTTTTAAAAATAAATTAGGTACTATGGAATTTTGTGGTAGTAACGCTTGACATGACTAGATTGTATTAAACAAATAATATGAAAACAATACCAGTGGTAGGTAATTAACTACAAGTGGGACACTTTTAAACTTGTGTGACTCTTATATTTTATTTCATTAGATAATAAGTAATTCATAATATTAGAGTTAAGACTTCAAGTCGTAAATCAAATAAGCACAAAATGACACTATGTACACCCGGTGTCAGAAGAAAATCAAAGGCTGGGTATTGTAGATACAACGATACCCCTTGATTTATTTCGGACACCGGGTGTATATATATATTATCATTTATCATACATCAGGAACAGGGTCGTATCATCTAAAAAATAGTCATCATCACACAACAAATTTAAAATTTTAAATACTATACAGTTTGAAACATAGGATTACCTTGATAGATTGCTTGCTTGCTATTCAGTAGCTGCTCATTCCTATAAATGGATAAGCCAGCCTAATTGTTAATACAAGATGAAGGGACTTTAGAATAAAATGTAATATGTAAGATAATGTAAAAAACAAATAGGTAGTCATTAAGGATGCACACATAAGTGATGAAAATACAATCGAATTCCACTTTTTCTGAAATACATTGTCCAAAACAAGTTACATCAATAATCTCATGCTTCCCGCGCTTATGCAGACCGCCATTAAATTTGTGTTTTGTGTGAAAGATAATAATTTGAACTTTTGAGTTCTCAAAGGCTCAAAGATTTTACAATATTTCTGAGCAAAAAAATTGGGTTCCGATTTTTTGAGACATTCAATCTAGATCATGGCGCCAGGCAGCGGCTGATAAAAGTGACAACATTTTGTTTTCCTACTGACATTATCAATCGGTAATGCTATCACCTATTCCATTACTGATAAGTGTGATAATTTATTTTATTTTATCAATGTGCACTCTTACTTCTAGTCACGAGGAAAAGACGTGAAAAAACAATATAACAATAATCTTGAGGACAGTGGTTAGGGGCGTAGCAACCATGGCGCAAAGGGGCTCGACCGCGCCCGGGCCCGGGGCCTCAGGGGGCCCCCTGAGGCACCAAAAATAATAATAATAATAATAATAATAATAATAATAATACAACAATAATTAATGGGGCTGCAATGGGTAGTGAAAAAAAAAAAAAAAATGCACTGTACTGAAACGCGAATCTTTTCCCCGCCTTTAAACTTCTAGCGTTCTGTCTGACGCATACAGAAATATGATATGAGCCAGGCTCACTTGAGCTAGCCAGCGAGCATACTGGCCGGCGAGAATGACATTTCGCTAGCGGCGCGCGAGTGCGCGAGAGTGAGATCGTATTCGTGGCGTAAACGTAAGTGGAAGCGAGACAGCGAGCGATTGCTAGTGGAGAGTGCTGCTGTTGTGAGCCCGGCCACCCCTAAACTAAAGTGAACAGTCTGGACTTCACATGTGCCTTGTTACTTGTCAGTTTGTCCACGGCTCGCAATCGTTATGTTTGTGTCTTGTGACTTTGTGTGCGTGTGTGACTTTTAACAGTGCCATGTATACGATACGTATTTACAAGTGGCGATTACTCTAGGCCTCCCCTAGAGTCTACACATTTTAAAATCAATTTCTTTGTATATAACTAAGTGAATTATTAACATGTCAAAAGACAATTTAAGTGGTGCTGCTAAAAGGAAAATACGACGTGAAAAGTTAGAATTAACCTCAAAACTAACAAAAATTGATAGTTTTTTTATTTTAAACATAGGGTCATTGGGTATCCAGACGTCCCAGTTTTAACAAGATCGTCCCGTTTTTGTGTAATCTGTCCCGGTATTCCAAAAATAGTTGTTGGGACGGTTTCTGTCTCAGATCGCTCTACAGGCTATCTTGAGCAAAAAAAGGTCTAAAAAATTTTTCGCCTCCGGCGGCTGGGGCTTTGCCCCAGACCCCTTGTAGCCCACGCAACTACAGGGGCCCATCAGAGATCCTTGCGCCCGGGCCTTTGAATTGCTAGCTACGCCACTGACAGTGGTCAAGGTCCCCTCATCAAGAACAAGAATAAACATGGGCCTCCCAAATTCATTCAATTTTATCTACACAACAATCGATTGATTATGTCGCAAAGTGGACATATTAATTAATTCAAGATACCAATGGATTTTAAATAATTAGCTGTTTGAGATCCAATCTTTTAAAATTAACAACATAACAAAATAAAATATATTTACCTGTTGGAAAGGACTGCATGATTATTGTACTTCACAATTACCTCTCGGTATCAGAGCTTCACTACACTTCTGTTGATTTGTTACTTGTAACATGCACTTTTAGATAAATATACGTAACATGTGTCATTACATTTTTGGCAAACAATAGTGTTTCCGTTACTTGGAGACTTGCACTGCAACTTAAAGCTACCTCCACGTACTCAGCTAATTCACATATCAATAACCAGATGTGTTGAGTATGAAGTTTGCTGTATGCATGTTTTGCAAGTCAGTGAAACAGTACAATACAATTTAATGCAATACTTGCAAATGTAAAAGCAAGCAAAATAAAATCCATATTGCATGCTAGTAAAAGATGGAGTATTATTACACCCGGAAGCTTTTTAATTAATGTAAACAAACATAAATATGCAGTATGTAAGTACCTTGTTGGTTAGGGGCTGGAACGTGTCCCATCTGCAATGGGTTGGCATGGGCAAAGTGCGGGGGTGGGTAGCCTGGAGGAAGGCCTTGGGGGTTGTAATACGGCTGAGGGGGCTGATTCGGTCCATTTCCATGACCAGGGCCCTGAAAATGCAAAACACTTTATTTACCACTCAGTACACATGCGAGTATAGTGTAAACAATCAGTTGTCAATTAGGAAATTATATAATCCACTTCGCTAAAGATTAATAATAAAATGTAGGTTACCTACTGCCTTGGGATACATCGAGGGATACATATATTAATAATATTGTTCTTTTCAATTTTATTTGTTCCTGTACTATTAAACAATCTAGTTGCATAACAAATACATTTTTGTTATAGGCCTCCACATTGTCCATTCGTCATAATTAGCTTATTTCACATTTACATGCATTTACATTTATTTTACTTTTATACATATTTGAAACAAAACCAACACAAAAAGTGAAGATATGTTATTTAACTACATTTAATTTTTAATCTACATTATCCATGATTCAATCTTTCCCATAATAAATGTATTTTGTTTTTTTGGGTTGTATAAACTACAAAAACGTTTATTCTTTAAATAAGCGCAGCAAAGAACCATGTTCGGAGATTCTTAGAATACACATTCTTATTTCCCCTCATTTCAATTGAACAGCTTACTTCCTTTCACAAGCTTTTAATGTCTGACCTTGGACCATATTATGCTAATCTCGGCTTGAACTCTAAGGTTGGTTACCACTCTCGCAGAAAAAATAAATCGTCACACATCAAATCACCACTGTGGGTGACATGGCAAATATATCACTACTGCAATGCAGCTGGCAGACCTACACAATAACTGTATTTTTTGACCTTTACAATAATGGCAGAGGTCTTGAAGGTCTTTCAGTTACTGGTCAAGCAACTATACCACATGATATTTCTCGGAATCCATTATGCTAATTGGCTGGTCTGCTTAAGGTCAAACAGCAAATCATTGATCACGATGATGAGAAGTGATACATACATAACAAATTAGGTTGACGGAAATTTAGCATATCACATTAGTGATTAGTTTATTAGAGTATTACTAATTTTATTGTGTTGTAAAAAAGAGAGAGGGAGGATGAGGATTCGCGATTCTACATCAGACCGAGGCCGAGGATGTCATCAAGTGTCACTCAAGTCTCCGGGGTTCAACCTAATCCTCCTAAACTAAACCTAATGGCATCATTTACATAATGAATTATCCTATTTTGGCTCACTTTTGAAAAAGTAGGCTACAATTTGATCATATTCAACATTTTCTTTCTTTCTTTCTTTCTTTCTTTCTTTTCGGCTCTAAAAGTACGAACCGATAAGACGAGTCTACAAGAATAGTAAGACAAGACTCATCGCGAATGTTGTCTCGAAGGTATTTTAAATTTATTATATTCCTTGATGGAATTGGAATCTCAAAGAATCTAACAAAATCAATGAAAAAAAAATTAATATTTTTAACTCCAGCTACTCACATAGTGCTGCTGCATGGGTACAATGGGCGGCTGCGGCGAGAGTATCACGTGGCGTAGGGTGCCACTCTCGTCGACGATCTGCTGGACCATGTGACCGGGAGGCACCTGGACCGGCATCGGGATTGGTGGCGACGAGTTGGTCGACACCATGGGAACTGTCACCGGACCTAAACAACAACGAAATAATACTTTATAGAGACGTAAAAAAAGGGGAAATTGGACAATATGCACAGTGAACAAGGAAACCATTTAAATTTAAATTTATAATAATGAGAGATAGCACCTTGGGGAACCAAAACAATTAAATTTATCATGGCAATTATCTAAACGGTTACTTTTATTGATAGAATATGCAAACCAAAAACCATTATGTAGATTTGTTACAAAACTCGTACGGTCGGTGGTTTATACGTGCATCCAACCAACGGACGTGGGTTCGAATACTACGCACGGACATGGCACGGATATTTCGTATGTACACAGCCACATCATCAGTCATGCAAGAGGAGGATTAACAACAGCTCAGCTCACAACGCGCTTCCTCGGTATGCACTGTTTGATTTGTGAGAAAACTAGAAAACACGTGACCGAGGTCAAACTAATGTCAAGCCAATCTTGTTACCAACTGGAAACAGGTTTGAGAAATATTACCCCGTGCTTTGCGATCATTGAAACTAGTTTGTTCCACGGAACGACCTAGGATAGGACCAATAGTGTGCATGATAATCGCTTTTACGACATTGTTGCCAAGAGATTAAATGAAAGAATAGTTTTAAAATAAGGTTGAAAAGGAAACAAGAAAAATAATCGAGTAGTTGGTATGCCTAGTTTGGAAGAAGAGGCAGGTATGCTCTTCTACAAGGATTTATGTATTTTGCCAATGTCAGTCACATCTCGCATATTATGTTAGAAATTTTACAAAATTGTGTAAGTAAACATGAATATGAAGGCACCTATCATAGCACATTTCCATAAATTGATTGTAGAAAATTAATAAAATACTAACTCAATTTTGTAGTATTTAGAATTTGTCAAAATATATATTATATTTTAAATTAAGCATTTGATAAATGTTGAATATCTTATGAATAATAGCAGATAATTATGTACATACAAAGTTGTATTCAGATGTAATGAATTATGTTTGCATGAAAAGGAACGCGCCAAACATCGAATCTTGTAGCTAAAGTTGTTCTGAGAAAATATTTTTTGGAAATCAATCCAGAAATTAAAAATCCAATTGCCCAATTGCCGGTCGGGCGCTTTGACCCCAAGCTCCCAAGACGGTTAACTTCATAACATCTGGATTGTTGTGCATTGTAGATCTGAAGAGATGATGAGATGGATTTTTTAATTTCTGTATTGATTTCCAAAATATCTATTACACTTACGGGAGTGTTTCCCGATAAATGAAATTGAGAACTGCGAAAATATGTTTTACTTCTACTATTACTACTATCGCGGAGATAGCATTGACGTGGGTTAGCAGTCACAAATTCGTATCTACAACAATATATATTGCAGGACGCTGGACGTATAAGTGTAACACCAAAGTATTTCCATAATGTTTACTGGATGTGCAAGTTACGAGAGCAACGATCCGAGAATCAGCCACAACGCTTCGTTTTATGCATCCTCCCTCCTGTGTCTAGTTGTAGTTGTTGGCTTGTCGCCTATTTTGTTTTCGGTGTAGATGTTCCTGGTTCGAACCCTGGTGACATTTCACATTCAATGAGAGATATATACATATATATATATATATATATATTACTGTTGTTGTAGCCTATACGAAGTACAACTTTACGACACAGCATTTCAAATTATGTTATAGTGATACATATTTTTGTTTTACTCATTTGTTTGTAATCCATCTGTCCATCTACTAAATGCTTGAAATTCTTGAATAAACGTATGTTTTGTCAGTGAAAATAAAAAATGATATCCAATAAGACTAACCTACACAAATAATTATAAATATAGTATATACAATATTGCAGGCCTACCTACAATAAAAACCAATTTTTTTTGTGATTTTCTATCGTGTTTTCAAATGATAGAATTGTGAACGTTTTAAAGAAAATAACGGAAAGTGTATTTGTTTGTAAACTGAAACATTAATATTACATGTTTTGAGACAGGCCTAGTTTTATCTCAACACATTACGGATACCTTATCAATGAAATATTTACGTTTAAAGTCCGTGCCTTACAATGTACAGTGGAGATAAAGATGTTGTCGTAGTATTGCTTCAAGTTCAATTTACAAAAATAGAATCAACAGAATGAGGAAAACGCGACAGATCAACAAAACAAGCATACTCAACAAAACAGGCAGTAAAACAAACTAACACAACTTTGTTCAGCAGACAGTGAGTTGAGCATGAGCTGATTGCAAGAACGAGGTTGTCTTGTGGATGTTTGTTTTCGGTCCACTATCACAAGAAAATTCCGAGAGACAAAGACTATTACATGGAGGCAGAAGCGGAACACACGCTTTTCATTTACAAGCTGCAGCGAAAACAAACGATTTTCAGTAAAAGCAACTTACCTATAAGTTATTTTCATTTATCAGGTGCAGTAAAATAACTGATTTCATGTAATAAGATGCGACAAAAATTAACAATGTTACTTTTTACCCAAGAGGACCGTTGTCTAAAACTTCCTATCAAAAATAAATAAAAATGAATTGGACTTGGGAAAGTTTTATGTTCTCGGATCTTCTGGGAGCAACTACTCCTAATGTCCTAAGTGTGCCCAACAGGTGTGACCGGTGACTTTACAGTAACTGAGGGTTGACCATCCGTGATCCACCACATGTCCATTTACACCAAACAGGTTGGTAGTTACGCGTTCACGCTAGACACCTGACAACGAAAGGCTGTCCTGCCGCACCGATCGCTAACTCTTTCAATGGTCAAGCACCGCTATTACTTCATTGCCACTTGCCAGACCGAGTTTCGGTTACGATACGTGTCATCTTGGCTTCCGAACACAGTACAGTCGACGAAGACTCGACTCGCGCATTATGTTTTGATGGCGAAATTTATTTGACACGAAAAATGTGCTAATAGGGGAGGGGGGGGGGGTCCATGCTGTCCACACATTAAGGAGACTTTTATGAATTTTGTTCTCTTTGTTTATTGAGATAGAGGGGTGGTACGGCAAGGGGCATCATAATAAAATTATGCAGGAACAATAAAGTATAAGACTCGACTCGCGCATTATGTTTTGATGGCGATAATAATTTTGAAACGAAAAAATGTGACATAAATAGGGGGAGGGGGGGTCCATGCTGTCCACACAATTAAGGAGACTTTTTGATATTTTTTTTCCTTTTGTGTTATTGAGATAAGAGGGGGTGGGTAGGTCAAGGAAGGGGCATCATAATAAAATTATGCAGTAACAATAAAGTATAAGCGCTATCTTTAGTTCCACGAACCATCCACAACACTACGGAGAAGACAAGGTGAAACTTGAAAGTTATGCTAATTCGATCTAAAAACAGATTTCCAATCCAAGCATAAACGTAACTCTAGTAGTACCGAGAACTGTTTCGCAGTATGTGCAAAGCAACCAATTTACTAGAAAACCAGTTTCATGGGAGTGTACCCATCTAAAGCTATCATAAAAATAAATAAAAAAATATAGTTGGGGAACTGGGAAAGCAAGGTCACTAGTTAGTCAGTGAGTCAGTGCTACAAACTTGTAAAGAAAACACTGCAGTCAGTATTGCTAATGTCGGGAATCAAATCCACAATCTCCCGTGTAGTAGTACTGAGCCACTTCTTACAGTTGTATATTATGTATCTCAAGGCCCGACGGCGATAGCGTTAGCTTGGATATTCCATTGCTTCTTGAGTTGAAAGTACACTTACTTATTACAGCGTCGTGATGATTAATGTATAATATGCAACTGGACTAGGCCTAACCACGCAAAATATTATGAAGAGTATGATTCTATCTGAGGTGGAATCAAGGAGGATTTGTTTCCCATTTGGAGAACTTTTAAAGAAACGAGTTCCTTTTACACCAGGAACTTGTTTCCTAAACATTTTTTTTTAAATTTTACTAAGTTACTTCTTTGCGGGAGCTTGGAACGAATTTTACGTTCCTTTTTAAAATTGCAAATTCAACTGCACGTCACGTGCCTGTCAACTTTTTACGCTTAGCTGTGACACTCGAAAGAACTGCATTAGGTGTCTTTGATTATTTGCAGAAGAATTTAGTTCCCCTTTTTGAAAAAGTTTCTTGTTTTAGGGAACTAGCCCAAGGGGCCAAGCCTGAGTAGAATGTACCGCACAATGAAGAAAGTGCATGTGGTCACCCCGAAGTTGTTATTTAGCATGTTCCCAGCCGCAGCATGGTAGGTGTTACGACACAGCTCAGTCTCATTCACGCGCTGTGATATTGCGCTCGCCTCTTCCGCGTGCGCCCTACTCTACTAGTCTTCCCGTGAGAACTAAATTACTTATTCATTCATGAGATTGTTATCAAAAATGGCAGATGTAATTATGACGTGGAAAAGAACTATCAACACTCTCAAAGTGGCTGTGAAAGCATGCGACGGTTTGGCGAAGGCCTAACCGAGTTGTTAACCTGTTATGAAAAAGAAACATTAATTATTTTATTGACATTTTCCAGCAGCCACAACCAGCCAAAAAGCGATTGTTTTTACCTTATATGATTTTCAAGCAAATAAATGTGATCAGTCATCATACAATATTTTGGTTTCTAAATTGAACGAATCGAGATGTTTCTTAGTTCGGTTCAATCTGCACTCTGCAGGCGAGGTTTACTCATATGGAACGTGTTCCACCAAGTAAAGCCAAGGCCTATGGAAGACCTTGTCAAGTTTCAGACGTACAATTATTACGCATCTCGTTTGGAAACAACAATGGTGGGTATGGACCAATCAACGACAAGGATTGGACCACGGTTCTCAGGTGTGAAGCTCACTTCCACCCATATGAGGAATATGCCGGTCGCTGACGGAGGAGGGGGAGGGGGGATGGGAGTCGTGAATCACATTATTGTGAAAATCATGCAGACAATGACTGTCTGCCGGCTCCTTTGTGGTTGTACTGCATAAAACATGGCCTTGCGGATTTGACATTTTTATGTTACACCGTGTTCTAAACAGGAAACACGTGACCAATAAAACAAATCGCATAATTGTCACGGTAGGATAAATAGGGGCAAATATACATAATAATTGCACATTCTTAAATATAATTAAAGAGACCAATTTAAATAGGCCTACAGCAAACAAATCTTTCTTGAGTACGTAACCATCCAAATCGTGAGCGTGTGGTACTCTCCACAAATAGTCGGATTCCAAGAGCAACAGCAGTTTTGAACTGAGAATATGCATAATATACGGTACCGTAACCATACACCGTAACAATTATGCAAAGTTTTGTCTACGTCTACTACAACTGGGGCATGCTTCCATGGACGCATTCGTAACGATTCGTTGTAAACAAAACATAGGCCCTACTGACTGAACGACTATGATGACGAATGATGTCATCTCTTATCAGTTACAGTTAGAGATTTCTACGTTCGTATGACGAGATGAGCTCGTGGAAACTATTTTTACAATGATAAATGTCCAGATGGTTTGATCTCCAAATCAAGCGAATTTCCACAAACATTCTAGAACACTTTTAATCTCTGATTGTCACACAAAAATTTACTTTAGAGGTTGTTTAAAAATGGACAAACGCATGTCGCGATCAAAGAACATTATATAAACTCAAGCTTTGGAAATTAGGATAAAAACTCTTGGTGGAAAATATAGTTCCTAAGTCACGCGAAAAATATTTGATTAGCCCCAGCTATAACAATGACCTAATGAGTAATGAGTCAATGAATGAAAATTATAATGTGCACTTGCCCTCACGGAGGCGCGAAACACTTACTAACTCAGACCTTCCTGCGCGAATAGTGGGCAAAACTGACACTTTCATTCCACGAACATCGAAATATTTGTTAGTTGGGACGCAACCATGTGATGAAGCTGAGCAACGTAAAATATGTGACAATATGTTGACAAGTCACATTTATGTGTGAAAACGTGCCCCTGTTCTCAACGTGAACGTGATAGGCGTTATCAATCACGAGCGTGTCGCGCGCAGTGGCGCCTGGCTTGGCTACCTACAACACTATCAACAAACATTTGACATCTCAAACACACAGTTATTATTGCCGTGTAGCCCGTGTAAACGAACGCTAGGACACGTGACGTGTTCGTGAACAATACGTTGAAAGTAAAACTTTCTCGGACTTTTCATCAAAATCCAAAATTCTCTTTTCTAATATCTAATACAGTTCAGATATAATATAAAATAATTTTTCGAAATATGAGACTGTTCAGCTCTTCAGTTCCGCTCCCATGATATTGTGCAAATTATCGAACAACTCGTATACCGATGGTTAGAACAGACGGGAGGGTTCGATAGCTAGTGTAACGGCTTCGTTCTCCTCGACGTCTGCTCGGCAGTCCGGGTTAGTGGAGGAACCTATATGACTGTCAAGGTTACACAGTCCTTTCGGATGGGACGTAAAACCGTTGGTCCCCTTGGTGCTTTTCGAAAGGAGTAGGCTACGTGGCGTTATCGGGTTTTCCCTCCCTCCTTCCTTCTATTCAAATTTCATCCTCTTCTATCACGAGTCACGACTTCGTCTCGAATAGCCTTAGTGCATTAAAATTCACAAATCAAACAACTGTGATGCAAGTCAGCTGAGCGAACATGAATTTGTCTGAAATGCATGTTTCGGGATAATTCACCGCGTCGTGAGTAACCACAACTATCGTTACTTTGGTGGTTCTCATACAACAGTAACGAACGTAAGGTTGCTGTACATTGTTTGCGAGTCGGCGAAATATCCATTTCGAAGGCCTACAATTAGGCAATTAAGACGTTACGTCCAAGTCTCATTTACAAACACAAGGAACCTTAATATTATGTATTATTGTTATAAACTAAGGATGCAAACGCTAAATGGAATTTAAAAAAAGACGCCATGATCCAACAAAATATGTTATTGGCTTATTGTTATGCAATTATTTCCAGACGAAACTGTTACTCATGAAAGAATGTGCTGGTCCATGGGAAACGCACCTTCAGATTAATAAACATCGTGAAAGCTAAAGAAGAGATGTGACGTCACTACACTCGATGCTAAGCGGTTCCCAGGCTTGGATTGTTTGTTTGTGAGTCACTTCTCACTTATAGAATGCGGTCAGGAGTTAGAAAAAAACTATCGTCGCAAAAGGCAAACAGAAAAGTGAGCACACCGCACTCCCAGCAGTGAGACTCCACTAATAGCATGCGAATGTAGAAACAGACCATGCATCGGCGTAAAAGCACGCAGAAATAATAATGACACATAATGATTTGATGAATGTCAGTGTACATGTCGTGGTGGTGAGTGTGGGTGCGAATAGTGGTTTATTTTCGTGTCGTTTGCTTTGAAATGATAAGTTGAGAGGTAAATTGGTCGCAGGCCAGGATGTCAATTAGTTGGCTACGAAGAGCTTCGGCAAGTGACAACGCGAGAGTAATGGATTGTGGTGAGTATTTTTTTAGGACAAGTCCAAATTGTGTTTGAACAATTCACATCGTGCGTGTCACAGAAGCCATCCTGAAGAAGCGCCTTCACTGTTGGTTGGTACAAGGGGAACAACGCGATAACACTTGGGACTGTTGGCCGAGCTCGAGAAAACCAGGGTTTTACGCAGAACGCAGAGGTGAATCTATCGTTTGTCCTAGGGTTGTGGTTCGCACCAAAATGTGATGTAAGAATGTGTAACACGCGGAATCAAAGCACATTTTTCAAATATTGCTTACTATCAGGCGCGTAGGAACGTTTTGAAAGATGGAGGGGGGGGGGGGGGGGGGAGGGGGGGGGAACAAATCCATAAGCAGATTTTGTTGGCGTTAGCTGGGGTCTGGGGCAAAGCCCCAGCCGCCAAAGGCGAAAAAATTCACTTTACTACAGTTATTTTGTTATGTTTTAACTGCACTCAGACTCTGTAAACGATGTTTTATAGCAACTATCTGCGATCTAAAAACCAAGAAAATGAACGTGAATTAGTTCTGCCACATTATTAGAAGAATTAGTACAACCTCAAGGAGCAACACCTAACGAATACCCCTTGTCCGTTCTTCAAACAATAGAAGATCGACTGATTTCCGGCGCGCCCGCCGAAAGAACTATCACAAGAAACCCACAACCAAGGATCTTTGCCCACAACCACTGTGATTCGTGTTTGAAGGTTTAAGTTATAAGTGTTTTCATTACAAGGCCAATATTATACCAGGTCAGATCAATTTGGGGGTTAGTTTTTTGTTTACAATGCAAAAAATGTGAAGTTATGCGAAATTGTTTACATCCTATACAAAGCTTTTCAACTTCGCCAATTATAGATAAGATAATCTACTAGGCCTAGCAAATCTGTTCTTTCTATGGGAACTTCACGGTTGTAGTGTATAAAAAGATTTGACTCGATCGGTATGCGAGACGAAAACATTCACTTTTATATGTAGACTCTACCTATCTACCTGTAAATATAATATTTCCAAGTGAAGACTTGCTTGCACGATTTCAGCTCCAGTTGACTTCTTAAAAAAATGTCGGTACAGAAATAGAAAACCATTCCCTGAAACTTAGGTGATACGATAGTCGGATAGAGGTTGTTGGAGAAATATATCATGTGAATGAATATGTGAATATGTGTATGAATATGTTCTCAAAATTTAATTTCAATATTTTGGTGAATCGAAATATTCGTTGTTGTGTACATAGTGTAGACTTAGTTATCAGGTCACACTGAACAGTAACAACTTAATAAGCATACTAAGTCATGACAAATGTTGTGTTGGCAGCAGAATGGTCATTACTCATTACCAACCAGACAGTTTAATTTTTTGGATGAGCGTAGCGAGCGAAGCGGAGATTCCATTTCCCTACACTGGAGAAAAAAATACGGAATTTTTTTTTCCTTTTTTTGTATTTTTGTCTGTCTGTTAACACGATTCCGGCTAAACCGATACTCCAATTGCGATGAAATCTATGAACTTAGAACTGCCACGTTTTTGAGCGCAATCGAAAAATTATTTCTCATGAAAATCGCAATTTTACGATTTTTTTATTTAAAAAAAAATTCTTCGACTTATAACACCTACATGCTTTTATCCGATTGTAAAGATTATTTCACAGGATGTTAATTTTATAAATTTATATATTCGTGTGAAATTTGAGCGCAATCGAAAAATTATTTCTTATGAATGATAATCGCAATTTTACGATTTTTTTCGATTTTTAAAATTTCTTCGACTTATAACATCTACATGCTTTATCCGATTGTAATGATTTTTTCACATAACCTTAATTTCATGAATTAATATATTCGTGTGAAATTTGAGCGTAATCGAATAATTATTTCTTATGTTACCCGTGCATTGTACTTATTGTTCTTGAGAAAGACAGCTTCTTATGTGATGAAAGTTATTTCTTATATACTAGGCCTATAGTGTTTCCATGGATCGTATATAATACGAACTACGATCTTCGAATTCAAAGACACACAAGGTTTTTGCATCAAAAACACATCTATAATTTCGCAAGCCATATCGCTCGAGTTTGACCTTTCGATACCGTTCTCGCAAAACGAAAGTGCGATAAAAGATTAGCCTGTTATGACGAGGAAAGCAGCCAGTGGTCGATAAAAAACATCGAAAAGCACTAAACGCCCGCACTCGATTGGCCTCGGACCGACGTCGAGACTGGGGTTGACCTATGGGTAGGGCGATCGCATTCGCGTCGAGTGTGCCAGTCGGGGAATAGAAGAGGTCATATGCGAGCAAAGTTACGTGACAACCGCAACAGGAGAGAAGAGAAGAACACAAAAGTGGAAATTTGTTACGGAATGATAACTTATTTCGCGACTCATACAACATTTTGACATTTCTCGAACGCAACTCATAAATCATACTTCGAGGAACGAAAGGAACGGTCTGCGAAGAAATGTGAGCGGAGGTGCATATAAAACGAGGCGACGCGATAACATGTGAAAATGAGTTAATTTCAAAAATCTTATTGCAGTTATATATCGGACAAAAAAAGCATGCTATTGCTAAAGTAGAACAGCTCATGACGAGGGCAGTGTCCAATTTATTGTGTTTCTCGTCGGTTTTCCACATTCAGCCGAGATTGGGTTCAGATCCCAAGAAAGTCCTGTCGGCATTCATTTTTGTGTTTACCTATCACAAGAATTCAATTTTTAGTGCTCGAATCGAAGACCGAAGGGTGATTTTAAGATCAACTTCGAAGCTTAACTACTTAGTTACTATACGTGTAACTAGCCCTTGGTTTTTAGTGGGGCGAACATTAGCCATAAAACAATTGTTTCGGGAAAAGTATTATCCTGATGCAATGGGGGCAGGGGCGCATAGCACCTGATTTTTCAGATTGTTAACATTGCAAATGGTGATATTTTACTAGGTTTTAGCGTGATTTCGTCGATAATTTATTCAGTTGTGAAGACTAAGTTATATTATACAAAATTGTGCCCCCCCCCCCCCCCGTCGTTAGGCCACTGCCAAAGCTAATAGTTTCTGCATAGTGCCTAAAGACCAGGGCACGACTCAAAGAGGGGGAGTGTCGACACACGACAGTTAGTCGAAACGTTTACGACTCCCTAATAATAATGCAATATATATTCTGAAGAAGCAAGCGTATGCCAAGTGCCAACACCCCCAAGTCAGCCCTATGTGCCAAGTCCCAAGTGAGTGTACGGTGTTTATGTCATACGAATAGACCTAATTCGGGACTACTTCACCTAGAATTTACCGAATTCAAATGTTGCCTGTTTAGTACAGCACCACCTTCAGACATTCGAAGGGTTGAGCGCGTGACAACTGGCGTGTGTAATTTATATCTCCAGTTCACAAAACAATAATGAATAAAGATGTATGAATATCAATATTATAACAAACCAATTAAAGTTACAAGTTTGTTGATTTTTTCAACAAAAAAAAACTAGCCTAGCCAAACTAAAACAAAATATCATCTGCCAGAAAGAACAACATAGATTTCTTGTTGACCTTCATAAATCAGTAAAGTTCACACAGCACATGCACATGCAATGGAACACGACGGCGCCAAGGGAACGACTCGCTATCTGACTCGTGCTCCAAGTCTGTAAGATACTGTACACACGCCCGCATGCATGACGCAAGTGCACCGCTGATACATAGGGGTTTCAAGCCACCTGCCACAGAGAGCCGCACGTTTTAGCTTTCCAAGAACACTGGGAAAAACCCACGAGTACCCCACTCTACTTTCGAGGAACAACAACAGCCATGCAGGAAGCGAAGCAATAACACTTGAGGCTATTCCTGATATTAGAAGACTTGAAATATCAAAACATTCAGTTTCAATGAATATCAAATCAACGCTAAAATTGAAAACAATTTGCCGACGAGATAGACAAGACATTAATGTGTTACAACCTCAACTTTGTGGTTTACCATGGGCTGTGGTGTCGGTATTTTAGCTACCACTACTATTACTCTACTATCAGTTACAGCACAGATAAATTCTAGGTTCGAATCTAAGTACAGTACAGCCTACAGAATGTGGTGATTTTCTCCATCACTTTATCACCCACTCAACTCAACCAACACATCGACGATCGAGCATCGTTGTGAAATATGATAAATATTTAGTGCAAATAAGTATGTAACCTGGCTATTAGCATACCCCCAGTTTCGATTTCTTATCATTAGCTTTCACAAACATCATGAAATGTAGGCCTACATAATATGGTTTGATTTGTCTGTTTAATTGTACGATGTAGTTTAATCATGATGTTGGTACCCACAGCCAGTCCCGTGGATCCGTCCTATGCCAGAGAGAGTGAAAGTTGCATTGTTTACCCGGGAAGTCGATAAAATACCATCCTCAGATGGAAGCCAATGCTGGCGTTACTGCCATTCATGCAAACTAATAGCGGTGTGTGGTGTGGTGTGCGGAGGGAAAGTTGCTAGCCTATTTCGATGGTAATTTTGGCACAAATCTACGTGTTTTCGAGCAACAACAACATCGCAATGACCCGAGGGCCAACGGTCACGACGAGGAACATAACGAAAACACGCAGTCAAATCGTTCGTGCACAATAATTTTATTTACTTGGTTGATCTATTTCATTTTTTGACGGATCTTTTGTTTACGAACTTACGGGGCCCAATTCAACGGTGCGAGATTCCAAAACATGACCTATGTAGCAAAATTTCAAGCCACATTCATGTAATTTTGAACAATTAAAGAGATCCTTCTTCGTCCTTGACGGTTCTTTGTGCAATATCGACAATCTAATCTACCCCCAAGCCAACTGAGAGGCTAAAACATTAGGCTACTTTTACTTTAACAATACAAAATACTTGTTTCGAAACAAATAACAATCTGGAAGGAAGTTAGGCTCTACAAGTTTAAATTCAATATATTCCTAATCATTTTTCCTATCTTCTTTTCATTTAGACGGTTCTTTGTTGAACTTATTAAATCCTTGACATGTACACTGACAATAGTCAGTAAAGAAACTCTCAAAACATCATATTGGTATAGTCGTGGAGCGAATAGTGTTTGCATGTATACCTACTTCACTTGACAAAGATGAGTCACGGCGCACCTGCATCGCATCTTCCCTGAGATAACGATGAGATGTGGATTACCTTGAGCTTTATCACATTCATTAAACAAGCCTACCTTGCAACATACACTCAGCACAGGGAGACAGAACGTTTTACCCTTCCATAACAGGATAAGGTAACCACGATATCAGATGTTAAAATAGCATGCAAATAATAATGATAATAGATAAAAGAAACGCATACAGTCATCGGTATGCACATCCGCGAGTGTTGTGCAAGCATCATGTTTACAATTATTACATCCTTCCTGCTTCAAAAGTAAAAGCGGGGAACCGGAGAAAATACAATGTAAAAACAATACAGTATGATTATATCTTTGTCATCTCAATTCATATTATATTATCACACATATAAATATAAGATTTTTTAAGCATAAGCCCGCTTTAAGGACATAGTTATTGATTCATAGCAGTTGTCGAAAAAGCGGGCTTATGCTTAAAAAATCTTATATTTATACTACCCAACTCATGGGAGATGAGATGTGTTTGGATTTATCCATGTGATCTTTCAGATTTGACAGCTACATTGCAGTCTTCTGTTGGATTTATGTCATGGAGGTCAACAATCACAACAAATAGCAGTTTAGTAAAGGTTTGTTCTGTGGTCCCGGTAGCTCAATTGGTAGAGCTATGGCACGTTAAGCCGGAGGTTCTGGGTTCGAACCCCAGTCGGGGCAAACTTTTTCGACAACTGCTATGAATCAATATTATATATATATATATATATATATATATATATATATATATATATATATATATATATATATATACATATAGCGATTAATATGTTCTTTTATTACGAATTAGATATTTCACAAAAATTGAGGTAGAAGAGGGTAGTAGAAAAGGGGAATAAGAAACAAAGATGAAAAACAAAGGGCGAATGCGATTCTATAGCACAGATGTTTGAGGACGCATGGCGGCCGGCCGGCGGACATTTTAGAGGCAAAGCATTATGTCAAATCACCCTTTTCTTGTTAAAACTAGCATCTTGTCTGCTCCAATATTTAAACGCTATTGCGTCATGTTTTGTGAGTTTACCTTTACACACATGCATTTTAAAAGGACGAATGCATGCATCATTTTACAGCTGTGTTTACTTACAGAGTATTTTACCAGTAAGCCTCTCTCTACAAATACGCATTTTTTATATTAGGCTATTCTAATCTCGAAAAAATATTAATATTGTTCAAATAATACAGAAATGTTTGACTAAAAATTAAGGTAGGCCAACACAATATTGTAATGGTACACATGAGCTCTGGAGCCACTTGATTAGCTGTAGGTCTACATATCCAAATTGAGTAGGGCCTACACGGCCATTGTGTACGCTCGGGCGCACAGCTGATTTCACAGACTTAGGGAAACAGAATATGTTAAAATGCCAATAAAATGGCGGCCGTCAATTAGCAATAAGTTTCCGCTAGGGGAGGGCCTTAGATAATGTTGTTTCGCAACTATGTGCAGCTAATGAACAAGCAAGTGCAAGTAGGAGTAGCTCGAAGATGTATTGCTTCCTGGTATCGTTGCACGTGCACGTGGTTGCACCAAGCGCAAGCACTGTCGAGCACCGCATGGACATTCTGTGACGATGACGATGCTAGTACGCACAAATACTATATAAATTATAGTTTATTAGTTCCCTTGTAGCGACACCGTCTACAATGGATTAGGTTCAACCCATGGTACAAGGATATCTCTGTGTGGTAAGGAAGAATATCATTGGATCATGGGTTCAACCCAAAACTGTTTAGTAAAAGCAGAGTCGATAAAGAAGTTTCCCCAACTTCTTTATCGACTCTGGTAAAAGTGCATCTGCATAGCCGTTTGTGTAAATACTAAATACCACACCATACACTTATTTGTGTTAATGTTTTCCATCCTCATCTATAATCCACACATTGTCTGCGGAATAATACCATGAGCGAAAATAATAATAGTCATAAAATATGCATGTTTGAAACTATATAGCCCGTTATTAGACTGAAGGAACATCAAAGGCTACGAACGGGGGTATACACTAAAATAAAATTAGCATAGTGGATTATTTTTAAATGAGACAATGTGCTAGAAGCTAAATTTGAGCAGCTATACATTCTAACAGAAAATCAGTTCGTGTTATCTCGACTGCACAAAATGCTGTCTACTGAAACTCAACTCTCCTGAATAAAAATACCAAACAAACAGAACAATATACGACATTGCAAATTTAAGCGAAATTTGTCTAGGAGATCCAAATCCAATTAAATCTACACAACAGCATAAAAATGTAAATGTTGCGCTATACACGCGCGCACAAGAGCTGACATAAGCACGGTCGAATGTCTGGGTTCAATGAATCATCCCAATACAAGACCGTGAGCGTTATTTTTAGCACGTGACATAGTAACGAATCTTTTTTTAGAAACAAGTCCATCAATTGCAACGCTTGACAGTTTGCGTCTTGCCAATCAGAGAGCAAACAACAGTTCAATTCAATGATACTTCACATTAAAAACTGGCACAATTATTGTGTAGGCTACAGGCTGCGAGGCTACACTTTCCTGACAGAGGCACGTGCACTGCACTGTAGTCTGCAAGATCGGTTCAACGTGAAAACATACGACCCTGACAAGTGGAAATAGTAATACATATTTACTTAAATCTTGATGATTGATTGATATGTAGTCTCTTACTACTGCTAATCGAGACGAAGGGAGGGACGTAATGGATGACGCGGGGGGACAAGGGGTGGACAGGCCTGTGCTGGTCAGAACCAGCCACATCGTATGGGGAGGGCAGGGGTTCCCCCCCCCACGTCGTGGTCGTCTCGTCTCCGTCTGTGTCATCATCCGTCCGTGTTGTCATTGTCGTCGCCGTCGGGGAGGTGGTCAAAGGGAAGGGGAAAGTT
Organism: Sweltsa coloradensis; assembly: GCA_024449915.1. Classification (NCBI taxonomy): domain Eukaryota; kingdom Metazoa; phylum Arthropoda; class Insecta; order Plecoptera; family Chloroperlidae; genus Sweltsa; species Sweltsa coloradensis. Next base: position 115,484 of record JAMZAV010000321.1, read on the forward strand.
CCCCGACGACGACCAGTAGAGATTGATACCGAAAATGCGATATTAGAATTTAGAATTCGTAACAATTAGAACGAATCGAACACTAACTTTTTATCCCCCCCGATGGAAACTTAGTGAACCGCCACGGACGGAGACGGAGAATCAGTAGTCAGTACCATCTTGTGGTTTATATCAGTCAGCAAGCTCGCAGGCATCTACAAAACCAACAATATAGCAGACGGAACACGAGGTCAAAGACGCACACTCACTCGCTCTTTCAAGAATTCAAAATAACGTATAGACATCGATCTAGAAGATACTACCGTATTTCCATTACATTTTGAAGTAAAAGATGGAATTAATTAAATTCTCGATATAAATTAATTTATCGATGTGCGATCAATAGGCTACCGCATACCCTAGTTTATATTATATTGAATACGGCCAATGACTGTTGAAAATGTGTTCAGAATTTCCTACTCGTTTCCCTCGACACTAAGATCGGAGATTGTATGGAAATCAATCCAGAAATTTAAAAAAATCATCTCGAATAAGATTTAAGAGGGAATGGGACACATTTGACAGTTAGCAAATAGCTATTCGCTCGGCCAAGATGCATCCGACGTATATGAAACTTTGCAAAGTTGTGAATGAAGCATACAAGGACGGCCCTGCGGGCATACATTTTCAAAATCTTGTCTTAATCAGCCAGAAAAAAAATCACGAATATAGTCAATTTTGGAGATTTTAACAAAATTAAAATTCGTGAAAAATAATTTATTTTTTATAAATTATTTAAAAACAAAATTAGGATATGTGTTACTGCAGAGCCCTGTATTTCCACATTCGTGACATACGTGTATGTTCAAATTTTCAGACACCTGTGGTGTTAGTCGGCCAAGCGAACAACAATTTGCCTAAATCGCATGTCCTATACTCTCTTATCAGATACAATAGTCCCGAAGATGATCTAGAAGCCTTGGCCCCTACTATACGCATAAAGGAATTTGTATTGATGTGCGTTTTATATGTGCTCTGTCAACAAAGCAAATATTTTTTTCAATATATCGTCCAAAATCAATATATTTAAATGCCGTATTATCCAACATTTTCCGTCGCACGCGTTTCTTGCATGTTCATATTACATGAAAATTCATCCATTTCCAGCTATTTCAGCCCTTGGAAACTGCGCCACACAACACACAAGTAATGCCAAAGAAGGAAGCGAATGACTAAAATGAACTTTGACTTGTCGCGTGCTGTTTTTCCTAGTTTTCGAGTAGAGAAGATACTTCGTCAAGTCACGTCGAGCGGTGACTCGGTTCTGATAACAGTGCTTTGCCCCGCACAGGTATGTCGCGCTGAGGGCTGACTCACCGCCTTGCCTACAAACACCTGCATAATTAAGTCATTTATTGGCAAGGATGTCAAAGTGAGCAGGGGATAATTGTTCAAAATGTCTAGGCAGTGACGTCACATGGTGTCCATACACATCGTTTATGGATGAGCTTGGGAGACGTCGGTTCAGGTGGACATCTTGTTTGTTGTGCTCTAAGCGTACAAACTTGACTAATCGCCGAGATAGTACGAAATGAATATTACACAAGCGTAACCATTGCAGACGAAATCATTTAATTTCATCTATAGTGAAGCCTATTGAATAAAACGTATTTGATATTTTCACAAAATACATCACACAGCATAATATGCATAACGTATCTTGTTTCTTGCATGATGATAATATGGCAGACAATAATTAGTTTCAAACAAAGGAATAAGTGGTTATTTTCATTGTACTGTCACAGTTCCGTGTCTGTAATCTGCTAAGACAAGGCAATCTAAAAAAAGACAAGTTTTCTTGGGGACACGCACGCAACCCGCCATTTTTAATTTGAAAGACTACACATATCCGCGGTACCGACGCTGACGGTACATGCCTATATAATACGCCCACCCATTCGAGAGCGCATAGAAGCGTACGTACTATTTTAAAAATATTTAGAGAAAATTACTTTTTAACATGAAATCATTTCTGACCTGGTGATAAGAAGCCAAGGAAGGTGCAAAGAGATTTTGATCTATACTGAGTTCTTTCAATGGCTTGCCTATAACCATATGCGTTAGGGGCTCATGTTTTTATATAGGGGCCTATATAATGTTATTTTCACATTACTTTTAATTTAAGTTTTAGGTAGAGCACGTCAGATTAAGAGCATTTCACAAAAAGCATGCCTCCTTTTTTCGTTATTAGTGTAGTAGTTCTATATCCCCATCTATCACCAACACTAAATTAGTTATTAACGAACAAAATAAACAAAAGCTAACCACAAAGCAAAAAAGAACCTTTTAGTACATTATGCTATACAAGGTAGCTTTCACAATAGGTGGTGGCACAGTAACTGCAAGATTTTACACGGATATATAGTCATCTGCTTATTCATACTTACTTTTTAGGCAACATGACACTAATACTTAATTATTCATTAAGCCGATATTTACTTTACATACACACTCGATGTCACCAAATGAGTAATTTTATGAAATAAAACAAACATTGACCTTTTGTAAAAACAATCACATGGTGAGTGTTCATTCACATGATTTGTTAGTTGCATACAAAATTAATTTGTACAATCAGCTGGGTTACTGCTAGTTAGTGGTTAGGCATCATGCGGAGTGTATGAGCATGTCTTACCATAATCAGGGTGGACGGCGCAGAGCTGGGCGTGTCCGGGACTAAATTCCGAATAGTAGTCCGGGTAGTATTCGAATTGCGAACAATACATGTCATTATGGTTTTCCACTGTTTGTCCCGCTACCATAGCCTTCAACATGTAGACAACACGCGGCACGTCGAGGTCACAAAACAACACACATCACCTCACCACACAGAACGCGACCACCTTCCGGATCTTCGGGGGTGTCAGTCGTACGTCACACTATAGGGAGAAGGAGAAGCGCGTACAGTGAGGAGAATCACACACAACATAACAACAAAGAGCTGCCAACTCCACAGTGACTCGGGGCGGGATACACAAAACCAGGGTGCAAGGTCCAAGGAAGGAACATGTTCATAAGCAGGATTCCGATAACGTGATTTGAACACAACGCACGCAAAGATACTAGAGTGCCTCGGGTAGTCTTTCCAGTACAGTGTGCGTACCTTTCGAATGAACTTCAGGAAATTCAACATACTTCGGTTTTGTTTTCAACTAGGTACGTACCGATACAGGTAAAAACTAAATCCTTGTTGGTTGCACATAGCCCCGGCCCTCGGTCTTTTCCCCAGGTTACGGGTTTAGCTGGAGTTCTCAAAATCCATTGAAAATGTTCATTTCTTGCAGTTTTTGGCCGATGTTTACATATTTAGTGTAAAGAAATAAGACCAAAATTTGTAAAACACACCATGCACGAAGATTGGCATCCAATTGAGTAAGTATGCAAATAAAATATTTTAAATCAACGGAAAATGCAGGCATAGTCCGACAAATGCAGCACATTTTAGGTTAAATTCGTGTAAACGAAGCCTACTGTTCGAGTGCTTATTTCATTCTGATTTCTAGTTTTATCCAGTCATCCACAACCCACAATGCTGTAAGAGGGTACGAAACGAAGAAGGGCGCGTGGAGATGTCACAAACTCCGACACACGTGGCTGTGCGCGCGATGATCTCATCGGAGATGACTGATTAATAAATTAATAAACTTAATAGAATGTATTATACTAGAGAATACAATGATTTTCTGCTAGTTTCTCTCTAGAGGAGTGTAAGTAAAACGGTACATCCGGTCATCTCGTCGCTGGCTGGACAAGATGCAGTTTGCAGATGCTTCACTTCACATTGAGTGAGTGCGGGGTGAGAGGTTAATTTAATCCCTCGCGTTTACGAGTGGAGTGGGAAGTCTAAGCTTCTTTTCAGGCAGACTAGTACAAGTACATAGCACTGGGGAACACCAGTATCTCCACAATAATATACACCACAATCACAACTCAAAATCTTTGTAAAACATGTGGACCGATTTCCTTCCTTGGATTACATGATTTGCTATTTTCTTATTACTGTACAGTCAGTTTACACATCGAAGTCGTCTATTTAGAACAGTGAAATCGGCTACCACAACTTGAGGCAGGCAGTCAATAGTTGGTTCTTTGACTCCAACCTTCCTCGTGAAATTATCCGAAAGTCTTCCGTAAGTGCAAAGTCACGCATCGCTTCAGTTTGGACAGGATTAGGAAGAGCTTGTTTCCGCAGCAAGGACCGATCAAAGTCAAAGGTGTACGTATACTCTCACCTTGATTCAAGTGTCAGTGGTATAATAATTATAACATTTCGCTGGAATCCACAGAGAGAAAGGATGTATCCTGGGTGGGTATAACATGACGACTGACGAGACCAGGGATACAGAGAAAATGAAGTAAGGATTAAAAGGTTTGATTTTCTAAAATAACAAGGTTGAAAGCTATGGGACGATATTCTGGAAAACACTGAAGGTAGGTCGCAAGAAAAAAGGTTGATCTTCTAAAACAATAGGTTGTAGACAGATTGCGAGATGTTCTGGAAAATACTAGACACAAGCAAGAGTGGCATGTTGAAGAGAAGAGAGGGTGATCTTCTAAACGGGATATACCTCGGAAAATACTAAAGGCAAAATGTTGATGAAACAGGTAGCCACGAAGGGTTAGAAAAAGAGTGCTAGGCCAAGCAAGCGAGGTCAAGAACGGCGGCAGACAGACTGGCCGAGTGCCACACGACGCCTGGCGTGGCCAGCTGTGGCTGTGTTCAACCAGACCAGACACAGATGCAGTGACTTTCCACTGTTTCAGACTTTCAGTAAATATCTTCTGGCTGGCTGGCAACGGGCCCGGCTCACGTGGACACAGGGACCTTCGCCAAAGCACAGTTCAACCCAGAGAAAACCCTCCAACAAGTGATTGCAGCAAACATTTGCAAGTGTATCCTGCTAGGATTACGCCGCTTCGCGAACGCTATTTCCAGTCGTGATTACTGATTCATGTCGTCACTGTACAAATATACAAATTGGCAGGTCTAACAAGTTCCAGAGATTTCGAAGGTCCCCTGAAATTTTCATCAAGATCGTATTATGCTGTTTGCCTGGCAGAGTGCGAACAAACAAACAACCCCCCCCCCCCACTCCAAAAAAGCTATTTTTCTCAGGGTAAGTGAAATTGAAGTCATCGCAGCGCTCCCCCAAAAATGGTTTCCGTGATTATTTAGTTTGGCGAATATCTATTCCATGGATGGACCAAATACATTCAGCATTGATGAAATTCACAGATACATAATAGCCTTAGGCCCGATTCCACCAAGCGTTACTTGAGTTTAAATTTTTTAAACCTCGGTTAGATTGAAATTGCGTTCCACCAGAACTAAACTCGAGTTTAAGTTTAAATCCATTGGGTGGTGAACCAAGAAGCATCTTCTTTTACTTTCAACGATGTGGAATCGGTTTCATTATTTTCTATTACGTCTTTATACTGTCAACAACTTGTAACAGCAAGATTTTCTCACTCTCCGAGTAGTTAGTTCCACGCGATCGTATTTTAATTTTTTGATTGGTTATGTTGTCAGTGTCTTGTTCAACAGCTGACCTTGTAGACAAAATCACGTGATTTTTGAATTTTGAAGAACCAATCACAGACATCCTTACAAAATAAACTCCGCTTAGCTAACTGGAGGTGAATAAAATGTTGTGGAATGGGTCATGGTTTAAACTTAGGATTAAAGATAAGCTTAGCTTAGTTAAACTCGAGTTTAAATCCATTTGGTGGAATCGGGCCTTAGGATGTTATTATATTTTGAAAAACAAATTATGCATTGCTCAGTTCCATTCCTGTCTACTATAGATCTGTTAAAAGTGCATTCGGTTCGTTATGTTCATCTTCGCAAATAATTGCATTTATTCACTATAATGCCTTCTACATACACACCAGAAACAGTACTGAGGCATTTATGGCAAAAATAATAAATTTCCAATTTCCCATACTTTACAACTAATTTCTGAATTATTTTAACCACAATAACTGCCTCTGTGTGAGCACTCTATTATCTGTGGTGTGAGTGTGTGTGCATCTGGGACGTAAACGTTCGACAAGCTGTATTTATACTGAAATGATAGCTACCATTGATTGCAAGTTTATAAAGCGCAGACCACTCAAGTTCAAACCTAGAAATATTTCTCATTATGAAGACGCAAGTGACTAGCGCAATAGCAATAAGCACGAGCATTGAATTGAAGTGTTCTCATGTGCATTTTAATTTAGTGTCTCGAGTACAACAATAATGGTTGTTGACTCGTTGGACGTCTTCCAGTTCGGGCGACGCCCGGCGTCAAGTGGTCGTCGTGGAAGTGCGCGAGAAACCTGTTGTAAACACTTGTGGCATACGGGCAAGATCTCAGCGGACCGGACCGAGCGCGGAGATTCCTGGCCAAGTTCAACAACCTCTTGTCTTGTCTGTACTGTACTGTCGCATCATGGCGGAAAACTAATCACTCTACCTTTACTTTTACCTAAATAAGAATGAATTCATTGAGAAGCTGTCAACACAGATCAGACCGTAAGGGTATGTAGATGATCATACTTGTTATGCTTCTTCAAGGCCTAGTAATAGGAAGTAATGTCGATCGTGAGATTATAGTTACTTTCCGTACTAACATACAATTACTACGTAAACAAATCAACTGTTTTCCCACGCTGAGCATCTCTAGCCTAGAGTAGCCGAGAGGTTTTTGACTATGCTTACACGTTAGGGACACGCCACGAAAGTGATCAACCATATACACAACAACACAATTCAAAGTTCGATCCTAAATCCGCGGATCGTTGCAGTAGTTGTGGAGTGTTTACCAATTTTGAGCACAATTAGCTAACTAGGAAAACGCTAAAGTCCCGCCGCGTTTGATGGATGAGCTTTTTAAAGTTTTTAAGTTTGCGTGGATATCTTTACTTTTGCAAGTGCTTTGTTTTGCTACCTACGCATTGTAAGTGATTGTTGTCAAATTTCTTTTGTTACCTGTCAATTGGTATTATTTACCGTAAAAACTTATATTAAAAGCTTTATTTCTATGGATTCTGGCTAATTTTTTCAACTTTTTCTTTTAAAGGTACTACATCACCATAACCTTAATGTCCATGTATAATATGAACGTTGAAGGCCTACCCGTTTGGTCAGAATTGGCCCAAATGGCACGAAAATATCGCACTCAAAGTCAAAAAACTTATATTAAAAGCTTTATTTATATAGATTCTGACTAACTTTTCCAACTTTTTCTTTCAGAAAGCAATACATCACCATTACCTTAATGTCCATGTGAAATATGAACGTTGTAGCCTCACCCGTTTGGTCAGAATTGACCCAAATGGCACGAAAATATCGCACAAAAAGTCAAAAAAAAAAAAAAAAAAAAGCTTTATTTCTATAAATTTTGGTCAACTTTTTCAACTTTTTCTTTCAGAAAGCAATACATCACCATTACTTTAATGTCCATGTGAATATGAACGTTGTAGCCCTACCCGTTTTGGTCAGAATCGGCCCAAATGTCTCGAAAATATCGCACTAAAAATCGAAAAAAATCGTAAAAGTGCGATATTCATGAGAAATATTTCTTCGATTGTACCCAAAAACGTGGCACGTCTAAGTTCAGAGATTTCGAAGGTCCCCTTTAATTTTCATCAAGATCGCATATGCCGTTTGCCCGGAATCGTGCGAACAAACAGACAAAAAAACAAAAAAAAAAAAAAAAAAAAAAAACAAACAAACAAACAAAAAAACAACCGAGCTAAATTTTTTGGGGGGTCAGTGAAATTGAAGTCTTCGCTTCGCTCATCCAATTATTGATCTACTACGACGACGACTCAAGTTCCTACTCAACACACACTAAATCTAATCCTAAGAAAACGATGTATTTCCAAGATGTCGTTGAGACTGCAAATCGCGTTGAAACATCAGCGTATGCAGTATGCATTGTATATAATAGGTAAAAAAGTAAATAATGCTGTGCCAAACTGTTAATCACAATCGAGTGATCCACTGCGGACCCCATTTGGCAATCAGGTGCGTTATTCAATTAAAAAGTATTCCACGCCACGTCAAAACAACCACGCAGTGACGAATACATTTTCTTTGGAATTGTGCTATAACAACACATCAAGGAAGCATTTTTACATTTTTTGTACATACTTGGGGGAATGGGGTTAGCTTTATAAACACGGCCACCGCTCAACTCACTATCTAGCCATCCAGAACGCACTCAACCACAAAACATCAAACTCCAACAAGGAATTCCGTCGGACTGATAATACTACATGGGTAACCGTTATAATCGAGGTATTAAATGCATTCCTCGAGTCTCACGCACATGCGCAGTGGAGCTTCCACTTCCACCCTCGTTGACATGGGCGTAATCCTCGGAATTAGAGAAGCTTCTCGCATCTCGAGTCTCGGACGTGACCTCGGCAGCCCCGAGGTTCTCCGACAATAACCGACCAGATGGAATGCGAAGTCAACTTTACTGAATAATAACTTTTAATTAAAATATTATAATCACCAACTAGCGAGGGACTGCGATAAGCTAACAGAAGCGATCGCCATAAGGTCTCCGGATGTTGGCCTCTGTCGTATCATATGAGTGAAGGTCACAAAGGGTCGAGGACGACCAATGGAGGGGCGAACTGCCACGTGCGACTTATTCAAGTCGCTATGAACGTCATCGTTCATTCATTCGTTCGTCCATTCAGAGCAGATCAAGCCTCCAACGCCCATATCACTCCCGTCCTTCCTTTGCCGGCCTACGTAATCTCACTCCAACGCTGCCACTGCCATCAAACATTCATTCAATATACTAACACGGGAAATACAGCAAAATAACTACACAGTCGTGTAGTAGTATCACATTGATAATAAGGTCAATTGAACTAACAAAGCGGCAACATGGCACTCTGCTGTCATCTTCGTTCGTACGCAACAGTCGAAGACTATGCTTTCTATTCAAAGACTTCCAAAGAGTAAACGTGCGAACTCGAAGGCATGGGCATGCCGAGTTTTGAACTTGTTCGTTTTTTCAATAAGAAATATCAACTTTCCAATATCGTCAAAGAGTTCTAACCACTCAAACAAAACATCAGAAATATCTATAGCTTATGAATTATGATATAAATTTATCGTAGCAAATTCATGGTCTTGACTCGAGAGTAATCTAGTAAATTGACTAAAAATTATCAACGTTTCCATTGAACACGAAACAACTACTGATTGCTAATTGATTAATGTTGGGCTTTACGACTCATGAAGCACACACTTTTGAAGCTCAAGTATGCAATTTACTGCCATGATGAAACACAAATGAAAATGGATACTAAAACGCAGGCACGTTGGTTCACGTTCAGTGAAAGGTAGCCGAAGAGGACTCGTCTCAGAGTTTGTCTACTGAACGATCAACAAACAACATTGCCATTCTTAGAACACGACGTAAATTCGCAAAAAATTAACTTCAGTCATTTCAATCACAACACGAAGCCAGCACATCGTTCACTTGCAAATTGTATTTAGTAACATGTAAAAGTTCGAAGCTTTCAATTTTATCAGGCTGGGCAGGGCGGTGTATTTTATGTTTTTTTTTTCACAAATTTACTTCTATTAGTTCACAAATCAAGTTTCATTGTTGAGCTGGATGTTGAATCTGAGTTACGGCAACTGGACAGTGCACATCATAAGGTACTAAATCACTAACATACCCCTGCCCTCCAGTCCATATTATTATGTAGGTACTAGGTACACCGAATTCCCGGCCAAAATATAGCGCAAAATCAGAAGATCTATCCTATGATAAAAACCTATTTTAATTATACTGTTTAGCTATATGTATAGGCGTCAATTACATATTTACGTTCATTTGTCTTAATTTTAAGTTCACAAATTGCAAACATACTATTCCTTTGTAAACATTGTGCCGTGTGCGCATACAAATAATGACTAACGAGTAAAACGAGATCTTATTTTTTATTTTAGATGGGTTTGAGAGGCTGGCCGGACGGCAAGAAGTCACAAGCAGATTGTCCTATGTCACTTGGTGACCGGTTTTCGTGTCTTACAAATCCTTTATTTCATTCGGTTTCTAGGAAGGTGACAGTCCAAGGAGGACTAGTCGGCTGACGGCTCTGGAGACCAGCCAACATTCCTCGAGCACCGCAGTCGCAGTCACACTCCTACAACACGGCCGAGGTGACGGCCACTTCACTGTCCTAAAGGTTACCTACTCCACAGCGGTATGCCAGGCCCCCACACCGACCGGTCACCGTAAAACCAGATTATTAGTTTGGTTTATCCAGTTAGTAGAACACACAAGGAAGGCATTATGTATTATGGTGCTCGAGGGCGCAAAAGGGGACATCGTAGAGATGATGACGAAAGCTACAATTCACATATTTTGTCCGGAGAGTCGAAGCCTCGGAGGCCTCGGTTTGGTTGTGGCGACGCGAGATTCCATCTCATGGATGCATTGTGAGGAAAACTATCTCTTCGCGATGTCGTGAAAGGTGACGTCACACGACCTTGATGATGTTCGTCGTCAAACAAAGAAAGCAAGGCAAACCGCAAAACACTAGGCCTAATATCATATGATTCATATCTCATCCAGCAATACGTAATTCATCATTTTTTAAATTATAGATTTAGTGCGCCACGCCATACGGTACCTTTACCAGTACTATTAGCAAAAGCAAAACACTGCAAACTTCACTTCGTTCTTGTGAAACAGCTAAGTGAATGAAGTATATAGCTCAAGATATTGCAAAAAAAAACTAGGTTCATCCATTACCTTCAAATCACGATCAAACAATGAAGCTTTGCAAACCAACTTTCGCCTTTTTTCGAACTAACAGCATGATATACACGGAACACCAACACACAAACTAAACTACACCATGCATGCACAAGAAGAAGAAGAAAATTACTGCTAAGGCTAACCATTGCAACATACCAAGTTCTTGCGACTATGAACCACCTAGCTAGAAGACGACGAAAGAAGCAAAGTAGAAGGACAAATTGCTTTAAAACGCTTCTCATGGAGTGCGACTTTTCCTTTACAAATTGAATAATGCCCATCTTCCTAAAAGCAGACCCTAATCACGCCCTATGTCAGTCTGTCGGCAAACTTGGCGCCCTGTAATTACAAATGCTCTGTGAAAACTCATTCATGTAATTAATAGGTCACTGTGGCACGCCTGTGTTCTCAAAGTAGATGGCACAACAATCACAAGAAACGCCATCGTGACTGGATGGATGAGTAGCCCGCATCTGCTGCTTTGCTTTCACTTGCTGACCCGTTACAGTGGCGGACCTAATTAGAGTAAAAGAGGTTAATATGCGGGGGGGGGGGGAGAGGGCCTTTTTGTTCTGTAGCACCTCGGCCTGATGAACCTTTGGCTCTGTAGTGTGGCCAGTAACGGTGGTTTGATAAAATGTCGATTATCCTTGCACAATATCATGGGTGTTGTTTAATATAGGCGTTTTGGTCAAAATTCTGCATTTCATAAACATCATAGGAACAAAATTCATTTTCACTAGTCTTGATTCTAATTGGTGAGCTCAAAGGCCCCCAATAACCCCCCGAATGTGCTATTGTTCTTATAAAACGAATTAACTCTGCATGAAATGTACTATGCACAACAAACATTATGCCTATGTGGGGAGTGGAGACACAAAAATAAATCGGAAAAATCTCCTTTGGTAAAAAAATATAATCTGCGGGAGTAGTTCGCATTCGCAAGTTTAACAAAGCAAGGACCTACACAGCATAACCCAACAACCAACAACACAGCTATCAACCTTCAGCCTTCACATTCTCCCTGGACAACAAAGCTCAAAGAAGTTGGAAATAATGAAAGTCACATTGTATGTGGCGTTTCGGCTAAGACTCGCGTAGCTGCAATGGTGAACGAGAACGAGTCGTTTTCGAAACCGGAACTGACGCAATTATTTTGAACAGAGTTCACAATCTCCACTGCGGATCTGGAGGACGCATAGATTGCAGACACCACGACTGAGCGGGAAGTAGGTCTCGCACATAGCCATCGAAGAATGCATCATAACAACAAACAACAATTGTATGCTAATACATATGATACTATTTCAATTTTGAGGCCAAATTACGTTTTCTACAGAGAGTCGTATAGATGGATACACGAGAGTAACCGACGATGATGACCGAATTCCATCGAGAGATCGAGTAACGCAGCACGAAGCTGGGTCGGTAGGTCATTATCGCAGAGCCACCGAAGACGGCACGATCGACTCCAGTACACGTTTCCTGCTCAGACTCCAGCTTGAAAAGCGAGATTAGTGATTCACACCGTTGAATACGAGTATAATCCTAACTAACAACTGTATGCACTTCCTCAATAAATTATCCACGCCTACAAAGGGCTTCCTTTAGATAGCGTACACTGTGTACGGTAAGGACGGTGTACAACGGGCCCGGCTGTTTTCCATGCATGCGGCTGCAAATGACTCGACGACCACAATAAAGCGGCTCTCATAGTCATACATCCGTCCACTTGCCATGTCTGAGATCGAGCGCTAGCTAGGCTGCTGTATCCGGCCAACTCCACTCGACTCGACTCGAGCTATCTTACAAAACAAATATAACTCTGAATAGCTTACGCACACATGCACGCACACACCATCTTGTATGCAAAGTTGTTTGCTTACTTCCTTCCTGCGTTGCCAGCTATTATTATGTGGAAAAAAAAACTGACTCGAGTCGAGTAATCATAAAGTAACGCGTTAGCTACGTCTTCACTTGATAATATTTGCAATGGATGTTATGTACTTTAATTACGTACACCAGCCAGCCACTTCACCCAGATTTCGTTGATATTTAGGCTAGCAGACGAGACGACTCAAGAAACGGTTCGGTCAAAACGCATTCAAAACGGTTTTAAAATGTCTGTTACTCACCCAGTTCTCACAAAAGTGCACCACCTGCTTGCTTGCTCCTCTTGAAAATCGGTTTTACAACAATATGATAAATAAAATCAGTGTAGGATTAACCTAATGGAGATGCCACACAAATCATTATTCGTGCACAGAGAAATGTGAAAATTGACTATAAATTCCTTGTGGTACGAATTACGATCGTAACAAAATCTGTGTCAATCCTTGACTAACCATTACTTTACTACTACTACCAAGTCGGAATGAATCGAAGAAACCTTACTTTATATTTGGAAGTTACGTGGAATCCACACCGTGCAGCTAACACCGACGTGGTGTTCAAAATTTAAAACGGTTTTCACCCACATTAGGATGCACGAGTTTTGCTGGGGTGACAGTGAAATGTTTATTGTCTTCACAATTCCTAGAATACCAATCTTTCCGAGAGAGATTTTATCGTGCGGGGTGTTCCCAATCATTTTTGGCATTGTGGATAGTGTAAGGGGTTCCGGGTTCGATTCTCAATGTTATTGTTAACTTCCTATGCCGTAATCGCAAAAATCAAAATAATAAACTTCTCTCCGTCGAATTTTCTACAATGAAATGAAGCAACGGCAAAACAACGCTGCACATCCGCGTGCTTCGAACAATTCGGTCAACAAAATACATCCCAATAGATGATTATACAGTTAGTCCAGTCAGTAATACATCCAATTCTGAAATGTAAACAACATATCCATGTAATGGAAAACTAAAAGTCTGCAAGAGAAGTCAGGTAGGGCAGTACGAGGAAGTCAACGCCTGCCCTCCCACGCACCCACGATCAACGTCTGCCAGACTCGGATGACGTCACCTCTACATGAACGCTGCAGCTGGTGAAAGACTTGACTGTTGTGTTTTTACGGACTTTACAAGAACGAAGACGTAATAATATAATTTATGTCACAGCTCTTTAATATCCTAAAAGCCAAGAAACTACGATACTGAGAAGTGATGTCGCTTTTGCGCAGATTGCGGTCGGCGTCGTCGGCACTGCACTCTTCGTCACTCTTACACACGTCGCTGTCGCACCCACCCACCCACAAGAATACACTGATGTGCTGTCAAATATTAAAACAAGATTTTTTGTATCGCAATTTAGAAAGAAGAAGAACACGAATGTTGTACGAAATTCGAAAACACAGCAGTCAATTCGTTTAAAATATCCCACAACCTGGAGAAGGTAATACTCCTAGTCCTAGGCTATAAAAAAAAGTAGGTAATATAAAACAATAATGGTATTTTAGCACTAATTGTCACGCGTTAGGTCTACTGTGTGTAGGGTAATAGTTTATGTCATAGTATATGAAAATGATAACACAGAAAACGAGCTAATGTACGCATTGACGTAGAATGACATTTGTTAGTGTTCACGTTCTGTTGTGAGTTGCGGTAAGTATTACAAATTAACAGCCAATCAATCATTTGGAGGCAGTCAGGAAAACTTGTAGTAGAATAGGTGAGGATCGTAAAAATACCATTGTTCTTACTCGCAAATGGGATATGCCGATATGCCATTATCAAATATACAATGACTTTTAACAGGTTTCTGCATGCAGAACAGTTGTTTAAGTGTACCGAGTCGTTAAGTTTACAACCCTCACACCAGTAACGCATCATAACTTTCCGCAATGTAACAATCGTAAAAATAATCGAAACCTTTATCACTTATTCATGTTGTTTCTTACATGAATTTCTAAGTTATACTCCATAGGGGCCTCCTAGCCTCATTCGCCTTGCACAGAAATCGTAAAGGCTAGAACCAGGTTCCGTGTTGAAGGTTTCATGTTTACGAATAAATGTGATCGTCGGAAGACAATAAGGCACGTGCTCCAATAAATACGCGTTTTAGAGCACTATGGAACGATTAGAATGGATATTTAAATATGATAAAAGCCACAATAGTGGAAAAGCTGTTTAGAAAGGTACGGTACATGGGGATGTTGCTCATAATTCACTTGCATACAAATATACTACGGGAAAGGGGAATAAAAGTAACGGTTGACAATTCGGTACCAGTACTTTGTCAAAAACTATGTTTTTAAACGTTTAAAAAAATTGGTGATGTCTATTAAACACCACAGCAATAACTAGGTAACTCTGTCTCTCTCAGGACTACAAAGTACGACCTACCGGAGGGATGTGTAGGCAGGTATTGCTTTTAGAAAATAATGCATTTCAAGTTTAATATTATAACAGTGTCACTTTTTGTATATATAGGATATGGGGGAAGAAACGAAAAGAAACAGTGCGTTGAGAGCAGTGGCGGAACTAGGCGCCCGCAGGGCCCGCAACTGCGGGCGGGCCCAAGCCATTTAGGAGGCCCGTTAAAAAAAACTCAGTAAAAAAAACAGGATTTCACCCTGTTTGGAATATATAGTAATTGTTTTCGTTGCTTAAATTACCGTTATGTGAATCTAGCTGTTTGAAGATGAAATTTAGCGGATATTTAGGAACTTTGAGCGTCCACAACAACTCACAAAAACTACATTATTTTGGTATAGCATTCAGCCAACAACTTTTTTCTAAAACGCACCAAACGCACTCTAAAAACCTGATTTTCAACATTTTCGCATGCGGCGCTATTGTTGGGGGCAAAAGCCCCCCAACCCTCCCCCCCGTGCTTGGTCCCTATATAATACCTCCGAGATATTATATATTCCGCCCGGGATGAAAAGCCTGAATTCAACACTGGCCCTATGCATGTATGTATCTGTTAGGGGGGCCCCCATAGAAATTTTCCGGGCGGGCCCATGCAACGAAGTTCCGCCACTGGTTGAGAGCTATTTGTGACTTGGGGAAAACGTTTGGGCTTGTTCAACTTCTCTGGTTTTGGCATTGAATATTTAACTAATAATTTGGGCAATAATTTGAGAAAACATCTCTCCAAAGAAAAAATGTCAGTAATCGAACTTTCATTGTAAAACAAATAGAAATGTGTTGGCAAAGGCACGAGATTTTGAAAGTTTCATTTAGTGGTTTGGAATTATAATATGTAATAAAAGTTGACAACATCCACACAACAGCGCACTTTTTAGAGTGGAGAGCGGTCTTCGTCTTTGTGATAATCAAATGAGATGAAGGAGGAGGACCAAATGGAACTTACTTGAACCGCTGCCAGCAGCTGCTAAACATGCAAGAGACGTCTGCGATTTCGGTCAATATAAGAGCGGGAAAGGACAACTTAATCTAATAGCTTCATTTTTCTCCGTTGCAAACCACGACCCCTGAGAGATCAGAGATCATCCCGAAAGTTTTCTTGGTCCGACATTGCCAGAAGCATAATCGCGAAGGTTGGAGATTCTAATGGATTATTATTAATTTATTATGAAGTACGATATTTGCATGGCAAGTTTGCTAGAAGAAACCAAGGTTTGAACATTTTGTCGATAAAAAAAAACGGACAAGATCCTCCTCCACACGACTTTTATTGCCTTGGGCTATAGGGGCTTCGGCTATCGGGTGCTATAGGGTCAGACCCTGACAATAATGTCGTCGTGAAAACTACATAATGCAAGGCGAAGGCTTGCCTTGACTTGACTACGGTGGCAGAAGTTCTTGATCCGTATTTCCAATTTCCGTTCTACATAGCAACTGCGAGAGCACGTGTTACCACTGGTGATATTGTTTCCTATACTTCAATCGAGATTATTATTTGTGTGTATTAGCACACTATCGCAATGAATGCATTCAAGTTCAAACGGGCCTGGAATCGAACTCATTTTCGTATGTTTGGTTCCATACGGCTCGGAGGTGCGCGTGGACTGTATGAGCAGCTCGACTCGAATAGTTATGACTTTGACTCTAGGCCTACCACAAAACCTCTCATAAAAAGGAAACGCGTTACACGTAATGAACCAGCTATGATTGTTGTAGCGAGTGAATGAAGTCAACATATATGTCATTATGTATTTCCCCTGTTCAAATCTGAATGTGTGAGTAGCAGTGGCGACCAGTATACAGTTTAGTCTAGTGCCTAAACAAAACGTAACGTTACACTCCAGCTAATAGATTCGTATCGTCCGATCGTTGGTATTTTAACCTGGTCTCGAACTAAGAGTCCCCAAGGCGTCGGGCATGTAAAACGCGTGGGATCGCGCCTTCATCCAGCTAGTTGTAACATTTAGTGGGAGTACACATTCGTAAGTGACCTAATTGGGTTGAACTCCCGAGCCCTGGGATCGTGACATTTGGATCAAAGCAAGCAAGCATTGCAAGGAAACTCGCTCCATCTTGAGGCCACGTGTGTACAGTGTTCTTATCGCCAACTAACTTCAAGTTCAACTGAATCACAGTCGCATCGCATGCTGCTGATGCACAATGCACCCTGCCTACGAATGATAACAAATAGATAAATGAGCGTTCATCTTATGAGGCTATGCAGCATCAACGTTATTTAGCGGATACACACATTGAGCATTTACATACACACACAGAGCGGTTTCTGCTATAATACACTTGATGTCGTAGCGCCATACAAAACCACTTGATTCAAGGAACGTGAGTATCGGCACATGGTACATTTGTAATTATTGCTTCGCCAAAAACAACAGATTTAGTTAGCTTTGACTTGCTGAGGATCAGTGTTACACATAACAGGACTATAGGCCTACCATGAAGAATAAATAGTTCACGTCACCGGCGTAACTAGGCATCGGTAACCCGGGTAAATACCCGGGTAAAAATTCCCTAAGAAACTAGCCTACAATACAATGATTACAATATTTCACCAGGACCAACCGCAAAAATGTCGCAAAAAATCAACCGATGACTTTTTTGTTTGTTCTCGACAACTCAAAAGCGAAGGGTTGGTGTCTGGAGGTATATAATCGCACGTGGTGTGCAGGTGTCATGGGAGGGGGGTGGAGGGGGTTGATTGGTCAATGGTTAGTGCATGCCATTCATCTCAAACAAGCTCGATTCCTGGAAATACAGACACTCACTAGTCACTTGACAATATGGGGTTGACGACCGTTATTTTGCTCATTTTCGCTTCGTTTCAGTCTTGTCTTGACCTTACAAGGATTGACAGTGTCGGAAGTCTAGCTACATTATGTAGATGTTCAACAGTGAGTGTGTTTCATATCGAATTATTTCGTTTCCACGTATGTGAATTAAGTGACTGTTTTGTGAAATACTTTACGTGTGTGGGCTAATGGCTACGTATAGAAATACTACAGTTTGTGGATGTTCAATTTTAATTGTGTTGTTAGCGCAGTTTTTTCCCATTAGTAAGGTTACGTACAATCACGAGTGCTACAAACTAAACAATATAGTGATTAAAACAAGTAGGTCCTAACGACTTTTTTGCGCTTTTCGGTTTTTGTTAATATGTTAATGTGTGATTTGTGTCCACTTTTTTATAGTACATAAAAGATAAACATGAAGAGACAAAAAACTCAAAGTTTTCTAGACTCATTTGTTTTTAAAAAATCATGTGCAAAGTTTACTAGTGATACAGTCTCAAAATAATCGCCACGATGAAACTCAAGATAGGACAACAAAAGTACAAGAACAAGGAGAAATCGCAAACAAACCGGAAATCTCGTTTGAATCTACATGTGTTCCTACGCTTATTCCTAATTCACACACTCTAAAACACATCACACACATCACACCACACACACACACCCACTAATAACCTTAGTGTTGTGTGCCCTTAAACCTAATAACTAACTAACTAAATCAGACTCAGAACGTCATCAGAACGTAAGTCAGACCATGCATTTTAATTCATAATCACTAACTATACATTTTTTCATCAACAACATTTTTCAGTGTTCAAGGCAAGCATGGCTTATCTTGTACCTAATAGGAATATGTATATTTATTTGTAAGTACTTTAAATTATTTTTAACTATTTTCATTCAAAGTATACGTTTAGTTTGTTTTGATAATAACAATAAATTAAAGTTAAACTATAACTTATCCTAGATGAAATATTAATCTTCGCCTACTAAAATTGTTAAAAATTAAAAATTATTTTTCAAGGTTTGATTTTAACGATTTGTTAATTATTTGGTAAGTAAAAAGACTGACTATTTGTTTGTCCCAGAACCCCCTACTGACATCGAAGATTTGGGTATTTTCTGTTTTTTGCACTACATAAACGAAATTATTTCACTTTTGCATTCAGTCCGGTAATTTATCTGAAACGCTCAAAAATCACTCTAAAAACCCAAATTTTCAAAAAATCTGTGCTGTAGTTGGGGGGCTCGCCCCCCAAGCCCCCCCGCTACTTTCCTTTGAAGCCCTTCCACCGCATCTTACCCGGGTAATATTAGTACCCTAGTTACGCCCCTGGTTCACGTCATGGTCATAGAAATACTCGCACCAAAGCTGTAAACGTCGTTCATCGCGTCGTCTGCAAAGCAAAACACTATAGCACAGAAACTAATTTAACAATCCTAAACACTCTCACGATTTCATGAGGGGATGACTGACAATGGTACTAACATTTGGGCTTCTTTCAAAACAATAACTTTCAGAAACAGTGCCAGGCTTGAATAATCGGACCTTCCACTGTGAATTGAAACGAAATATTCAAGTTCCATTTGTGGCAAAAGTTGGCGTAGCCTACGGATAAGTTGAATAAAGAAATCTTTGCTAATGCACAGTAGGCCTATAGGTAGTTATAAATTATTATAATCCAAGTCGGCCTACAGCGTACCGAGCAGCGTACTCTACATCAACCCGATAAAACAATTAATCAATCCAATTTCTATGAGTGTCTTTCGCAGCATTGGCAGCTCACCAAACATTAACACTGAACACATAATACGTATTTTAGTAACACACAAAACACAATACCTAATGAACGACTCAGAAATACGACCATGATCTTAAAATAGACCTTGGATCAGCATGCGAATAGATCCTCGGCAACTCGTGTGGATTCAACATTAAATTCCCGACATTATCTGTGTTTTTACTTTTGGGATAGCTTGGCCGTGGGATCGAAAGTTCGGTGCGCCTAGGGGAGGGATGGATTACGGTGATCGGAAAGCAGAATTGTACGCGACGTATTTGCAGCGATGTTTGGCGTGGACCCGTCTGGTAGCTGTGATCGATGCTGGACAAATTTAGAAGATAATAAAGTTTAAATACGTATTTTGTTTATCTCCGGAGACTCCAACAAACAGATAAAAACACGAGCAGCACAAGTGATAAATAACGATTTTTTATGGGTTATCAGTTATCACTATTAGTTAGTTTGCTATCTTTCTTAGTAATCGGACTTAGGCCTACGCGTCGTAATGGGAAACTTAAAATACTGATATTATATTGTGACTTTGTTTGTAATATTAAAATTTTACGGGGAGAAGTTGTACGAAACTAAAAAAATCCATTTCAGTATGTTTTTCGAGTTTAGAACAATAATCGGGCCCAAAGTTTCACAAACAAAAAAACATGTTTTTTTTATTTAGCCAGGCCAGATTATTATTCTTTATGACTTTATATTATCTTTATCACAACGAACACACGTTGTGACATTTTACTGATATATACCTACAGAAATACTAGTTGCATTAGGCCTACAGTAAATTGCAATTTATCCCGGGTCATTTGAATACATTACAACAACGGACATATAATAACACAACACAGTGAGTGCACTTTTGTCATAGCGCTCATCCCCCAACGCAATCAACACAGACGGGGTAGGGCAGGGCAGGGCGGTGGCTGCCCCGGGTTCCACAGCACAGGGGCTCTTAACCTCACGTGTGATTGGGGTCACTACGGGTAACGGTGCGTAGCGCAACTCGACTGCCTGGGGTACACGTGTTGCGTGCGTGCGTGCGTGCAGTACACATTCTCGGCGGTTTACCCGCATTACGAAAATTCCTAAGGATAAAACGAGGTCGGAGGAATATAACGAGAGGAAATGCACTAGTGAAACGGATGGGGAAGCAAGCAAGTTTATATATAGGTAGCCTAGCCTATACTAAAATATACTTTAAACAAAACATGGCTCTATGATTGATAGAATGAATCCCTGTGAAATTGGCAGCTTAAAAATGGGCACTGTTTCGGTTAAGAATGGCCAACTTTTAAACACTTGTAAACTGTGATGTGTGTGTTAAAGGTTTTGAAGGTTTTTTGTTTAAAATAGCGACCGTTTAAAGGTTTTGAAGGTTTTTTTTTGTTTAAAAATAGCGACGTTAAAGGTTTTGTAAGTTTACTTAGTTACAGTGAGTGTACGGCTCGGTGGAAGTGCTGGTGAAAAGTTGGCCATTCTTAACCGAAACAGTACCAAAAAATGTAGGGAATACAAAAGAAACAAATTATGAGAAAATAATTGCATAAATACATTTGAACATATCAGTAAGTTAAACCAAATTTGTAGCGTGGTTAGTTTGCTCAAAATCGATCTAGCACCCAGGTATTAAAAACTTTAAAAGAAAATGTTAGGCCTAATTATGTAACACCAAATTGTTTTTTAATTGTTATTATTGTCTGCCTAATTAAATATATGTTTAAAATTATTCAAATCTTAAAAAAGCGTAAAAAATCTCTTTTTTAATACATAACTAATTTATTGTATTTGTGAAGAATACAACACTCCAGGAACAGTATAAAATTGTAATAAAACAAAATTAAAAAGCACACAGTGCATGGTTTGAAAGTGATATAGACAGTATTTTAACTTACTTTCCTATTTGTCTCAAAATATGACAAAGATTAATTGTATTGTATTGTAAAAACCCTTACGTTTTCCTCAAATTGACAGATCCTCCTTGGCGGGAAATACGAGCCGCACGCACACACACGCACGCGCATACACACTCGTTCAAAAATACAAATCACAACTGTTCCAGATTGCTCCTGTTATCACTGACACAACTAAATAACACGCACAAACTTGGGTTCACACCGTAACAAAACCAGCCCGACTCTAAAACATTACTTAGAAAGATCTTCCAACTGACTGATCATGGATGTGCATACGTGGTGGTACTTTCGAGAGCTGAGGCGGAGATAGGATACGTAGGCTCGCCGACGTCGCTACGTGTACCACGTCGTGCCGCCCGTGCCCGGCCGGCAGCCTCAGAGCGAGTCTCGTGTCCCGCCGAAGAGCGCCGAGCGATCCCGAACTGGGAAGGTCACTCACTCGGCGATACGAGAGTCAATGAACGGTCCACAGGCACAGACTCCGCCGATGACAGTTACCACGTAAATGCCGCGCCACATAGAGACAAGCCCATATCTGAACTGGCCGGGCCCTGTTCTGTTTGTCCTTCTTTAAATATCATTATGATGTCCATAGTCATATAATCAAAGCAATACAATAAGGTCATGAGGATCTCTCGTTGTAGCTAACGGAAAACAAGAAGTACAAGAGTGGCCCTGAGTGGGCGAAGCCACTTTCGCAACCAAAGTGCAATATTCTGAAACTGAAAGGGTAGAAAGTTGAAACTGATGTTAAGAACTTTAATTGAATCTTTACGTACGTCAGTATAGGCATGGTAAATGGGTTGATCAAAGATCGAGCTTCCTTCATCATATTGAGTATAGAAGCTAAAAGGTTCTATACTGAATGATCATATGTATTTTCACAGATAATAGAGTACACTGTATTATCTTGCTTGACTGAAGCAGTATCCAAACAAAACAAAATTGCATAATAGGTCAGAGTTTCTTTTTCACTTGAATGTGTCAATAAATTGAAAGACAATATTGCAATTGAAGAGGATACAGGGTTCACACCACATTTAAAGTTTGAAATTGTATTGACAAGGGTAAGCGAAATAGAAAAATATTGAACGAGGAATGCCAATAACCTATGATAAGATTTCAAAAACAAAAGATGCATACAGAAATCCACTTTTTGTAGTTAAATAAATTGGATGTAAAAATTAGAGAACATAAGGCTGTCAGAAAATGCAGGTATTTATTTTAGTGTTTTTCACCTTTTTGACAAGGTCTAACCTTGATTCCCCAAAAGAATCAATAATTTACGGACACGTGCTATGACAGCACAATCAGCATTTATACTTCATAATGTCAAGTATCATACACATGTTACTGAAACTGCAGGACCTAGAGAGAATTGAAATGTGGCATGCAGGCAGGCTCTTGTTCATCGCCAAACGTTGTTCACACAATCACACACTACCCCGCATTTCCTATCAACACAGCTTTAGACAGTCACACATAATAAATAGCTGGTGGCGCAAAACTAGGTAACCGGGGTACGTGCTACCGAATCCAAAATAACTATAGTAAAACACACATTGCGGTAGGACGTCGCGTTTTACGTTCTACGTTTTATGGCCGGATCGTGTCATGGAACGGGTGTAGGCCCCGCACAAAAACGTACGATTTTGTAAACAAAGTCATTGACTTTTAAAGAAGTGCATGTGCTGGTCGTTGGTTTCAGGTGACTGTTCAAAATAGAGCAAGGTCGTCTATGATTGAGCAGGGAAAACCAGACTACAATTATTGTAACTAACTAGGAAAACGCTTTAGTCCCGCCGCGTTGATGGATGAGCGTGTTTGTAAGTTTTTAGTTTTTGTAGGTCCACTTTTCCTTTGCAAGTGCTTTTTGAATGCATTGTAGGTGATTGTTGTCAAGTTTCTATTGTTACTTGTTAATTGTTATTATAAACCTAAAAAAAACTCATATTAAAACCTTTATTTCTATAGATTTTTGGCCAACTTTTTCAACTTTTTCTTTTAAAAAGCAAAACATAACCATAACCTTAATGTCCATGTGAATATGAACGTTGTAGCCCTACCCGTTTGGTCAGAATCGGCCCAAATGTCACGAAAATATCGCACTAAAAATCGTAAAATAAATCGTGAAAATACGATATTCATGAGAAATATTTCCTCGATTGTACCCAAAAACGTGGCAGTTCTAAGTTTTAAAGATATCAAAGGTCTCTAGAAAATTTCATCGCAATAGGAGTATCGGTTTAGCCGGAAACTCACAAAAATACAAACAGAAAAAACAAGAAAAACGAAAAACAATCGTAAAATTGCGATTTTCATGAGAAATAATTTTTCGATTGCGCTCAAAAGGTGGCAGTTCTAAGTTCAAAGATTTCAAAGGTCTCCAAAATTTCATCGCAAATTGGGGTATCGGGTTTTAGCCCGAATCGTGTTAACAAACCACAAAAAAAAAAAAAAGAAAAACCAAAAAAATCGTAAAATTGCGATTTTCAAAGAAATAATTTTTTGATCAATTTTCGTACGGTGCAGTTCTAAGTCCAGAGATTTCGAAGGTCTCCCCTAAAAATTTTATCGCAAACGGAGTAAACGGTTTAGCCGGAATCGTGGACAAAAATACAAAAAAAGAAAAGAAAAAAAAAAAAACATTCCGGATTTTTTTCTCCAGTGTAGTGAAATGGAATCTTCGCTTCGCTCGCTACGCTCATCCAATCATAAAGTTCAAATGTATACATGCATGGTTTTATTATAATAACAATAATAACAATAACGTTGGATTGCGCCCGACCGAGGTACAGATCATGCGAACAGGTACTATGTCATTCCGATTTTCATTTCATAGCCAATTATCACTACGACATTTTTATCTAATTTCCGATTTTGAAACGCGTTTGTATGCCATTCAGAGTTGCAAATTTGCAAAAAAAATCGCCTTTGGCGATGGGGGCATTCCCACCTCAGCTTTGATTGAGAATTGTTACCAAGTAACAGCATATCACTACACAGTATCATTGTCAACTATCACTATTACCTTTTTAATTTTAGGTTTTTAAACGTGCAAATTTACAAAAAGTGCCTTCGGTGCTCTGCTACCACAAGCTTTCTTTACCCGCGGCGAATGGTTAGACCTTTGAGTATGGAACGTTAGACTAGAGTCAATTCCTAATCTTATTGGATGAGCGTAGCGAGCGAAGTGAAGATTCCATTTCACTACACTGGAGAAAAAAATCCGTTTTTTGTATTTTTGTCTGTTAACACGATTCCAGCTAAAGCCGATACTCCAATTGCGATGAAATTTTCTGTAGGCCTTCGAAATCTATGAACTTAGAACTGCCACGTTTTTGAGCGCAATCGAAATATTATTTCTCATGAAAATCGCAATTTTACGATTTGTTTCGATTTTTAAACAATTTCTTCGACTTATAGTTATAACACCTACATGCTTTATCCGATTGTAATGATTTTTTCACAGAACCTTAATTTTATGAATTAATATACTAGGAAACGCTCAGTTGGACGCGTTGATAAGCGAGCACGTGCTATAGCTAGACCCACAATGCACATTTTTTTAAATTTAAAAATTTGCGTCGTTTTCTGTCCACAGGGCCATGTTTCCAATATTATTTATTATTGCCAAGGTTTTGGGTAAACCCGTGTGTAAGTAAACCTTTACTTTGTGGATGAAATCCACCGCCATCTGAGGACCTTGACTCCCTTGGGAAAAAGTATTTAAACTCTTTGTTGACAAATAATAGACTGCTTCCTCGAAAGTATTTTGATTTCTTCTAGGTGGCCCGTGCATTAGAAACTTCGCGCGTCTTTTCGTTGCCATGGCAACGTTCCTTTTGTTATAATGTAATTCCCATCTACACTACTTATCGGATCAAAATAAAATTAACATATTCGTGACCGGACGGACATTCTAAATGATTTGGCTATCTCAGATTTTGTCGCCGTTTTGTTTGAAAAAAAAACTTTCGATTAACTTTAATGTAACTTTTTAACTTTTTAAACGATTTTGCCACAAAACTAATGGCATTCAATTGAGAACGAAGCTTGCAGATGGTCAAAATTTCACCTCGATCCGAGCCTCCGTTCGAACGTTATGGCGAGACATACAAACAAAAAAAAAAAAAAAACAAAAAAAAAAACAAAACCAGTGACTAATTTTTCCGGCAGAGTCAAATGGAAACGCTCGCTTCGCTCGCTTAATTAGTGTAAAATTTGAGCGCAATCGAAAAATTATTTTTCACGAAAATCGCAATTTCATGTTTTTTCCTTCATTTTTTTAAAATTACGATTTTTTTCGTTTTAAAAAAATGTCCGACTTAGTAATGATTTTTTTCACAGAACAGAAAATCTGCATAACACATGGCAGCTCAATGCACCAATTACGCTTATCCAACAACGCGCCTGAAAAAGCGTTTGCGAAGCTTCCTAGTAACTAACTAGGAAACGCTCAGTTGGACGCGTTGATAAGCGAGCACGTGCTATAGCTAGACCCCCATTGCACATTTTTTTAAATTTAAAAATTTACGACGTTCGCGTTTCCAGTATTATTTATTATTGCCAAGGTATTTGGTAAACCCGTGTTTAAATCTTTACTTTAAAATCCACCGCCATCTAGAGGACCTTGACTCATTGGGAAAAAATATTGAAACTCTTGGTGACAAATAATAGACTGCTTCCTCGAAAGTATTTTGATTACTTCTAGGTGGCAGTGCATTAGAAACTTCGC
The DNA here is from genome assembly GCA_024449915.1 of Sweltsa coloradensis. Lineage (NCBI taxonomy): Eukaryota > Metazoa > Arthropoda > Insecta > Plecoptera > Chloroperlidae > Sweltsa > Sweltsa coloradensis. The sequence continues at coordinate 141,865 of JAMZAV010000321.1, forward strand.
GCGTCTTTTCGTTGCCATGGCAACGTTACTTTTGTTATAATGTAATTTCCATCTACACTACTTATCGGATCAAACTTAAATTAACATATTCGGAACCGGACGGACATTCTAAATGATTTGGCTATCTCAGATTTTGTCGCCGGTTAGTTTGAAAAAAAAACTTTCGATTAACTTTAATGTAACTTTTTAACTTTTTGAACGATTTTGCCACAAAACTAATGGCATTCAATCGAGAACAAAGCTTGCGGATGGTGAAAATTTCAACTCGATCCGAGCCTCCGTTCGAACGTTATCGCGAGACATACAAACAAAAAAAAAACAAACAAAAAAACAAACAAACAAAAAAAAAAAAAACAAAACAAAACCAGTGACTAATTTTTCCGGCAGAGTCAAATGGAAACGCTCGCTTCGCTCGCTTAATAACTACTAGGAAACGCTCAGTTGGACGCGTTGATAAGCGAGCACGTGCTATAGCTAGACCCACATTGCACATTTTTTTAAATTTTTAAATTTACGACGTTCGCGTTTCCAGTATTATTTATTATTGCCAAGGTATTTGGGTAAACCCGTGTTTAAATCTTTACTTTAAAATCCACCGCCATCTAGAGGACCTTGACTCCTTGGGAAAACTTTTTAAACTCTTTGTTGACAATTAATAGACTGCTTCCTCGAAAGTATTTTGATTACTTCTAGGTGGCAGTGCATTAGAAACTTCGCGCGTCTTTTCGTTGCCATGGCAACGTTACTTTTGTTATAATGTAATTTCCATCTACACTACTTATCGGATCCAAATAAAATTAACATATTCGTGACCGGACGGACATTCTAAATGATTTGGCTATCTCAGATTTTGTCGCCGTTGAGTTTGAAAAAAAAACTTTCGATTAACTATAATTTAACTTCTTAACTTTTTGAACGATTTTGCCACAAAACTAATGGCATTCAATCGAGAACAAAGCTTGCGAATGGTGAAAATTTCAACTCGATCCGAGCCTCCGTTCGACCGCTATCATGAGCCAAAAAAGCTGCACGACTTTCCGTTGCCATGGTAACCGTACTTGTTATAATGTAATTTCCATCTACACTACTTATCGGATCAAAATAAAATGAACATATTCGTGACCGGACGGACATTCTAAATGATTTGGCCATCTCAGATTTTGTCGCCGTGAAGTTTGAAAAAAAAACTTTCGATTAACTTTAATGTAACTTTTTAACTTTTTGAACGATTTTGCCACAAAACTAATGGCATTCATCGAGAACAAAGCTTGCGGATGGTGAAAATTTCAAACTCGATCCGAGCCTCCGTTCGAACGTTATCGCGGAGACATACAAACAAAAAAAAACTAACAAACAAACAAACAAACAAACAAACAAAAAAAAAAAACAGTGACTATTTTTTCCGGCAGAGTCAAATGGAAACGCTCGCTTCGCTCGCTTAATTAACACTAGAGAAGCAACCCAAGAAAATCACATCCATAAAAAAGCTCCCCCCCCCCTCCCCCATGAGTCAAGGCTAGATCCGCATCTTCAAGCGAAACGCTTGAGACTCCAATTCGGGAGGTTACGGATTCGATGTTCGCCATGTTTATTGTTGTTTCTGCATCTATGTAATTAGATTTATTTAGTAGTCCTCCTTTGTAAATCAGTTTTTATAACTGAATAGGATAGACGTTAAATAAATAATAAATAAAATAAATAAATAAAAGTTTTACTAGGAAAACAGTTCTTGGACATTCCCTTCACCTACTTATAGAAGATCACACTGCAGGGTAAATCTGATGTGTGCCTTACCTACACAGAGGTATTCCTTCGAATAAAAAGTTCGGGGGTGAGGGTGAGGGGGGGACACACCACAATAGCACCGCAAGCAATATTTTGAAAAGTACGTCTTTTTGAAGAGGTTTTCATGTATAATTAAAACTTTAAATTTATGTACTATATGTAAAGATAGGCCTGTATATTATTATAAAAAAATAAAATGTAACAGATGAATTAATTTTTTTGCGTGCACCTAGATGATTTGCTGAATATAATATTTAAACTGGGATTTCGGGGGGGGGGGGGGGGAAAGCTCCCCCCTTTCATACACCACTGAGCCCGTATAAAGGTGCGAATCATGAGCACCGAGCATTTGCGGTGGAATTAGGATATTAGTAAGGCTGTCAGTTAAAATCGTCCCCACAGTTCGGCCATCTTTGAGCACATGTTTGAGTCGTGACGTCAGGGGGCGGATTAGACTTACTCGTCATTTAGACTGTTGAGATTTATTGAGAAGGAGAAGGGTTTTAAATTTGTATGGGCTCAGATCCCCGGAAGGGCTTTGGTTTAGATTCTCATCCATAAGTGCAAGTAGTAAGTAGTTAGCATATAAAGCGTATCTTTAAAATATATATATTACCCCGCTTAGCGTTCCAATTCCTTATAACCAAAAAATGATTTACAATGATCGGTCGAAAAATGAAGTCCAATTCTACATTTCAATATAATCTTGTTGAAATAACAATAGGGAAGGGTCTTCACTTCGCTAGTTCATTAATTCGTTCGATGTAATTGATTATCAATTGTAAAAGCCTCCATTGTTCCATAGATCCAATCATGGTCGACATTACATTTGGTCGTCGATTGCCGGTGCTTTTTGTCCGCATTTTCCGAGATATTATTCTCTAAAAATGTTCTCTCCTCTTCTCACAGCCTCTCGACTCGACGAATACCAGGCGTTCCTTGACCTCGCCTGCTTCCGATAACATGGTCGCTTCTCACCTGGCTGGCCAGGCTGCCGTGACGTGAGGTAAACTAAACCGAACACTCTGCCCGACTAAAACCATTCAGATCACTTCAAAGGGGACGGAACATTTTAAAAAATGTCTGATTTTTTTCAACCGAGCATGATGCTTAACAAGTGAAAATATTACATACATACGGTTGCTCGTTACGTACATAACCAATAGGCCTAAATATTATATTTAAAAAATGGGGGGAAATGAATTTATATATACCAATGGGCTACAAAAAGCAACTTGACTTCATATTAGACTTTGGCAAACAAAAAAAATAAGTCATCACTCCCCTCCCAGATATCCATATTATATTGACGCACAATTCCCGCCTCATGAACGATTCATACATCTGTAGTGTAGAGTGTAGACTATGAATAGTTTGCTCATTATTATAGGCATAGCCTCCCCTAAGATTTTACACATTTAATTCTTCCACAACAATTTGCAGTGAGAGGAATATAATTTTAATACATTTCAATAGTGATGATGATGATGGCAATTAGCATTTTCAAGTTTTTTTGCAGAACTGTATCTCACGTATAGAGAAGAACAAATAAATAATAAAACACGCAAATACACAAATTAGATTAATAAAACAATATGATAGATAAATGGACATGATTACGGTTATAAGATAAATTTGCTTAGAAAATACGATACAGTACCATAGATAATTTATGCTCAAAGTCTGCACACATATCGTAAATCAGTGATAATGAACGAACGCACAATCTCAGCTCATCATCACCTTGGTGGAGGTGTTGCATGTTGTATGAACTTGACATTCCCTAAGGCCCGTGCCTATATGTACAGTGTACCAATAACCTGATTATAGCGTTTCGCGGTTTTTACTAGACAAGATACGCCCAATAGGTGCAATTAGCACAACTCACTAACGTTTCCTAATGATGATGATACGTTTGATGACAATTGACAACAACATTATCAACATTGGCTGTGGACGGGTCTGTCAACCAACACTAAATCACAATCACCTATTCAGGTGCTCTAGTAATTGTCACATGTTAAACAAGTTCCCAGCAACTATACAAAAAAGTGTTATTTGCATATTTCTTCGTCGTTTCAGTTTCAATCACTATATCGCACATAGACGAAAGATCCAAATACGAATATTCATGTGATAAGTTTTATTTAGTTGTCCTCCTTTGTGAATTCAGTATTTATAAGTGAATAGGACGTTAAATAAATAAATAAATAAAATAAGTACATTTATTTATTTCTAAAGTACTTTATATTCAAGTACAAATTGGCACCATGAACGTAACACTGATGTTGGTGGTGAAGCCGTCACTGCAATATCAATGAGCGTAAGAATGTTGGAAAGAAGAAATGCCACGTTCAACCTCGATGTGTGGACACGGAACATGCACGTGCGACATAGACACGATGTCCAGCCATGTTTGTGTTTGTCACAATTTGAAAGAAATTAACGATCTCAATCTAGAACTTGAAGTATAAATTGATTTGTTTGTGAGGCCTTGACGTCATTTGCCAAGTAGAATAGTCGACACTTTATTAGTTGGTATTTTCTATTCTATTGTAACATGTCAAACTGACCGAAGAGATATTCACAACGGAGACAATGAAATAACATATAGTCAGGTTCACTATGTATTTTCGTGGGATTTTTTTTGGAGATTAGCAAAGTGCCATATTTTTGGAAAGCTTGAAACGTCAGGAATTCAAAAATCCATGTTTACATTTGCTCAGATGTTCATTTAGCCGCCATTTTGGATAATCAAAATGGCCGCCCGAAAATATTAATTTAACTATATCTCGGCTTCCAAGTGACATAGGAAGTTATATAAAATGCTCTTACTATGTTTTAACACCAAAAAATATTAAAATCAAAGTTAAAATTTGTAATATGCAGCACGGCTGCCATTTTGAATTTAAACTATAGCTGACCCTAAAATACAAATTTCACTATAATTAAGCTTCCAATTGACATAGAGAGTTCATGTTAGTTGTTACTACAATGTATTTACACCAGCAATATATTATTAAATGTTTACATTTGCATAGATGCCTCTATGGTCGTTTTTTTTGAACTTTAAAAATTGGCGACCAGAAATAAAACTTGCTTGATAGCTCGACATGTAATTGTCTAAGAACGTTGGTGAAAAGGCTCTTAATTTGAGTTAATATCATAAATAACCATAAATCCCTACTAAAAATTGCTTACATGCCCATATCGCCGCCATTTGGATTTTAAAATGACCACCGTCAAACGAGAATTTCATGATATCTCGGCTTCCAAGTGACATAGAAGGTTAATGTAAAATTCTTCTTCTATGTTATAACATCAGGAAGATGAAATTTATATTTAAATTTGCAGACAAGTCAATTGTGTTGCTATGGCCGCCATTTTGGATTTTAAAATGGCGTCCGATACGTAAGAATAACGTAAATCTCTCTTTGTACGTTTTAAAATCTGGAATATATTAATCTACGCCTGCATCTACATAGATTACTCTGAAGCTGGCACTTTGAATTAAAAATGGCCTCCCTTTATCATCAAAAATTTTAAAGAACAAGCATATGTTTCAACATCAGAAAAGGAATCTTGAAGTTTACATATTTTGCACAGTTCATTTAAAGTGATGATTTCATTTTGTCGGACTACTGGAATTTACAAATGATTGGATTAATATAAAATACTAGTAGTAGTAGTAGTAGCTAATTTTTAGTAGTTTAGTGGTAGTTGAATTTATTTGTAGCACAAAAGTAAGGAGAATGAAATGTAAGGTACTGATCGCAGTATTTTTACAGTCATACTTTTCAGAAGTTAAAAGCTATGAATTATATTTTAAGTATATGTGAAATTATGAAAATTATTTGCATTGAGAAAACTTATCTTCTTTATCTTCATTACACTAGACCTCATCTTCATCACTGTCACTGTCAGCAATAAACAATGCTGCCGTCATCGTCATTTTCGCATTCGGTGTCCCACAATCAAAGTTCCTGTACATGGTAAGTTATTCTTTCTCTACATGAACATCTTGCGTGGAGCAATGGTTTTTGCATTGGCATCTGACCAACTCGATGATAGCCTGTGGTGCTGAAGAACATTTGTAGTAACTGATGGCAGCATCTCCATCTGTATCCTTACAGTAACTGAATTTTGAGGGGTCAATAAGCTGTTGCTGCATGACTGTGGCTTGACACCATACCTGGCTTTGTATCTGCACGCGCTTGATGTGTTCTTCGAGTGCAAAAAATGTAGGTGGTAACTTGTTGCTTTCTCATTCTGCGAGTGTTTGCAGAACAGATGTCAACTTAGATCAGGTATGGCTTCTGATGTAGAGACTTTTCGGACAGTACATTGAGCAAACAAAGTTTCCCAGTTCGTCTTTCACCTCCTACTGAAGATCACCTTCCATGGACGGTTTCATCAGCGTTCAAGTACAGTTGAAACCATTTGGTGTAACCTATTCCTGAGAACTTCCCAACGTTGTCCGCTTCAGTGAACGCGTGGAATATAGGTATAAAGCTTGCGCTTTGTCCGTGCCTAAAGCTCTCCTGATTGGTTCTATGTCCACCATACCGGATACCATCGAATGTAGCGTTTTTTGCACAGCTTGTCATAGTTTGCGAGAGCCAGAACCAAAATATCTGTATCAGGAGTGAAGAATATCAGTTCGTTGATATCAAATTCGTAATCCTGTCGTTGAAACTTTGTGCAAGATTCTTACTGTTTTGAGTATACCTACTTTTCCCGTCATTTCTGGAGAAGAACCATTCCGTCAACAACGGTGATTCTCGGATTTGTTGATGAAAAGGGTCGTTGCACACTGGTTTCCTGGAGTTTCTGTCTGCCCATTGCTTTCGTCAGTATTTGCCAACTTCCTGAAGATATTGTATCAGCTTAGATTTGTTCATTACGTGGAAAACATTGACCCATCTGGAGCAAAAAGTGCTCTCGGAGTTAATTTAAACTCAAAGTTACCAACAGCATTCTTTTGGTCAATATATCTCTGTTGGATCAGCTCAAAACCATCAGGTGATCATATAGATTTTTGGTATATCGCAGTCGCAGGTCAACTGTCTAGTTACAAAGCTTTATCAATTGCTGTTTTGCTTCCAGACATGTACATCTTGTTCTTTTTTTGACTGGGGCCCACAGGCTGACATCTCCATTGATGCGTTCAGGGACGTAGCTTTAATAAGTTTCTAACCAGTTTCATCAGCATTCAAGATATTCTGAACACACTCTTGTGGTACACATGCATTTGTGATGAACTTGTAAACATGTCCCTTTCAACAGCAATAGGACAGACGTTGCTGCAAGTCGGTAATTGGGCCACTGTCTGCTCTTCGTAAACGATCCAATTTCTCTAAGCCCTATTCACATCATGTAGCACCAACCTAAATGATTTGTGCAAATGAAAAGATAAATTAATTTATTCTTATGTAAAAACTGCATGTTAAATCATCTATCAAAAACAAATAAAAGCTAAAATTCAAGTTATTCCTACTATCGGACGCCATTTTAAAATCCAAAATGGCGGCCATAGCAACACAATTGACTTGTCTGCAAATTTAAATATAAATTTCATCTTCCTGATGTTATAACATAGAAGAAGAATCTAACATTTACCTTCTATGTCACTTGGAAGCCGAGATATCATGAAATTCTCGTTTGACGGTGGTCATTTTAAAATCCAAAATGGCGGCGATATGGGCATGTAAGCAATTTTTAGTAGGGATTGATGGTTATTTATGATATTAACTCAAATTAAGAGCCTTTTTCACCAACGTTCTTAGACAGTTACATGTCGAGCTATCAAGCAAGTTTTATTTCTGGTCGGCCATTTTTAAAGTCCAAAAAAACGACCATAGAGGCATCTTTGCAAATGTAAACATTTAATAATATATTGCTGGTGTAAATACATTGTAGTAACAACTAACATGAACTCTCTATGTCAATTGGAAGCTTAATTATAGTGAAATTTGTATTTTAGGGTCAGCCATAGTTTAAATTCAAAATGGCAGCCGTGCTGCATATTTACAAATTTTAACTTTGATTTTAATATTCTTGGTGTTAAAACATAGTAAGAGCATTTATATGAACTTTCTATGTCACTTGGAAGCCGAGATATAGTTAAATTAATATTTTCGGGCGGCCATTTGATTAGCCAAAATGGCGGCCATACGAACATCTGAGCAAATGTAAACATGGATTTTTGAATTCCTGACGTGTTCAAGCTTTCCAAAAATATGGCACTTTGCTAATCTCCAAAAAAATCCTACGAAAGTCGTTTTTACGACATAGTGAACCTGACTAATACCAACCAACTCATTATTTCATTCATCTATATATTTATTATTTAATACGTCCCGGAAACAAATACACATAAATTAGTGAGTTCATGATTTTTGACAATATATGAGAATCAACAAAATGACAACACATCTCACAAGAGCAAAACACTTCCTATTCTTCACAGACAGTAAAAGGACGGACGACTCCGATCTATTTTCTCTCTTTTGTGAGACCTCGAGAAGGAATAACTTACAAATTCACAAAAGAAGTGGTTCAGAAATCTTTAACTTCAAATGTGCCAATTGCTAAGATATCGTTTTCACATTTTTTTTTTACATATCCAAACATATTTTAGACATACATTTTGGGGTCTATGCCCCTCAAGATAGAGTCGACATGACAAGCACAACAAAGACGACCTCGTGAACCGCACGTCTTGACAAGACGACTCTTCGCTCTTCTCGCGGTCGTCACCCCTAACTTACCCAAGAACATCAATCACTATGCAATCTTTGATCTCGATTGAACTATGGTATGATGGTATGGTATGAAACCACACGAGTGCATCCCACCGCACATCGCCTGCAGATGAGGATGCCGAGACTGCAGAGTGCATGGTCTCACTCTTCTCTCCTCGTAACATGTTTACAGAGTTCCATCTGCGATTCTGAGGCGAGACGAGTCAGTACAGAACGACGCTATAAAGCAGAGAACCCTGACGGGAAGGAATAAGGAAGAAAACTGGGTCACAACAACACTGTAGCAAAACTATGCGGAATAAATCCATATGATTATCGTAACTGGCGCAGCTGAACTGAGATACTAACAAAATAATTAAAAAATCAACTTAGTTTCATTTTTATTTTCTGAGACGAAAACAATTCAGAAGTCAGTGACAGATGAAATGAAACCTTTCAAAATTGTCTGTAAAAATTAAAAAAAACACTAAATATAATATGTATTATTTATCGTCCGCCATTTCCAAATTAGTTCAAATTCAGGTGGGGGGTAGTTCCATTTTTACTCGGGCTATTTTGGCTTTCTTATAGCTGCCGGTTACCCCTGCACCAAGTATCTCAATTTCTTACGATCTTTCCAAATTCTGTCGAGGGGCCGGGGGCCCCCCGGAGACGTTTATTTCGATGAGGTACCCCTACCGGGGGGTAGAACAAGTGATATTTACTTTTTTAGAAAGTTCTTCAAAATCATAAAAACCGTACCCCAAAAAAAAACCATTTTGTTCTACACCCTTTTTGGCGTTTTTGAGTGCGCCGCGACGTTCCGCAGGCGCTTCACTCTTTTGATCATTATTTCCAAACCAAACAAGATACATTAATAAACTTATACTATTGTTTAGAAGAAATATCCCTTTCCAGTGAATACCCACAAAAACCTTACAAATTTTTTGGGGGTTTTTAAATTGGCCTAAACGCAAAAATGTGATTTTTATCAATTTTACTTGGATATTAAATCCCAATTTACGAGAACTTTTGAAAACTATTGTTGGTTTATCAGTCTTAAAAAACATGCTGTCACATGTTTTATAATAAAAATGCAAAATTTAATTTTATACGAAGCGGTGAGATTGTGAGACATGGGGTTTTTTTTCGGCCGCGCGTCTTTTTAGTTCCGCTGTCACCCCCAAGCACTTTGTGATTTTTGTAAAGCGCCCAAACCGTCCTACGTTACCATTCGGCCATGTAGGTATCAACGAAACCCTTTGTGATTTAAGGGGAAAGTTTTTTTAAAGCTTTATGTCATTGTTACTAAATTGAAATTTTGGGTTCAGTTTTGTAAACGACAGCAAATGGGGAAAACAAAGCGCTTGCAGTTTTTCATCAAAAAATATAATAATTTTTTTAAAAGTGCTCCCTTTCTTTGAGAATTTTTAAATGAATATTTGGGCCAACCCAAAAAAATTTTTGGGGATTTTAAAGACCATCTCTTTGAAAACATGCTACTGTAGCAGTACACAACTTTATTTTTGTTTTTTTCCCCGTGCTTTGGTTTTTTTGGTGTTTTTTATGTAAATCCGATAATTTTATATTTATAGCTATACTGGAAAACAGTATTCTATGTTTCCAATCCCATATTTTGGGTTATAATGATCGATCTTTAATTTGCATGGGTATTTGAATTAATTTTTTAATGCAATCCAAAATGGGTAAACGTGTTTCAAATTTTATGTATATACGAATTGATCTATGGATGACGAACCAAAAACAAGACTAAACTCAAGAAAGAATCATCAGACGCTGTCTTTTCTGTGCGGCAAATTGTTAGACACTGGGTCGTTATCGACCTGTACCAAAAAATAGTATTATACCTACTTTTACCGTTAAGATTATATATTTAATATAATATCAAAAAACTGAATGTAAAATTCCCATCTTTTTGCCTTTGGGCTGTGTAAATTTATCTGTGCTATTGAAAAAAAAACCCCTTTATTATAAAGAGGTCCGGGAAAGGGCGGGGTCGTTTGCGGGGGGCCCTACAGGGGTGGCTTGGCGCTTTGATTTACTGTCCCCACTGAAAACAGATATAACTGGGGGTAGACTCTAAATAAAATTTATTATTATTATAATTTTTAAGTAAGAACTGTTGGGAAAACCCGATTATTTACAATAGCTGATGAGTGCGGTAAAAATTTATAAAGGTGTCAAGCTCGAAGAGCTGACAAGAAAAAAATTTAGACAAAGAAACGAAAGTGGACATAAAAACCTTCCAAGGAATGGTTTGCCCAATCTGCCTAATTTAATTAGGTGGGCTTAATGAAGAGAAAAGGATTCAGATTTCTTTACCTTTTTGTGACAGTATACAAAATGTTTGCAAACGATACGTTAAGACTTATTTTTTTTCGAGGGACTTGGTGTTTGTCCCTACTTTAACCCCAAAGATATCCTTCATCTCTAGCTTTGGGTCATAACCTCATGCACAATCCAAAAAATGTAAGACACCTCTTGCTTTAGGAGTGTTCGTGCATCACGTTTGGGAGAAAAATTTTTTTGCACTTTTTTGCATTCTCCACTGGATGTACGTAGTTTTTTTTTACGACAATTTTCCCCGGGTTTTTGGGACGTATGTTGCTAACTCCCAGTTGTACTTGAAGATGATTTTCTACCCTGGATTAAATTTTTATTTAATTAAAGAAAAAAAACCCATTGCGGAAAAAACCAAAAAACTCATGACACAGTGGGCGTGCTATTTTAAAGAACTGGGGGAAATTTAAAAATTCCAATTGGCAGTAACAAACATCTGACATCAGAAGAACAAATATCAGATAAAATACATTATACTTCAATAGATAAACCCCACGCCGAACCAACGAAAAATTACAGACAAAACTTTGATGAGGAACCTATTTTTAATCAAAAATAAGTGCCAGTTTGAAAAATCGCTTAAACCGATTATATAGTGATTTTTTCAAATTCCATATCTGGGGGTTTTTTAACATTTTCAACATCATCATCAGTCTTCTACGTTTTTTTCATATACATTTGCACTTCTCAACCTCGGTAACTTTTGCTGAAAGATCGACAAACTCATATTTGGCCACTGCAGATTTGCCAAAAATAGCAATAAACTGAAAACTTTGGAGTAAACGGAGAAACCACTGATCTCTCCCGTAAAATAAGAATGCGTTTAGGTGGCATGCATAAAACTAGGGTTTTTTGGGCCAGTATAAAATCAATTTTTGGTGATGGGGACTTCCAAAATAATAACTCTACTGGGAATTATGCGAGTACGCCCAAACTCTTTTTGCAAAGGTTTTTAAAAACTAATCGTGGTTTTTACGAGTTATTAAAAAGTAATGGGGAACTCTTTTGCATTTTTTTTATGAAAAACCTCAAACCTGGTCAGAGTCCAACGACATGCCTTTTGGTTATAATTTCCACCAAATAATAAAAAAATAATTTCAATCAACAGCGTCTAGGATGGGATGTTTTTTGCACTGTCAAAAAATACTTTTAAAAATGATTTGTTTAAGAAATTTCTGTGTATTGTCTTTTTTGAAAGCTGGAAGTGAAAATTTTTACACATTAAAATTTTGCTCTAACTAAAACTACGGATAAATAAAAAATAAGCCCAAGAACTCCCACTGATGATAAGCTTTCAAATGCATGCTAAGAGGGGCCCAAATTTCAATTTGGTATGGTGTTTAAAAGGTGTTAGAGCCATGTTGCAAATCCCTTTTTTGCTTTATTCGACTACGGTTGGAGAACTACAACGTCTTATAAATTGTATTTACGCAAAAATCACACAAACTTTTTTAGTAGGACAAGCGGTGAAACGACAATGCCCAATGCAAAAGAGCTTTGTATCAGCTTGTGGGTTAGTTAGTTAGTTTTTTGGGGTTTTAGGGCACAAAACACGTTGTGGGGTGATGGAAATTTGGGAAATGTAAATAAAACTGAATGTTTCAAAGCATGCAAATTAAATACTGTAAAGATTGAAAAACGCAAACTATAACGTAATGTTGTATATTTATGTAAGTAAAGTGGAACACAATTTTTTCAGAAAAACCAAGGGAGAACACGAGGACGGATTCAAAGATCTTATTACACTCTTTAGAATCATCCTAACTAAAAATGGAAAATTTTCTAAAAATAACCTATGCGTAAAAATAATTTTGCCAAAAAGACGTCTGCAAACCCAGAATGGCGAGCAAAAAATTACTTATTTAACAACAATAAGGTAAAGCCTATACAGTATTAATAAAAAAACCCTTCATATTTTAATTTTTTAAAACTTCATTCATTTTATGGGAAATAAAAAATGTTTTTGGTATCTTTATATTCATTTTAGTAAAAGCCCCCACAAGAATGTCATAAAATTTTAAAAGCCTATCGTGCTACACCCTTTAAATTTTAATTTGGGCGTAGGGGGTAAATTTTTTTAGAAATTTATTTTTAAAATTCTTAATTTTAATTGATTTAAAAGTTGTATTGCCAATTTTTTTTCTTAATGGGTTTTGTTTCGGCGCCCGGAACTCACAGTGAACACTGCGCGAAGGGAAGTAAATAGACGCGCGGCCGAACAAAGCATGTCATGCACAATCCAGGGAATGTGTAACTATCTGTGCATTGAAGTATTATAAACATGTGACAGCATGTTTTTTAAAAATGATTAACCAAAAATATGTTTACAATCTTCTCGTAAGTGAATTGAACATCCAAGTAAAAGGGTAAAAAAACCACATTTTGCGTTTTAGGCCAATTTAAAAAACCTACAATATTTTTAATGGGTTAAAAGTGGGTCCCACTGAAAAGTGCTATTCTTCTTCTAAACAATGGTTTAATTTATAATGTACCCTAGTTGGTTTTTGGGAAAAATGATCAAAAGAGTTTAAGCGCCGGCGGAAGCGTCAGCGGAAAAAAATAAGACGCGCGGGCCCAACAAACTAGTCCTGCACAATTCAGGGCTTTGGGTAACTATCTGTGATTGTAGTATTTTAACACATGTGGGCAGCAGTTTTTTTAAAATGATAAAAACCAACAAATGTTTTCAACTCTTCTCGTTAAATGACATTTAATATCCAAGTAAAATTTAAAAAAGTCACATTTTTGGGTTTAGGCCAATTAAAAATACCCTAAAAATTCTTAATGGGTAAATTTTGGGATTCACTGAAAAGTGCTATTCTTTTCTAAACAATGGTACAAGTTATTAATGTACCTAGTTGGGTTTTGGAAAAAAGATCAAAAGATGAAGCGCCGTTTTGGAAACGTCGGAGCATCAAAGCGCCAAAAAAGGGATGTAAACAAGAGGGTTTTTCCGGATAGGCTTATCGTATGTATTTTTTAAGTAATCTTTTCAAAAATATAATGTCATCTTGTTCTACCGCCGGTAGGGGGCCAACTTTCAAACTTTCCGATTGCCGCTGCACCAAAACCTCCACCGGCACCCAAGCAAGACACGTTTCTCTTCGCCATGTTTTGCTTAATTTGTCCAATCCACATATCTCTTGATCATTCTCTGCTAACATCCCAAATTATCTTCTCGGTGCAAAATTCTTTAGTTTTCCCTTTGGCCCCTGCACAAACCGTCTTCCACTTTTTTAATTTTTCCATTTAATTACCCAGGGGGCTTATACTTCAATAAATTTTATTTCTGGGGCAACTTAAGGACTCGTTTTCGACTTGCTTTCCCAGAGTCCAGGGGGCCATTTACTACTTCAATTACGACAGCTTATAGCGTCGACAGTATAACAACTTAGTAAATAGAATAAGTCATGCTCAGCGCAACAGTCTTCACACTTTTGCGCGCTAGTGAAGTTAATATATTAGCCCCGGGGTTCTATTTAGTAAGTTGTCACCGTCGTTTTGAAAGTTGTCTCACATGTGTTAAGATTTTCAAAGTTGTCGCTGTCGATCGACTATTGTCGCACGAGGACGTAGGCCTACTAAATAAGACACCCAGTATTGTGACGAAATATCATTCTAAATTACCAACTTACATTTTCGGGGCATCTCCTCTTTCCACAATGGTTTCCTGAACACTTAATACTAAACAAAATTATTTAGGAGAACAAAGCAAGATTACTGTGATAATGATTCTAAAAACACGAAACCAAACCACACATCTAAAATCACAATTCTTATTAGTTTACAGAAGGCATAAGTCTATGGAGTAAGGAGACATTCAATCTTTCTCTTTTCTTGTGAGTTGTGACTTTCATCTCTCAAATATATATTTAGCACATTATACATAATAACACTTTCATTACCAAACATTGTAATATTCACTGAAAATCTCTATTTGCAAACGTTTTGTTAAAACCATGACATTACTGGTACAACAAATCGTAATGATGCTGTTGAAAGGGGAAGTGTCTAAACTATTCGTCTGTGTGGTGCATTAGTATCATGTGTCTGTGCATGTTCTAGTTGAGTACACTGTATGCACACATAACTTATGCAGACTTTTCAATTAGCCATGCATCCATGACGATGCATCCGTGGTTAGTGGGCGACCTTCACTTCACGGGTTCAAGCCCCGACAAAGATTATTGATTCTTGATTCATTGACTTTAGGAAGAAGTATGTAACCATTACAGATTTGAATACAATAATATATTGAAGGATATATTGTAATTTAAAAAAATTGTGCATTATAGTCACACAAAACGCGAATACAATATAGTTAAAAATGTGTTTCAGTCTGCCATAAACGAAACGTTTTATTTCTTATGCTCTGACAAGCTTTTCAACGGTTGGTAAAGTCTTACAAAAAGTAATCGTTCCTTCAATTACCTACTAACAAAGAGATGATTGTGTTACAGCTGCAATTGCGTTGCTGTACCACTCGCCATAAAACAAGGAACTCGAGAGTTGTGGCTAGAGCTGTCTCATCTGCGCTTGAAACTTTCGCTATTCGTCTCCATTAGATCAGTACCGCACTGGGCAGCGAGGAGCGGAAGACGTATAGACATGAGGAGAAACTATGTGAAAGTGCATCATTACCCGTTGATGGCAAGAAGGGAAGGGGGGCTTGCTTTTTCATTACATTACGTTTACGAGCGGAATGAGACAAAGGGTTATAAAAGCGGTGATATCGAGACTATCGTGACCTCGGTTTTTTGAAGAATAAAATTAACACTTTTCAAACGGTCATTAAATGGAAGTAAGTTTGAAGTGCGATTACAGTTTTTTTTGTTGATGTTTTACACCTTTGATGACGGTTTTGATTACGAACGTAGTGCCAAATTCAGAAAGTAAACAATCAAACAAAAACAAACCAAATATAGTATAGTATGTGGAGTATTGGATAATTACAATTCTGACCATCGTTTCGAAGTGCCAAACTGTTTGTAAAACCAAGCAGTACATTTCGACCGATTTCAACGAAGTTGTAGTTATAGGGTGTGATGATGGTTTATGTGGGCTGGCTATAATAGACATTGTATTATTTTCAAACTTTACATTTTACTTTTCCTGAAAAGACATATGCCCAAACCAGGATTCGAACGCGGAAAGAACGATGGTTTATCAAACAACGCAGTTTGAGGCTGGCTCAGAAGTCAGAACTTACAAAACATGGTTATAGTGGAATGACCGCCCGCATGTATATTTGAGAACATGGGAACGAAAGTAACAGTGGCGATCAGTCTTTAGCAAGTTCCACCAAAACAAGGAACTTTGCTTAACTTGTTCAACTCGCAGATAAATGGACTATATTAAAAAGTAGACATGTATTCAATTACTTTTGAACTCAATCGGAAAGAAAATAACGCGTTCCTCCCCATGACGGTGCACTACATGAGTGGATGGAAGACGGTGGAGGATACAGCCCTATAAGTTATAATGGCTCCACTGGAGTTGTAAATAGTAACGCCGGTATACTCAGCCTCAGGTCGTACAGAGGGGTGACCTTGCTGTCTGTATATCAGCGTCGGACTAGGATTAGCTGCATCCACTGCACTGCATGCAACATGACGTTTCAAAGAACACGCCGCCGCTGTGAAACTTCATGGAGAACGTTCAACTGCACGAAATTAAAAACGTGATTCTATGAATATAGCAGCCTCGCTCAGTCGCTCTCGTAGAAGCTGTGGTACGACTGAGCGAAGACCCTGCATCTCAGCACCACCTGCGAGGGGCCTCTGATATTGGCTTTTCAGTCAAATTACGTGCCTACGTTGTTGTGACTGATTCGGGTTGACTTTTGAGCCAAGCGACGCGTACATAGTCGATTGATTGAATTACACCTTGCTTTGACATCAAATTTCTTCCACGACTTTCGTTTGCTTGTAGAGATAGATAAATCTAATTACATTCACATTTTGCCCCTCGGTTCTGAAAAATGTTGGCAAATTCGATTCGAGTTGAGCGTCAGCTAAATACAAATTACCGGTATTAAATTATGAAATAGAAATAAGCAGTGTTGTGATAAACAGTAGAGTAGGTACTAAACAAGCACAAGTCAGTAAGTGGATAGTGGAAGTCTATACTACTGTAAATACGTAAGATCATGTACGATGTAAGTAAGGCTAAGTACGTAGTGGAGTATTCGAAATACAAAATTCGCAAGCTTATCAAGAATAGGCCTAAGAGTTGGGCAAAAGTTGCAAAACGCCAAGTTTGCATCTCGGGTCTAGATTGTACAACGCATCACTATGAAATTGATGCAGATATATCGCAGACATAGGTCTCGTACCTTCCAGTCCGCTATATGCTGTGTTCGTGCCCACGAGCAAAATTGCAAGGTTTATACACAAAACTCAAAAGAAACGTACATTCTAGGAGGAAACAAGACAAGTAGATACATGCGTTTTTAGTCGGCAAATGAGTTTGAGACTACCCTATGCCCATGTAATACACCCATTTCCGTAAAGAGGGTGGCCAAATTAGCGACGCAGACTCGCGATGGCACTCGTAAATCCAATACGATTACCGGACCGGTACAAGAAATTAATTTGGGGAAATTCAATTTCCACCTTTAGTAAACTCCACAATCGGAAATAGTAAAAAACTAAAATAATGGATTTGGCATAGGCCTACCTAAATTTGGGGTGTGCCTATATAAAAATATCCCCAAAGGTTGTCGAAAAGAGTGGGAATTGTATAAGCTATAATATTCGTTAATAATGTGCACTGATTTAGCGAGGGAGTTAATGTTGTATTGTTTATTATACAAAAATTATTGATAATATTGATAATGTTCTGGTGTTTCTATGAAGTTATGAACCACGGGAAGTAGAATAATTGTCTGAAAACGCCGATTTTCGGAACGTGTTGGGAGCAGATTCCACGCTCAATGTCCCACCGACGACACTGCCATTTCAGACTGTTACAAAGCCAAAGTGCAGGAACTTCGGCGATTATTGTGGTCCCACTGTATCAAATAATTGCATTACCTTGCCGGGGACCACTTTAACTACACCACTAGATATAGCGAGGACGCCGTATAAGCGGCTAATGGAGAAAAGCGAGTCAGAGTGTGCACAGTATGTGAGGCTTTATGTATAGGCAACTTCCTGTAACTTTTCTAATAATGTAGTGGGTGAGTTCACCATTTTTTATCCCCTGAATGTGCATAAAACAATAGTTAAAGACATATAGTAAGATCAAGCTTTGCAAAAGGTATACGATTTGGATAGCTGATATTTTTATGCAAATTTTTAATGCAAAACATTGTAAAATGCGAGTGTAAGCAAACAAAAATATCAGCCATCCAAATAGTATACTTTTTGCAGAACTTAGCACCTAAAATCGGTCATAAAAGTAGTAATAGCGGAAGTGGCGGAAGTATGCATCGGTATGCATAGTAAAAATGTTTTTTTTTCGAAAGACTGATTAAAGGTCTTCTTACTCTATACTACTGTTTTATGCATATTTTGAATTACTTTTTTGTGAACTGAAAAAACAAACTTGTTAAACAATTAATTGTAATCGTCACAGGATGGGAATCAAACACCAAACTATGGAATTTCACATTTCGTCTTTATCCATGGATTTTTCTGCCAGATAAATGTGAAATGTGAATAAGTTAGTGAAAAGTTGCATCGACTGTATTATTGCAGTCTCAAAGTATACCCTATGCTAAATATGGTAAAAGGTAAAGTCCAATGTCTAAAATACAAGTCACCGTGTAACGGCTTTCTGCGCGATATTGATACACTTTTTTCGAATCCCTAATAATAAACTGAATAATGTTTCAACAATAACTTGAAAAGTTAGTGCAATTTCAAATAAGTTTTCGTAGCTATAGCTCAAAGCTAAAAGTTGTATGTGTATTGTGAATGAAGAGTTCACAGTTCTGGATCGAAATTATAGCTTGCCGCGCTCGCGCTGTCTTTTATAATCCGGTATTGGTTTTGTTGTAGAAATCATGCCACCAACATCAACCCTGTCCAAAACGGACGAGCCGGTGAAAGAACGCCAACGCGGTACCGAGAGAGATCGGCGGATATAAATGGCGGTGCGGGGCGGCGAGGTCATATCGAATGCCGAGGCCGTAGCTTATCTCTCGGCTGCCGACGAGATCTGAGCCAGTATGACGCCCGTATCCAAAGAACACCGCGAAAACGAAGAGTAAACTCGGCCCGCAGGCGCATGCATGTAATCTTAGTGGTGTTGCTTCATATCATACCAACCATTCTAGTAGTGTGAAACTTGGTCGACGTGAACAGTGTGTGTGCGTGACATGTGACTTTTGAGTGATTCAGACGGTTGTTTGAGCTTGGGACAACTTTAATTCGCTAGATCGGCAAATCTAGCTAATTTCGCAAACATTCGGGACTACTTTTCGACCTCCAATTTTCACCCAAAACTTTTGAATATTTTGGAGGTTGTTGAAAGTATGAGCGCATGTAGCTTTATGAGCACATTTTAACATTTCAAATAATTATCTCCAAAACATAAGCTTGGAAAATTTAGTTAATAAGTATACCAATTTGGTGGCATATTTCTTACATTCTTCATTTTGGTGCAAACCACAACCCGATACGACACGCGATAGATAGATCTTTGCGTTCTGCATAAAAACTTGGTTTTCTCGAGTTCAGCCAACGGTCGTCAGCTCTTACTTGAATGAAGTCGAGTTAGTTATCATATGATAGGCCTAACAGTCATTCTGCACTTTAGAATGACAAAGGTGGGTCCTACTCCAACAAGTATGGTGATATGGTGAGTGGTACTGATAATTGGTGGTGATAATTCTAGCACAAAGCTTGAGGCAGGCATTGCCCCTTATCGCCGAAGGCGTAAAATGTTGCAAATTCGCAACTGAAAAAGTTATCACCACTATCACTTATAATTCTGGATTTTTGAACGAATTTTTATTTTTTAGGCTTTTAAGGTGCAAATTTGAACCAAATTTTCTCCTTTGGCGATAGGGGACGCTGCCAACATACACCCGAGATCCCGAGAGGGGTAAGGGTTTTGAAAGACTACTTCCCCCTTCATGATCAAATCCTAGATACGCTATTCTTCTTCCAAATGGTAATGCAAATGTGTCGTGAAAATAGTCATGATTTCCCAGTCCCGTTGAGTCAGACGGCCACACCTCGCGTACAACGCCCTGCCCTCACAGTCTCAAGGCAAATGTCGAGGTTGTGTGTGTTGTGTGCCAAACATGGACTCGTTTCCAGCACCAGGCGCCAGCCACGATCAGCTGCTCGGGTACGTGGTAAAAAACTCACTGTCAACAGCCGATTCCATTACGATTACTTTCCGGAGCAATGAATGTAAAAATTATGTACAAGTACAAGCTATTCTACTATGCGGCGAGGTCTGATGTTTTACGCAGTCGTCTGTGATCACAATATTATTTATTGCTCAAGCTATACCCGGCCGGGTTGTCTATGACTAGAAAAATCCACTGCGTGGGGCCCAAAGAGGAGGGTTTTGGATAAGAATGCAAAATAAACCATAATATAACTATCGCGATAATTATTGAAGAATTTGCGCTGGGCTGCTAGTGCAGTGTCTATGTAGCCCGCTGTATATTCAAGATTTCGTTGTATGTATAAAATTATCAATAGCTTCGAGGAAATGGCAGATTTTCATGAATCTATGTTTAAAAACCTAACAACTGTTTGCCGAAAATTAGGCATGCATAATATTATAGAAACTATAAAATCTTGGTGGACTTTGGGAAAAACGAACAAAAAATAAGATTTTTTTTCAGGCGCAAGGCCCCTTCCAAATTTCCTCGAACCAAAGTGTCACCCGCATTATTACATTTGGCTGATATTGTGAGGTAGGTGAATAAGTGAGACTACATGCAGTGATTTCATGTTTTTAAATGAATATTGTGCGATTGCAAATATTGCTTTCGAATTATCTGAAAGGTTGAAAGCGAGTACATACCAGGAGAACTCAATCCTCCTTGGTAGGCCTGCACACGTGACATTACGTCGCCATAATTCATGATGTGATGTAGGCACACACCACAGATACGATTGTAAATTGGCAGTGAATGCTTCCTTGTTTGATTGTTTCGACAAGAGCTGCAGTGCAATCACAGCGAGGGCTACGAGTACAGACTACAGACCACCCATAGAGATGATCTTGAGGTAACTCTCGAGGAGTAGAGGGACTTCAGATTCGGGAGTCGCACGCCGTGCCACGGAGACAATGTGCAAAGGTGGCCCAGGTTACGCATGATCTAGAGATCTAGAGATCATTGCTCTGCTCTGCTCAGCTCAATACACCTGCGGGCGGGCGGGCCCTCGAGCAACCTACCAACCACCGTGTTGTGACTTGTGAGGCGAACAATGTGACTCGTAAGTCGTAATAATCATCAGTTTGGAGACGGCAACGCCATTCTAAACAAACTCAAAGTGTTGCCAAAACCAAACAGAGGTAATCAAGAGGGTAAAAGTTTGCGAGCACTGCTCAAGACATATTGATCAATTTCCCATCAATTGTACTAAAAAAAGTGATTATTGAAATAAAATCAAGTCACACATTAAAACGCAAGAAAAACGCGAGACAAAATATCCGCGATTTATTTAAGACATTTTAAAAGTTAGCATTGGCGTAAAACGGTGACCTTCCCCGTTGCCTGTTGTCATAAATTTCGCCTTCTTGTCTTTAAAGTCTTCCACATTTCAGCATACATGTTGTAATTTGTTATCTGTGCTGCTTTCATTCTATATCCCACAACTGTGTGTGGTTGTTGTATGGCGTTGCTATTGATAGTTACGTATATGCTACTCAAAATAAACATTTGTGAGGGTCAGGAATCAAAGACCACTGATTCCATACGGGCGGGATATCGTGGATCACACTGAACGTTTCTCGTCTCTGGACTCATGCTATCCTCCGGTCACTGGGAGGGGCTGATTCGGGAGGTTGTCGGAGCGATACCAGCCACCGGCGGGCAGGACGTCGCCAAAGGTTTGGGATGGAGTTCTCTGTTCGACTAACAGCCCTAGGACATTCCTTCCTTCCTCGTTCAGAAGAGGGTCACACCTCACACGGCGAGCATTCTTTTGTTTTTATCCTCATATCGTAGCACACGCGCGAGTGCACGTGGTACCTCCATTCAACATCTTGGTGCTCACTGCTCACGGGGATGGACGGAGAAGAGGAAACGTGGTTCCTCACCAGAACAGTCTCGCCCACGGCCACATCTGTCTATCTTTAAAAACCAAAATAGATCGGATGGATACAAGTTTTATATATTTTTATTTTTACACGATATCTGTGATCGCACCGAATCAAATTCTCAAGACGACTCGACCCATTCACGCCAATTGATAATTTCTAGGAAAACTAATTTTGTCGTCATTAAGTTGATTTGTTTTTTCTTTCGCGGTTAGATCAGTTCAACTATCCACGGTCTACAGACTCCTAGCTAGATAATAGGCTCCCACATCTCCGTGCGATGACCCTATAAACACTGACAACTACTAGCTGGGCACACAACGCACAGTACCCCACACTCACACGATAGGTTCATAACTAGCCCTTAGGTTAGGAGATAGATGTGATTTCACAGTTCACGCCGATGGAAACGCACTTCGCGTAAAACAACGTAATTCACTACACAACCCCACGTCCGCATCCAAATTAAATTATACTTAAGATACCATGTAATATTTCGGACGCAAAAGTAAAAGCTCCACTCACCCCCACCCCACCCACTTTTACTCTTTACAACCACATGTAGGCCTACACTAACTTTCCAAAACAAAGTTTCCCAAATGTATGTGGTACTGTAATACATACAAATTTCAATTTGACTCATATGAAAAGCGGTAGATACCTTCACTTAGAATATAGAATTTCGTGTGTAAGTTAAAATTACAAAAGTTAATATAATAAAAGGAAAACTAGACTAGGATTGTTGTATAAAGGGAGTAAAAAGGGTGTAGGGTGTTCATAAGTGCTGCTTGAAAACGTAAACTTATATGTATATAAATCGAGATTTTCCACAATGTGTTGAAGTCACTGCAATTTCGTTCTGTATTCTTAAAAAATATAATAAAATTCTGATTCAGATTGCTCAAAGGAAATCTGTAAATTCCAGCATTCACTTATCATTTCTGGAAAAGCCTTCAAACATGGTTACCATATGGCGGCAAAGCCGGCAATCGTGCCATGTAAATTCTGCCATATTTTGTCGGGATTATAAATATTGCAATTGATTTTTATATACTATACATGTATGCAACCATAGTGACTATAGTGAATGAGTAGTGTGTAATTTGACGAAAACTACAGCTTGATAATTTCTTTATACAGCACAGCTATACTTTCAAACATATTTGTTTTCTTCGAAAAAGGTTAATTTATATGATGAACTATAGTAACGACTTGGTATAATGTATAATAAATGTTATGAAATACAATATCGCAGCAATTGCATGTCATCCTCATTAAATCACGTACCGCGGGTATATTACATTTAACTGCGTATAGCCTCGTTTCCCGAGTAAGAAACCACAACACAAATTAAATTGTTTATATACGGATGTTTCCTCAAAGACCGAACATTGCGCCGATGATTAACATTTTATTAAGGTACTCAGTGGCAATTGGGTGGGTATATATAACACTGCAATAAGCTAAAGCCAAAATGTCTCAACTGGTGATGTTTGTGATGTCCATCCATGTACTCATTGCACTGTAATATGTGGAAGCCATGACACATTACAAAATACATTGTTATAACCATGGTTGAATTGTAAATTACTGGTTCATTGGAGGTCCCGCCCGATAGCATGGCTTCTACTTCCACATATTACTGTGCATGGATGGACAACCCAAACATCGCCATTTGAACAGTTTTGGCTTCATCCTACAGCCGGGAAAAATTATACACTAGGTCAGAATACACGGTCCATTTAATTTCACAAGAAATTGACATATTTTTTTCATTATGAGTATGCATACGGCGCATCCTATCTACATAATAATAATATTATTGTGATTCTCCACCATGCAAGATCGTCGTTGTCGTCAGTCGTTAAAATATCCTAGCCATCTTCTAGTAGTCGCAATCAGGAATCAGCACACAGACTCTTGCTTGTTAGTAAACAAATCAATCGCATTGAAGTTGAATTCGCGGCGCGCTCTCACGTCGTAGCCGTGCACCCTAACTAGGACGGCACATTGCCCTAGAAGACAGACGTCTGTGCAGTGTGCACGCCCGACGCGCAGCATTGCACCTTATTGGGGTCATGCATCCAGAACTGTCTGTCTGGCCGGTTCCACAAGAAGCTCTTCCCTCCTCCTCCAGACTTCAGCACAGCTGATCAATACAAACGAATACGTGACCGACCTGAAGCCGGAGAAATTAAGTTGAACATAAATTTCTATCAACCATAAAGTTTCCTACTCGGGGTAACAACCTCGGCTCATATACACGGAATCGATCCCAGTCGAGATTTGCTTTGAATAATAACATCGTATGCTAAATATCTCATTATATTGTAAACTAACGATTAATAACCCGAGATAAAAAAACCCAGTTCGATTGACTTTTGAACTTTTTAAGATAGATGGATGCTCGAAAAAATAAAACAAAAAACAGTGACAAACACAAATATACAGGCAATGTTCCAAATAAATTTACCAGGCGTTTGCAAAAATCACTAACGCTCAAAAATAGTTTCATAAACTTGTGTTAGCAAAGTGGAAAGAAACACGTACAACATGCCATCACGTTGTCCGAACACATTTTTATCATTTATCTACCGGTACGTATGATACTGATACATTTTTAGGCACATGTGATCTGTCTGTAATGAATAATGATGGAGATTTATTGAGAATGAGAATGAGCCACTACAAACAAGTAGTTTTACAAAAAAGTATATCAATTCGATGACAAATCTAAATTTGGCGTCTAAAACTAACACCCTCAGACCCAATGGGAACCCTTTGGGCTAAGGGTCGACGATGAATTCGGGACTAAGAAGACAATTGGGACATTTGACTTCGAAGCTCTTTAAATCTGAATTTAATTATCATTTATCAGTCCCATATGCTGTGCATCGAACTTCAGTATGCCTACATCAGTCACAAAAATACAAGGTTAAATTCCTGTTTTGAAGCAACTCGATACTTTATGACCATTCGACTGTACTGTCACTGCTATATGTTGCTGGTTGGGTGTGTGATTACACGATTTCCTTCACCTCCATGTGACCCATTATGTGACATTATTAGGAACGGAAACGGAATTATTTTTAAGATTTAATTTTTTTAATCAAATTAAAATACGTGGGCCTACGAGGTGACGCGCGTTGTTGCTTGCGTTCATACGTGATACCAACGCGAGAAAGTAAGTAAATCCGTACCCTGAATCAAACTCCCGGCCGAGCATGAGTGCGCGACGCCTCGCGGTGACGGGGGCGCACTCGGTGCATGGGGCTCGCAGGGACGTTGCAGCCGATGTCGTCGGGACGCCCAAAGATTGATTGATCTCATACTAATGCACTAAGCACGAAGGCTATTCGAGTGGCGATAGATGAGGATGAAGGATGAATAGAAGGGAGGAGGGGAAACCCGGTACCCTCACGTATAGCCTACTCATTCTAAAAGTACCAGGGTACCAACGGCTTTACGTCCCATCCGAAAGGACGGTGTAACAATGACAGTCATAGGTTCCTCCACTAACCCGGAATGCCGAGCTGACGTCGAGGAGAACGAAGCCATTACACTAGCTCTCGAACCCTCCAACTTCTCTAACCAGCGGTATACGTGAGTTTCAGGGCAGAGCGTTCACCCACTCTATGCTCTATCCTCTATACTCAACTATGTCTGTTGTTTTGATCATCTAATAGTTAAGAAAAATTTCATTAGGCCGTTAAGAGTTTACGGGGGAGGTATAGTAACATGACTAATCTTTGGTAATATTATACAGTAATTTTTTTAAAAAAAGGTACAAAATTGGGATATGTTTTAATTTAATTAATTATATTAAATATTAATGTATGTATACTGGATTGCGTAGTACTGAGTAAAAGCACAGCTGATATTGGATCGAATAGGTACGAAAGAAGACACATGTGATATAATTCAAACCATTTGATGAGATGATTAGTTGACCACCGTTGACCACTAACTTTCCCATCTTTACGACTTACGAGTATAGGCCCTACCAATTCTCAACCACATGTGTCTAATAGTAAATATACCTCATTTAATTTCTTGCCATTCTTTTTCCAGATTTCTAGACTGCAAATTTGGCTGTGAGGCAAATGAAAACTTTTGACCCAAAATTGTGTGATTTGCATTTTATAAAGAAGGAATTCGAGTCGTATAATTTTTTTTGATAAGTTTCGATTTAAAAAAAAGAGGGAAAAAATAAAATTCTAGAAACAACATAAACAATTCAAATATAACTTGACTTTTCACGGACGGAATATCCGTAGAATAGCGCCGAACCTGTCCTGGACGGAAGTTGTACCAGCATTCCATAATATCATGAGCGGTCTAACGGTATCCATCAAACGCACGCGCATAGCGCTTCACGTGAAATCTTGGGTATATTGTTTTCACCGTTCACGCTAGACGACGAGACGTGCTGTCTGCCAATTTGCATTGTATACCAAGTAGGGCCTACGCACTCGGTACTATTACCATGGAATACGAGGATAGGACGGGATGCCAAATGCATGCATACGATTGAAACTGCAATCAATAGACAATCCACGCAATACATTTCACTTATAGCTAGATCGAGCATTGTACCTAGCTAAGCGTAATAATACCTCCATTATCAGCAAAGTGACATCCGGTGAATCGGGCAGCCGGTTCATGGCACAACGGGGTCAGACGTGAAACGGGCCAAGGGATGCTCAGTTGGGTTGATTGCAGCATCACGAACCCACCAACAGGCGAGACGTAACAAATAAATGCAACGCTATTTATACAGTGGAAGATAATGATTGTAATAGCAGTTATTTTTAAATTCATGTCGTACGATAATGTGCAATTACTGCTGGTACTCGTTGATCGATAAATAAAACGATCGACAACGACGGCCAATAAAATAATGTGAAGTTGCGACATCTAAGAGGGGACGGGGACGGGGGGAGAATGCTTGTTTGTAATTATCTATAATGCAGAACGTATAATCTATAAAATACTTAAATAGTTTCCTGTTGAATCCAAGATGGAATTGTACTGGATTTATATTACTAATAATATAGTTTGATTATAGATAATCTGGGAGTTATCCGGATCCCGCGTATCTTGATGGCCAATTTGCTCAGAACAACTAGATAATGTAATAATAAAACACAATTAAATAATAATACGCAGGTAATTTCCTAATCAACTACAAACAACATATTTCCGCCCACGAAAATGAACGATATAACATAATAGTAAAGTAAAAATAAACAATTGCATTGCTAAGAAAACGGTTCAAATTTGATTTGGCGATGATCAAATCAGAAATGAAATATAGTTATTACAATACAGGGATGAAAAAAATGCGAAATTTGAGCCTGAAAGTTCAAAATAGAATATGAAATGTATCTCAAAGCTATAAGAGTCGCTGTACCACTGACAGGTTGCCATCAGCCATGCAGCCAATGCCATAATGTGTGTTGTGCACACATTAGAAGTGAATGAATGATTTCAAATGTATGGCTTTACGCTGCTGAAGACTGCATTCGTTGCGATAAGCTATAAATGCAAAACCATTGCAATCTGCACACGGGTCTTCTTGACACCATGCACTGATCACGTTTTGTAAGTGTAAGCATCACATATGCATACACTAAAGCAAGCACAGCATAGTAGGCTACAGCGTCATCCTCGGCTGTGCGGTTGCGAAGGTTGGCTCAATTGCATCCTGCTGATAAGTCATACTGGACTACAATGCACTTCTATGCGATTCGTAATAATTGCCGACGTCTTCGGAGACGTAGCCGCAAATCTTTGCACGACTTGTTTAGGCATAATAATAGAGTGGACGAAGTATTATCTTCCACGGCCATCTCTGATTTTAAAACTATAATTCGTATCGTATACTTTAGTATTACCCGCAGGGCCGCATTCAATCAATATATTATACATAAGCAAGCTATTACTTTACTGATACTTAATAAATTCAACTAAACAATAACCTTACACTAAAAAACAAACAAAATACAATAAAATTAAAGCAAACAAACATCATCTTCCGATATGAACACACCTATCAACTCAAAGGCTCATTATTTAATTAAAATATGGGTGGTGTCATAGATACTTCAATACGATCATATCACAAATTATGCAATGCTGGATACGTGTAAAATCTGTCCGACTTTCGGAGAGTACCAAATTTAAGCACGTACTTTTTAGGCTAATAATTGAGGGACGAAGATCTCATCTTCATCGGCCAATGTCGTTTTTTTTAATATTTTCGTTTGTATACTTTTTTGTTATACCCGCAGGGCCGCATTCTATCACCTGAATTGAACATAATACAAGCGGTCTTACTTTTACTGATCGTTAATAAATTAACTAAAAAATAAACTTAACTAAAAAAAACAAAAAAATACATCTATAAATTTGCAGTCAAAAACAACATCCCATTTCCAATTTCGAACAACACCTTCAAACTCATAGGTCATTATATTAATGTTAAAATATGAGGTGGTGTCAAGATACACTTAACTACGATCATATCAAAATTATGCAATGTGTAAAGTGTAAACAAATTAGCCACATTGGCTAGGATGTGTACATAAGATGTAAAAAGCGTCTTTGGCGTTATCTATAACTCTAAATGGCGTTCTAGTGTTGGTAACAATGGAAGAAAGCATCCTGCCACGTTGCGTGTCTGTCCACGCCGGAACGATGACGTTGACACACGAAGGACAACCACGTCGTAAAATCTGATTCAATTAATTACGCCTAATTGTTGACAGCATTCTCATGTAAGTACTGGACATTGGACCTTATGATACCCTTGAAGCGTCAACGCCATTGAATTGAGGACAACGACACTGTATGTATGTCCTATGTCCACACTATACAGCTTTTTTTTACACATACACATTGTTTTGTAACGACAAAATGAAAAAGTTCAAAAACATCACACAGTGTACAGCGCAACTCATCGCCACAATGTTATACTCTTCGGTAAAAATAAATCACCACGCCCAAAAGCGGTGAAGTGAGTGGAGGTGAATATTTTTCAAAATTTCACTTTCAGTGGTATATTTTCTTTTTTACCACAAATACACGCCTTGCGTAGGCTTATGTCTATTTATTCAATTATAAAATAAAATATAAAATAAGAACACACAAATAAAACTGGCCTGCGACGTGCTGATAAATAGCAATACGCCTACTTTTGATGTTCAAAATTTAAACAAGGTCAAGATGGCGAAACAAGATTTTACATTAAATAAATCAAAACAGAATTTTATAAAATAAAGGAAGAAAGCAAAATGCCAACTAAAATAAGTACGAAATACGAAAACGGCACAAAACAAAAATTGCCAATTGCAAATTCCTACAAGATGATCACGAAATAAATTTGAAATAACGGGATAATCTTCAATTATAAAGCCACAATTTTGTTAATAACAAGCCTGTACACGATTTACGCCTACTGCAATTCCTCGGTCTTCCCAGGCCAATTGGATGGAATATAACAATACGTAACAAGCTTCTAATCCGATGATGCCAACAACTGTAGGCTATACATACAGTGAATGCTAAAGGAGGCTTATATCTAGCACACATCGCGTCAAATGTCGAGGTCACATCATGAACATATTTAAACATCAGGCAAGAAACCACATAATGTTAATTATTGTGGAGAGCTGAACATTTTGTCAGTTTTGAGGTCGTCTTGCAAGTTGCAGTATTCATCACGGAAATTGACTGGTCAAAATCTTTAAATGTCTCCTGGGGTGGGGGGGGGGGGGGACTTTTATACGAGAAGAAAATATGTGCCTTAAAGAGTATACACCTACTAACGAGCAGCAGACATAACATATGCTAGTGCTACATATTTTGAATGTTTTGGCAGCAGCCTGTAATTGGTTGTCAGCAACGATATTATGTACAGTGTAGTGTACACTGTTCTTTGGTCGTGGCTTTCCAAAACGTATTTTTAATTTATTAATTAGTCGGGAAATTTTACCGCAATCTACGATTTTTGACATTATCACAAAAAATCACATAAAACCATTTTATTTCATAATTACTCTTCCTACTGCTACACAAATATATTTTACTACTTTCTTAAGTCAAGACTTCATTTGTGTTTCAATGGCATTTTGTTAAAAAAATCATATCAACCAGATGCTTACTGACTGCAGAATTAGCTGCCAAAAAACGTCAAAATTAAATTGCTCTACTGTATTTGCATGGGATATAACCACTAAAGGTTTATATCTAAGCTACTCATAAAATGTCTTGCGCATGCGAATTATCCTCTTGTCAACAGCAGTGAAGTGACAATATGACGCGCATTACTGTATGGTACGAGATCATTACGTGGGCATTACAGATGTAGGCTAGAAGGCAGGAAATGCCGACACAACAATCTGAACAATGCAAATGAAGGCATAAAACGTGATGGCTGGATTCTCTATTATTACGGAGAGAAGAATATTAACAATGTTATACGACAGCATAATACATCCCGTTTCCTTATAGACGTAAAGTCACGTAATTATAGATTATGTGATTGTTATTCGATGCGGGTTATAACGTCTCCAGCGTCGTCGTCGTCGTCTTCTGTATTGAGGTTGAGGTATCGACGCATCAACAACGAAGATAAGAGGACAAGAGCAGACGAACTTGGAGGACACATCATTGTTTAGACTTTAGATCACTGCTCAACTGCAACTTGATCCTTGATGAAAGCTGGTGAAGTGCCTGACTTGACAAGTTTCGATTAACGTTATTATTCCTCTTTTCGAAATGAAAAAAATCATTGGGTGTTTATTGGTCGGTAAGGTAAGGAAGGTATGCTCTCTTGGCCCTTCTCCAATCACCCAAACCAAAACAGACCCAACCCCCAAGTCCAACCCAGACTTGCATATTGTTTTGCTTTGCACCTTCAATGAAAATATTTGAATACACACTATTGTATTGTGAGATGTGTCAATTGCACACGGGTGTTCTATTTCATGAATGTATTGAGAGTAGTGTGGTTGCTTAATTAGACAATCAATCGATATAATCTATTCAATATCGATTAATGGCTTTATCACTAACACAGTATTCTCATAATGTTGGTTGTAAGTAAAGAGCATATATTACACAAAAAATGCAATATGTTGTTAGATTCCAGATTGCAAACCAAGATAAATATACCTACTCATTTATGTTATCGATATAACGCATGCACTGTGCGTGGCATGTCCATGTGCAATGTGCATGCTTCATCAGATCAAAAAGTAAATATTTAAAATGCGATTAACCTTGAGGAGGGATTTATTTAATACTTCTCGAGTAAGGACGAACGGTCACTTTGGTGTAATGAGCTATAGCCTAGGATAGTGATAGCATAGAGATACCATTAGTACTAACAGTATGGTATCTCAATGAGTGATAGTGATGGGATAGTGATGGTCGTACCACGGGGGTTCACATGAAGTGAGGACACTGTCACGGTTTCCGTTTCAAACGACCACACAGGACATCAATAAAAATGACAGCCATAGAGCAATCAAAGCTATACGCGTGGACAGGAAGTCTCATTATGCGATTTCATGATGTGGGTTTGTACTATAGGCAGCAGCCTAGAGTCTACATATTTGTAAGCACTCCGATGTCCATGACAGTTCGCACGATTTTACATTATTGCTTTTATTTTTATTAAAACTCGCCATCTCGACCATAACAAGCAGCACTAGTATGGCAGAGTTCGCAACTCAGTGCCATTGACGGTTGTTTTTTCTATTTTTCATCGACTCATCATGTTATATTGCATTAGATATAATATATCGAAAGCATGAACGCATTCCATCATTTATTTGAGATTCGTGAATTTTTAACTGTAAGTAGTTTCCATCCGCGACTTTATACGACTTTGCAATGTTTTAGTTTCTTGATGTTCTGCCAACATATATTTCAATTAAATTGTTTCATTGTTGTAGATATTGTGTTTTGATTGAAACTAAAAAATAGGCAAGTGCACTAAAATAGTTCTAATAGGATACATACTAGTCTGACCAACTTCAGACCTGATTTCCTTATGCATGTGGCCTTGGGTGCTTGGTGAGTGAAGGAAGGTGTAATATAGTCTATAGATACATTCTTGCTGTGACAAATTTCTCCAAATGGAATACAAAATACAATACACACACCACACATCCTTGCTTCTCACGATATATTTCCACGTCGCATTCAAAATGCTACAGTGAATAATCTCGAGAAAACGTTTTACAAAATTGCATAGTGCTGCTAGGCCAGGCCTACCTTTGGAACATTGCGCGAGCATGGACGGTAATATTCACCTGATACAGTGAGTGCAAAACAACTGCCACAAAGGGTATATTGAAGCACCCTGTTGATTGGAACAAAATCATTCCGAAATGAAATGACCCTTTCTCATTAACCTGCAACTTGCAATTTAGTTGGAAACGGTGTCGCAAACTATATACTAACCGGGCTGTGCACACAGTGGTGTAGTAAAGTAAAGGTCAAGTTTAAATGGAAGGAGTTAGAGAGAAGGACTGGAGGAAAACAAGGTGTTGAAGGTCAGACAGGCGTCCCGCGTGCTGCTTTGTTCGAGCCACATTCCACGAGATAGAACAGCTAGACTACTAGCTGAGATGCAAGTGCATCTTCTAAATCGAGCTGCATCCATGCAGAAACAACAACCTTTGCTTTGTTCTAGCCGTTTCGGAAGTAAGTAGGGTCACCGTATGTACGACATCTGCACGAAGGATAAAAACGTCATGAAAGTTTCACCCCGTCTACCCCCCCCATCCACCCCTCGGGAGCGCAGTTAATGTTTATGATGGTGTGGTAACTAAATTTTTTAAATACTTTATTGTATTGTCACTTAGACAGTGATAGTGATGCTCTTTTACAGTGGATGATTTTATATTGTGTAAACGATCATCTGTGCATAAAATTTTTTTATGGCCCATAATCGCCTCGGCTAATAATTGAAAGTCGAAGAAACAGTTCTGAAAAGTTTGCTGAATGAAAGAAGGCCTTTAAATATAGAAAAAAATGTGAAAATTTATTTGGGCGGACATAACTCAACATTTGGCAAATTAGATTCAAATTCGAGTTTCTAAACAGGTGTGCATATATAAGACTAGTTCTAAAAATTCGGTTTTCTGGACATAGTTTCTAACCTTTAGCATACAAACATGAACAATAAGCTAAAAAGGATATTTCGAAAATAACAGTTGGTGTGAACGATTTTTTTGCTCCAAAAGGTACAAAACTCTGTGATCCATTTTGTCCAAAAACTAATAATTTCAAAGTGAGGTTAGTCCCGCCCATAACAAATCACAAATTTTTTCTGTTATTTAAGGCCTTCTTTCATTCAGCAAACTTTTCAGACATGTTTCTTCGACTTTCAAACTATCGGCCAGAGGCGGTACAATAGGCCGCTTCGCGAACGCTTTTTACAGTCGCGTTGATGGACGAGCTTTTTTAAATGACTATTTGAGTCGTTGCCCTAAAAGAAAAATTAATCTTATGATAAATGTCTTCGATTGCCCCCAAAATCAGAACATAACTAAGTTCAGTGATTTTGAACGTTCCCATAAAGTATCATCAATATCGGAGCGAGTATCGGAGTACCCGTTTGCCCGGTCGTGAGGCAAATGTCACGAAAATATCGCACTAAAAATAAAAAAAAGTCGTAAAAGTACAATATTCACGAGAAATATTTCTTCGGTTGTACCCACAAACTTGGCAGATCTAAGTTAAAAGATTTCGAAAGTCCTCATCAAGATCGCATGTGCCGTTTGCCCGGTAGAGTGCAAACAAACAAGAAAAAAACAACGAAAAAAACGAAAAAACAACACCCGAGTTATTTTTCTAGGGGTAAGTGAAATTGAAGTCTTCGCTTCGTTCACCCAAGAAGAATACTGAATACTAGAACTCGGTGATCCAATGTGAACGTCTAAAATATAATTAAGCGAGCGAAGCGAGCGTTTCCATTTGACTCTGCCGGAAAAATTAGTCACTGGTTTTGTTTTTGTTTTTTGTTTTTTTGTTTGTTTGTTTGTTTGTTTTTTTTTGTTTGTATGTCTCGCCATAACGTTCGAACGGAGGCTCGGATCGAGTTAAAATTTTCACCATCCGCAAGCTTTGTTCTCGATTGAATGCCATTAGTTTTTGTGGCAAAATCGTTCATAAAGTTAAAAAGTTAGATTAAAGTTAATCGAAAGTTTTTTTTTCAAACTTCACGGCGACAAAATCTGAGATGGCCAAATCATTTAGAATTTCCGTCCGGTCACGAATATGTTAATTTTATTTTGATCCGATAAGTAGTGTAGATGGAAATTACATTATAACAAAGTACGGTTACCATGGCAACGGAAAGTCGTGCAGCTTTTTTGGCTCATGATAGCGGTCGAACGGAGGCTCGGATCGAGTTGAAATTTTCACCATCCGCAAGCTTTGTTCTCGATTGAATGCCATTAGTTTTGTGGCAAAATCGTTCAAAAAGTTAAAAAGTTACATTAAAGTTAATCGAAAGTTTTTTTTTCAAACTCAACGGCGACAAAATCTGAGATAGCCAAATCATTTAGAATGTCCGTCCGGTCACGAATATGTTAATTTTATTTTGATCCGATAAGTAGTGTAGATAGAAATTACATTATAACAAAAGTAACGTTGCCATGGCAACGAAAAGACGCGCGAAGTTTCTAATGCACTGCCACCTAGAAGTTATCAAAATACTTTCGAGGAAGCAGTCTATTATTTGTCAACAAAGGGTTTAAATAGTTTTCCCAAGGAGTCAAGGTCCTCTAGATGGCGGTGGATTTTAAAGTAAAGATTTAAACACGGGTTTACCCAAATACCTTGGCAATAATAAATAATACTGGAAACGCGAACGTCGTAAATTTTTAAATTTAAAAAAATGTGCAATGTGGGTCTAGCTATAGCACGTGCTCGCTTATCAACGCGTCCAACTGAGCGTTTCCTGTTATAATTTAACTGTCAGTTTTCGAATGTAGAATTAGACGACATTTTGAACAATCCACGTTTTTCAATTGAGGTTTATAATTCCAGACGGTAATTTTTATTAAGCGAGCGAAGCGAGCGTTTCCATTTGACTCTGCCGGAAAAATTAGTCACTGGTTTTTTTTTTTTTTTTTTGTTTGTTTGTTTGTATGTCTCGCCATAACGTTCGAACGGAGGCTCGGATCGAGTTGAAATTTGGACCATCCGCAAGCTTCGTTCTCGATTGAATGCCATAAGTTTTGTGGCAAAATCGTTCAAAAAGTTAAAAAAAAGTTACATCCAAGTTAATCGAAAGTTTTTTTTTCAAACTTAACGGCGACAAAATCTGAGGTGGCCAAATCATTTAGAATGTCCGTCCGGTCACGAATATGTTAAATTTTATTTTGATCCGATTAAGTAGTGTAGATGGAAATTACATTATAACAAAAGTAACGTTGCCATGGCAACGAAAAGACGCGCGAAGTTTCTAATGCACTGCCACCTAGAAGTAATCAAATACTTTCGAGGAAAGCAGTCTATTTTGTCCCAAGGAGTCAAGGTCCTCTAGATGGCGGTGGATTTTATCCACAAAGTAAAGATTTACATACGGGTTACCCAAATACCTGCCAATAATAAATAATATTGGAAACATGGCCCCGTGGACTGCGACGTCGCAAATTTTAAAATTTAAAAAAATGTGCAATGTCGGTCTAGCTATAGCTACGTTGCCCGCTTATCAACGCGTCCATACTGAGCGTTTCCTAGTATTTGAAACGAAGGACATGTCCGGGATGCCGGACGTATGGTATTGGTACCCCTATGTCGGAAAGGGTTGAAATAAAGTATGAAACGTTCACGTGTTGGGAATCAGTATGCTACCGCGACAAAATGTCACTCACCATTAATTAGTTTTACATTGACAATTCGATATTTGTCGCCTTCAACGGTGCACTGCTGACGTCATATTTCAGTGACGTCATTTTGACATACTACCAACCCACACTTTTAGAAACCGGTTGCGTAAGTGGCAATACTTAGTAGTTGCAGTTTTGGGTCGCAGTTGGCTACAATTGCCAAGATAGAGAATTTACAAAAATCTGCTGATTGCAACCGCGGGTTGGATTTTTTTGGCACTGAGCATGCGCACATTCGTTTTGTTCACTTCTAGTTGTAACCAAAAACTGAAGCCAGTTGGCGGCGACCCCAGTGTAATACCCCTTTTAGTGAGAAGAGTTGGAGCTTGGAGGTAAACCTACTTGCTCCATCATTATCATACAGTCCCTTTTTTTCGCACCATGGCCAACGAAATAACAATATAATTGGAATGAAACTATTTTGAATTTTGAATGTGTTCAATTTTAGGATTGCAAGATTTGACATTGTATGAAAGAATGCAAAACGCGGTGGCATGATACGGTAACGACAGTTTTTGACTTTGGGAGGAGGGAGGATTGGTACTCTAATTACTGCAGTAAACCGACAGTGTTGGCTCGAGCGCTAAGCGCTCGACTCTGAATCGGGAGGTCACGGGTTCGAAATCTGTCGAGACCGGCAATCCTGACTGAAGTTTTTTCCGAGGTTTCCTCAGTCTTTAATGCGAATGCAAGGGATTGCGTCCTCTTAATAATAGCCCTCGAAATCCCTTCACAATTGTCCTATCTGTGAATCTCCTAGTTTTGATGTGTATACCCTGCAGCGGGCATTCTACAAAAAAATATTTTATTTTTACTGCAGTATAACTTTTTGGGGAGACGGATGAGCTCATTATTTTCACTGATTCCTTAGAAATTGACCTGACTGTTTTTATAGTTGCACGGCATTAGAGGGAATTGAAGTCACACAAGAATGGAATTGACAATTCTTCGCCATCGATCGTTCTTTGCAACGGTAAAAACCTCCAAGAATATCAAGACACTTTTCACTTAAACTAACCGTGCTTTATTTGCACCGTTTAGTAATAATCTTAGAATTAGATCTATCCAACAATAAGACGGGACCATGGGCAAGCTGCTCAAAATAAAACGTTGTGATGTTGATTCTTGGCCAAAAGCAGCTCGGGTGTTTTTTTTAAAACAAAGTGTTTTTGCCTGTTTGTTCGCTCTCTAAAGGGAAAACGGCTGATCCGATCTCGATTGAATCATGAGGGGACCGGCCACGTTTTTATAGGTTCAATTGAAGAAATATTACTGATGAATATCGTACTTTTAGTATTTTATATTTGAAATTTTGTAAAAATAAAACAAAAACAACAACCTTTGAAGTTGTTCCATGAATTTGAGTACATTCAAAGAAATATTAATCATATTTCTCAACGATAGATCGTTATAACCTCGCCGCTTCGCACCTATGCGCTGGCATTGAGGTTTGTCAGTGGAAATCCGGTAGTTTTCCCGTCCACTTCCATTCGTGTTAGAACATGTTATGATATAAACATACATAACAATGTCATGATAACAATGACAAAACGAACCAGCAATAGAGGAATAGAAAACAAAAAACTCTCATCCATCAACGCGACTGAAAAAAGCGTTCGCGAAACGGACTATAGTTAAAAAGGAACGGTTTCCTTCCAATACTGAGGACGAGAAACATCACACCGAATTTCGTGTGAAATATTATCATACATACAAAGCACCATTTGTTTTACATACAATAAACTAACTCGTCGTTTTCACAAATACGAGCCCGTATAGTATCATTATTTTATTTATTGTGTTTTTGTTACACCGTATCGATAACCTTATCCAATAGAAAGTCTGCGTACACACACGAGTAGACCTATAAAGTGCGTGCAACATGCATGCAACAAGTGTGGATGGCGATACGGTACAATGTCACCGTGCTATAGGCTGGTATAGGTAGGCCTATACGTAATGCTGTGGACGTGGTGTTCAACATGTTCCGTGCTATACCGCTAATAACAATGAACACATACGATTTATTAATATGGAATATTATACCAACATACGAGTGTGGGTGTTTGGCTAGGAAGACAACGAACGTTAGCTATCGGGTTTGTATTTCCGTTTCCGGTCCAAGACCATAGTAAATCGAGTCGTTATCATCGCCGGTGCTTATTACGAGCCGTCCACGCATGGGGCATTGTGCGCGGCACGCACACGCACACGCACATCACACGCGCATGGCACTTTCATTCAAAACATTAGGACACTAATTCTCATTAAAACACGTATTATAATAGAGGGTCAAAAACCTGGATAACCTTTCATAAGCAACAGGCTGATACGCGGATGTTGTGAATGCATGCAATGATTGGAATTATCAGAATAAGGAGGAAAGAATTATGCAAATAGACAGGGGTAAGTGGTTCTTCAATCAGTACCGTGCGAGGAACTGGTGCAACATGTTCCGAGAATCACGTTTCAATTGGATTTTACTTTGGCAACGGCAAATTGGCAATAAACTCTGTAATAAGGCAGGTCTTATAAATCTTGTCAATCTTGAGGCCAGTTTTAATTGTTATTCCCTAGTACAGTTGGAAGTGCATGCATGCATCGACACATTCTCGAAAATACTTGGAACAAAACGGAACAAAACTGGCACAGAAGGGAGTATGCATGTCCCACTCATCACAATTAACTTTTGCAAGCTATAATCGCATGCGACCCTTCAAAATTAGAAAAATTGTATTATTAAAGCAAAATTCATTCCAAATTCAAAACAGTGCCAATTCAGCTCAAACCACTTCATAGGAACTTCCGCAAATAATTGAAATGTTTCATGACTCTTCTACATTGTCTAGGCAAATTTGTCAATTTCGCACCGAATAATCCAATCGTTAGATAATGATCAATTCCGAATATATTGGCCACAACTAAGGCTTAATAAAGAAACATCTAGCAAGTCACAAAGTTGGGTGACGTATTCCTTACCAGTACTTGATAGTCAATAGTATTCCTCATGGCGCTCTAGTATAATATATCCACATAAAATGCTAGATATTTGAAAGTTGTTTTCGAGTTTCGACAAGTCAGTCAAATATGTGCGCGAACTGTTTTTATGCGAGTTATAGATAGTAAAAAAACTATTTGATTAGCAATGATCTTTGACCAAAACATAGCTTCTCTAGATAAATTTCTTATAGAGCGAAAGTTTGTCCAATATTTTTTTCATTATTTCATACGCACGATGTTCCTTAAAATTCAGCTGTTGTCAAGCCAAGGATCAACTACTAAAGTAGTAGGGTAAGTATGTATAGGTAACTGCTTGAAATAAATGTAACAAAATATGAATATTTGATTAAGAACCCACAACCACATCGTATAAGAGTGCGGGAGTAAGTAGACATCAAGTTATAGTTTGGAAGCTTACATTTTGAAAGCTAAATTTTGAAATATATGTAGACCAACGCTATATGTAGACCAACGCTATTTTTTTTGAAACCAAACAATTTTGCTCATATAAGAGTATATTGTAAGACTGAATTAAACAGCGAGTAAATGTAACAAATTTAATTGTGTACTATTTTGTGCCTTCGGGTTTGGCTGAGTTGACTATAACTATACTGCATGCCTGACTGGCTAGGGGGCTGTCGGCCGAAAGAAACGTGCATCAAACACTTCAATATATCTGTTGATGATATGCATGCATGCTACGATACTACTTGAAAAACAATAAATATGCGTGACAGATAGGATGTCGAATGATATCATTTTCATAAGTTTAGGTAGGACCTTCCAAGGCAGTGAAGGCACCCGCCCCAACCAAAACGAGCGATCCACCAGGGACGTTTCCAAATAGCGGGATGAAGATACTTAATGCAAAACTAATGCTGATTGCAAAACCCTCACAGAGGTCTTTAAGGGTGTGATATATTTGACGAAAAAGTGAACTTTTATCATACCCTATACATGTTTCCGAAGTACATGCGGAGGATGTATAAAATTACATGATATGAGACAACTTGCAAATTGCACAATACACTTGGAAGTCGATATGACCCCATACTTTTGGTCTATGGATGAAAGTTAAGCATGAAAAGGCAATTAACACTATATTAACGCTATGGAAATAAAAACTATTTGTATTGTACTAGGAAGCTTCGCAAACGCTTTTTCAGGCGCGTTGTTGGATGAGCGTAATTTTTTAAAACGAAAAAAGCGTAAAATTGCGATTTTCATGAGAAATAATTTTTCGATTACGCTCAAATTTCACACGAATATATTAATTCATAACATTAAGGTTCTGTGAAAAAATCATTACAATCGGATAAAGCATGTAGGTGTTATAAGTCGAAGAAATTTTAAAAATCGAAAAAAATCGTAAAATTGCGATTATCATGAGAAAAAATATTTTAATTGCGCTCAAATTTCACACGAATATATCAATTTTTAAAACAAAAGTTCTGTGGAAAAATCATTACAATCGGATAAAGCACGTAGGTGTTACAAGTCCAAGAATTTTTTAAAAAATCGAAAAAAATCGTAAAATTGCGATTTTCATAAGAAATAATTTTTTGATTGCGCTCAAAAACGTGGCAGTTCTAAGTTCAGAGATTTCGAAGGCCTCCTCAAAATTTCATCGCAATTGGAGTATCGGTTTAGCCGGAATCGTGTGGACAAACACACCTTCGGAGAAGTGTTTGTGTGTAGTAGAATTGAATCTTCGCTTCGCTCGCTACGCTCATCCAATTAATATTGGGAAATAACAGTACATTTTTAATCGATAGCACATACTTTATAATTATGCAGCCATTTCATGATATATTCCTGATCAAGTGTCTACATTAATAATAAAGTTTGGACAAACACAATAAAATTAATAATGTAGCCAGGAGGGTTCGCTCGAGCTTGAGCCGAGTTTTCAGCCCTAATTAAATAACGTCTGCTGGAGACGAGCAAGTGAACTGAAGTAAACGTAATTGCGTTTCTATTTGCACCCATGGCGAGGCACTTCACCACAACTGAACGCGGTCATACTATACAGCAATAACAACAAGCGTCGTTCATGAAGAAGGAATGCGCGTCTTCGTGTAGCCTGCAAAACGCGTTCAATGTAATAAGGTCAAGTTGATAGTTGTCGCAAGTCTACTGATCCAGACAGTATTCATTGGTAGGCTACAGTCAGTCTAAAAACCGATGACATTTGCTACACGATGAGAGATTGACATTATCTTGAGTAGTTAGTTTCAAATAAGTAAACAAGGGTAATCTTTTATCAACATCACCGACCCTCACTCGACAAATCTCGGATTTGATGTGAATTTATTCGGAGTGGACGACTTGCCCTATTTATGTCACTAGAAAAACTGCCCCAAATTGATTTCTACACTAGAAATAAGCCTGTGCTAAGGTTATGCAGTGTTGGGAGAATCCATAAATATATACAAATAATGTTTAAAAGTCCCATTAGGCCAAATGCTAAAGTATAAATTGGGGTTTTCCCACGACCTGCTAGATGACGTCATCGAGAGATGGCCATAATATTCACGAATCACGAGTGAGGTCAATATGGGTAGGTATCTTCTAGACCCCTTGATTAACATCTGATCATGGAGTTTAAATAGTACTAACTCCATGATCTGATCACTGTCACGGTTGTTCGTTGTTGGTCGGCGATGGAGGTATTTGATAGCATCTGCATACCATTACTTATACTATTATGCAAATTTGGATTTAAAATATTGTGTTTTACGTTAGATGCTACAATAACGTTACACTCTTACAATTTTGTGGCAACATTGACATCAACACGCACGTATATACAAGAAATTAATGTAATCTTTCACTAGCGGTCAAAAACATACATGTACTCAATTTAATGGCAATCTTAAGCAATTGTTCAAAGAATTTGGAAAATGATTTAGATGCCTTGCTTGTCCGAGATCAATATTTCGAAATAAACCTATAGTAAATTTTGAAGTGGATCATAAAGGGAATGCAGTTTACATTGACATTGTCATGGTACGTTATATACCGCTTTTCATATGACAATTTAGTTCAATGTTCTCTTGTACTTGCTTGATTCCTCACCACAAACACAAATCTTTGAGGAGAAATCGAAATTCACAAAATTACTATCCAAATTTTTGAAACAATACAATCTTTTACAATCTAAACGAAAAGTTCGAATGTTTTATCGTATTTCAGTACCGTAACGGAATGTGTCTATGGGGTAAAGAGGATATACAGTCCTATGCTATGATGTCACGCACAACTGAGTAACTGATGTTGCAGCTGTTTTTATGTCATATTTCAAACGTATGCTCAGCTGTAAAGCCAACGAAAGAAGTATGCAATTGCATAGATTAATGTAACGAACACATTTTATACCAGGCCATTACGACAACTACATAAACATGTTACCAGACAAAGTTTCGAAACTGTGAAGGAAGTCTGTTTATATCGCGTCACTCCCACCCATCCTAGACATAGTCATGACCTCACCTCACGCCCTGTTCTCTGTACTTGCAGGACTTTCGGTGCATTTGTTCGAACTACCGGTACCTTATACCTGACGGTGAAAGCTTAAAAAATACATTTTTAATATCGATTATCCAGTGACAGGAATGTGAAAGGAAAAGCTTAGCTTGTCGTGAAAGAAAAACAACATGTCATGAAGTATAGTATTGTATGGCCATGGTAGTGGTGGTGAATGTGGATACTCTAACATCCCGGATCTCAGACGGGAATGACTCAATATTTCACTTGCGAGGTCAGTTTGCGGACGAAGGACGTGAACAAGTGCGCCTGGGAGAAAGAATACACACGAACGATATAGGCCTACTACGTAAAAAAAACGTATAAGAATCGCCGAAAGAAAATTTAAAAAATCCTAGCGAAGTTTCGAAGTTTCACGTCATCGAGGTTCGCCAAATCTCCGCTAGGAGATTCACAGACCTTGACTTCGAGATTCGCCGAGACTCCACTAGGAGATTCACCGACCTTGACTTCGAGGTTCGCCGAAACCCCGCTACGAGATTCACAGACCTTGACTTCGAAGTTTGGGAATTGTCTTAGTCAAAACCCGAATGTTATCCACGCCTTACAACAATCTTAATTCACATAAAAAGAAAAAATGCACATTCTGTGAAAAAAATTGTCGCGGGAAACGTACCCAAGACACTGGCACTCAAACTTTGCCACGTTGCAAAATCATAACTTTGAAGCTGGTAAAATTCGAAGTTTACACAATCTTAGAAGCGTATAGGCATTCCGAGAAACGTGACAGAAACGGCATAAATTATATCTTAGGTCTAACATTAGACTCGGTAGTAAAAATCAGATTTATTGAACACGATATAATAAGCAACACAATAAATGAACTTATATGGCGCAATAGATTGATTATAAAACTGATGATAAAATTAAAACTACCTATGCAGAAACACAGTAGCAGAATGCGAATAAACAACCACAATAGTATATCATCAGTAATATCACCTAGTTAGGCAACTTGTCGGTAAGATTGAGATATGGGCAGGGGAAAGGGTATGTTCATACCATGTTTTTTTTATAGTCACTCTTACTAGTCCATCCACAGGACCAACGTCACACACATGTACGTTCTACGGTTCCATTCATGCACGAAGCAGGAATTGACGACTCGAAATGGGCGGAGCTTAAAACGATCGATAGGTCACGTGACTAGTATTGGGTATAAATCCTCATTTCGCAAGTTGGCGCCTGCTGAACGGCGCATCACTTATCACGCTCTAACTTTTATTCTATTCATTATTTAGACAACACTTAAATGAATAATATTTAGCAAACATATCATTCCTTGTAATAGCGATTATTTCGATTTTTTTGACAAAGTCGTTAGCTTGTTATAACAATGTACGCATCACACAAGTGAAAATTATCAATGACTCAAGTTTTCTCATTAATTAATTTGACAAAAAACTACTGATCGGATTTCGACAAGAATTCTTTGTAAAAATGCATCAGACTGTTTAGACAAGAAATATTCTAACTTTCTAGATAGAAAGTGCACTGAACGAAAATTTACAGCATAGAGTAATATGCAGCGTGCACTTTTTCACGGCTAATCCGCACGTCAAGAGTGCGTATTTTAGATAAAAACACACACCCTGCATATTACTCTATGCTGCAAAGTTTCGTTCAGTGCACTTTCTATCTAGAAAGTTAGTTTATTTCTTGTCTAAACAGTCTGATGCATATTTTTAAAGAGGTCTTGTCGAAATCCGATCAGTAGTTTTTTGTCAAATAAATTATTGAGAAAACTTGAGTCATTGATAATTTTCACATGTATGATGCGTACATTGTTATAACAAGCTAACGACTAAGTAAAAAAAATCAAAATGATCTCTATTACAAAGAATGATATATTTGCTAAATATTATTCATTTAAGTATTGTCCAAATAATGAATAGAATAAAAGTTAGAGCGTGATAAG
Source organism: Sweltsa coloradensis (assembly GCA_024449915.1). Classification (NCBI taxonomy): domain Eukaryota; kingdom Metazoa; phylum Arthropoda; class Insecta; order Plecoptera; family Chloroperlidae; genus Sweltsa; species Sweltsa coloradensis. The sequence goes on from JAMZAV010000321.1 coordinate 186,363, forward strand.
TGTTGCGCCGTGAAGCAGGCGTCAACTTGCGAAATGAGGATTTATACCAACTAGTTCCGCCATGTTGCCTCGTGACGTCAGGAGGCGGGTACAATTCAAGTCGTCAATTCACACCCTAGACAGTAAAATACGCATGACTATAATGCCACACACAACGTTCCATTCAGGCTAACATTTCTTTAGAACTCTATTCTGTGTGCCACTGGTGTACACAATCTAGTTCGGTGTTATAGGCTTAATGAGTCGTTCGTCTTATTCGTATCAAAATTCAGAAATGTTATCAAACCTATTTCAAGAACATTTTGCCCCTCTTATCTAATTCATAAAAGTTAGTTTCGCTTGAACAACAACAAACAACAACATGTTTCAAATGTTCAACCATGTCCATCAAGGCTGATACAAATTATAAGGAAAGTAGCCTACTCACTAACTTTTAAGTTCGAAATGTGAACAGATTATCTGACTAGGTCGCTTCGCCAACGCTTTTTCTAGTCGCGTTGATGGATAAGCGTTTTAGTACACGTGGGATATCTTAACTTTTTAAGTCCCATTGCAAAATCATTGTTGTTAAATTAGGATATTTTTTTATAAAGTAGTTTTAATTGCTATGGCAATACCAATTAATAGAATGAGTTAAATATCTGGAGGCCCGAAGACTTGCTTTTTGTACACATTGTAGGTGATTGTTGTCAAGTTTCTATTGTTATACTTGTTAATTGGATGAGCGAAGCGAAGACTTTAATTTCACTGACCCCCAAAAAATTTAGCTCGTTTTTTTTCTTTTTTCTGTTTGTTCGCTCTTTACCAGGCAAACGGCATATCCGATCTTGATGAAAATTGGAGGGGACCTTCGAAATATTTGAACATAGAGGCTTATTGTTTTTGGGTACAATCGAAGAAATATTTCTCGTGAATATCGTACTTTTACGATTTTTTCGATTTTTTGTGCGATATTTTCGTGCCATTTGGGCCAATTCTGACTAAACGGGTGGGGCTACAACGTTCATATTATACATGGACATTAAAGTTATGGTGATGCAGTACCTTATGAAAGAAAAAGTTGAATAAGTTAGCCAGAATCCATAGAAATAAAGCTTTTAATATAATTTTTTTAAGGTAAATAATAATAATTGACAAGTAACAATAGAAACTTGACAACAATCACCTACAATGCGTAGGCAGCAAAGCAAAGCACTTGCAAAAGTAAAGATATCCCACGCAAACTAAAAACTTAAAAAAGCTCATCCATCAACGCGACTAAAAAAAGCGTTTGAGAAGCTTCCTAGTTATTATACAACTCAAAAAACTGATATTAAAACCTTTACTTCTATGGATTCTGGCTAACTTGTTCATCTTTTTCTTTCAAATGGTACTAAATCACCATTACCTAATGCCCATGTAAAATATGAACGTTGTAGCCCCACCCGTTTATCAGAATCGGCCCAAATATCATGAAAATATCTTCAAAATCGAAAACATCGTATTCATGAGAAATATTTCTTCGATTGTACTAAAAGACGTGGCAGGCAAGTTCAGAGATTTTGAAGGTCCCCTCAAATTTTCATCAAGATCGCATATGCCGTTTGTCCGGTAGAGAGAGTTTTTTATATGTTTGCTTTCGTGTATATATATATATATATATATATACTAGGAAAACGCTTAAGTCCCGCCGCGTTGTTGGATGAGCGTAATTGGTGCACTAAGTTGCCATGTGTTACGCGGATTTTTACTGTTGTTTCTGTGAAAAAATCATTAATTAGTCGAATTTTTTTTAAAATAAATGAAATTAAATAAAAAATTAACTCAATTTTTTTAATTAATCGTAATTTTTTAAAAAAGAAAAAAATCGTAAAAATGAAATTTTCATAAAAAATAGTTATTCGATTGCGCTCAAATTTTACACAAATATATTAATTCATAAAATTAAGGTTCTGTGAAAAAATCATTACAATAGGATAAAGCATGTAGGTGTTATAAGTCAAAGAATTGTTTTAAAAATGAAAAAAAAACGTAAAATTTCGATTTTCATGAGAAATAATTTTTCGATTTCGCTCAAAATTTCACACGAATATCTTAATTCATAAAATAAAGGTTCTGTGAAAAAATCATTACAATCGGATAAAGCATGTAGGAGTTATAAGTCGAAGAAATGTTTTAAAATTCGAAAAAAATCGTAAAATTGCGTTTTTTATGAGAAAAAAATTCCCGATTGCGCTCAAAAATGTGGCAGTTCTAAGTTCAGAGATTTCGAAGGCCTCCATAAAATTTCATCACAATCGGAGTATCGGTTTAGCCGGAATCGTGTTAACAGACACACAAAAATACAAAAAAAAAGAAAGAAAGAAAAAAAAAAAAACATTCCGGATTTTTTTTTCCAGTGTAGTGAAATGAAATCTTCGCTTCGCTCGCTACGCTCATCCAATGACATAATGAAATTCTTTCGAGTTTCCGAGTCCGAAAGAATTTCATTATGTCACATTATATCCGAGAAAATCTACGTAAAAACACATATATATATGTTTAAACTTGGCTTTATAGTAGGCGACTAAGGCGCTGATATGTTAGTACTTTAGACAGAAATTAAAAAAGTGACTATACTCCGGGGTTTAAGTACTAACATACTAACTAACTTCTGTTGTAGGCATATGTGTATATATATAAATATTTGGTTTTATAGTGGGCGACTATGACATTGATATGTTAGTACTTTAGACAGATTTTTTTTAAAAAAAAGGAAAAGCTGGAAATGTACATAAAAAATTTTGATGAGTTCAGGCCAACTATTTTTAACAATGTTAAATGACCATTTAAAAATTCGCTTGATCGGCAAATCCAGCTAATTTCACGTACATTCTGGACCACTTTTCGACCTCCAATTTTCACCCCCAAAAATTGGTGTTTTGGGATGATGTTAACAAGTAAGTAAGTAAGTAAGTAAATGATTTATTTAGCAATACAACTGCTATTACATACAATGTACATTGTAAGCGAGTAGTATGTAAGGAGTATCGGTTTAGCCGGAATCGTGTTAACAGACACACAAAAATACACAAAAAGAAAGAAAGAAAGAAAGAAAAAAAAATCCGGATTTTTTACTCCAGTGTAGTGAAATGAAATCTTAGGGATAAGCGCATGTCTGTATCAGAGCACATTTTAACATTTCAAATATCCTATACAAGTTTACGAAATTACTACAGTTTATCTGTTTGATGGCATACGGTCAATTAAAAACATAGTGAGCAATTTTCGGAAAATGTAATCACACATTCTTACTAAACATTTTGGTGCAAACCACAACTCGATAGGACAAACAAACGATAGAGCTTCCAAGTGATCCAGACTTACTGTGTTCTACAACCTGGTTTTCTCGAGCTCAGATAGAAGAGACAATACATAATTATTGTAGTTAGAGGCTGTTGAGTAATAATGTATCAAAGTTGATGTAATTACTGATAACCGTTCTCTGCCGCACTAAAATATTACCCGAGAAAATAAGAAAATACGAGATGTGTTCAGAATGCTGATGTCAGTGAAAGGTGTCAAAGTGTCCATCTGTGTGCAAGTGCGCAGTGTTATGTGTTCGCATGGAACAACAGCGACACACAAAGCAGAACAGCGAGAACAAACACGACATCTGTGTTCTGTTATTTATTTTAATTAGAGGTCATGGAAAGAAAGTAAAACGTAGACCTTGGAAACGTAATACGCAATAACAACCAAAGTAATAAAAGCGGCGTAATATTTTGTTTCTACATGGCCAATGTTACTTCGTTTCCGAACCATAACCAGTTAGACATCGCATACTTGTTTTATTACATGCATGGGCTGATCTTTAGTCAAGGTAAACAACAAAGTTTGATATTCGATTTCGAACAATTCAGTTGCACTATTTATTTTTAAAATGCCCACACATTTTGTATCAATTGTATTCCTTTGATGTAAAAACGTATAATCAATGGTTATTTTCTTGCGCATTGTGACACTATGAGACTCACACCATTAGATTGCAAAGTGCAGTGGAATCAAAGTGAAAGCAGGAAGCTCGAGTAAAAAGTACCATTCCAATTAATATAAAACACAAACGAACTACGTGAGACCGCAGTGTCTAACCTTTCCTTTACATTTCCGGAGATATACATAATATACATTATAAATAGCCTTGCCGATGCATAACCTGCTCTCGATGCAATCCTCTTCAGTGCGACTGTGATGTCGAAATATGATTATGTATTCACCGCAATGAACTTGCGATGAAGGTTGAAGGGTTGAAGGTTCGACGGTGCAATGACTGGTTGAACTTCTGAGTTTCTTGTGCTCGTCGAGAAGAGTAATGATAATGAAAGGTAATAGAAATAATCAAAGTCGTATGCCGGCTTCGAACTCGTGTCCCTTGTAAATGTGAGATTCAACATGGTATAATATAATATAACATGGCATGGTGTATATATAACACCATGGCATAACTACTTCTGGCTGGTAATCGTTTAGATTTAGTTGGTTTGGTCAACACTCAGGTTATTAAGGCAGGATTATTTTGAAGAATAAATTGTGTAACTGTTTAGAAAGCATGAACAAAGTGTGTAGATGCAAGATAGTTAAAAATGTCATCTCTTATGTAATTTCTATGGTGCGACATCCAAATCCAAAGTATCTTAGAAATAATATGCATAACATGGTTGATCTTAAAATAAAGTTCAATGAACAGCAAATTTAAGGACGACAAATAATCTCTACGTACAAAATCTTACGCATTCTCGATAGGGGTGGGGTGGGAAATAACTTTGGGCACACTCACTCTCTACCATTACGTAGAGTAGGACGGATGAGGTAAAAACCCGCACGGTGCAAGAGTCTTGTGAATACATTTTTTCTCATTTTGATATTGGCTAACGGCTAACCTGACAACTACACATACCTAAGTATTCATGCCTACTGGTATTTGAGTGAATTTCAAGCGACCGTAAGTGAATAATTCAAAACATAGGTAAAATAGAATTTAGTATGACAGATGTAATTAAAAAACAATGCATAATTTAATGACAAACCAAATTTATGGCTAACTAGTATTTTAGTTCTATGAAAGTATGATTGTTGCACAAAATACTCTATCCCAGTCAGTGTTGAAAAAGTTCATTCAATTAATGTATCGGAGATAGCGGCATGTTGCTGCGTGCGATGGGGAAAGAGTACAAATCTATTGGTAGGGCAAAAATCCGTGCAGAAAATTCAAAGAAAAAAATTAAGATTTTACTCTTAGAAAACAACTTGACTTAGCCACGAGTAAAAAGTAAAAACTAACTGCCATCAAATTCCAACTCAAACCTTCTCGTGGTTTGGCCCGTGATTAGGGGCGTTTTTCCCCCTAAAACTAATGGCGAGCTCTGGGTCGTCGTCGGGGAACTTTCCCCTTCCCTTTGGCTACCTCCCCGACGGCGACGACAATGACAACACGGACGGATGATGACACAGACGGAGACGACCACGACGTGGGGAACCCCTGCCCTCCCCATACGCTTGTGGCTGGTTCTGACCAGCACAGGCCTGTCCACCCCTTGTCCCCCCGCGTCATCCCTTACGTCCCTCCCTTCGTTTCGATTCCAAAATAATAATAATATTGGATGACTAGACATATTTGCGGTCAGTTAATAAGAAAAGTGAGCAATATTTAAAAAAAAAAAAAAATGCTTTGATTCCTCATATACACCACATTCTTACATGAGATTTTGGTGCAAACCACAACCCGATAGGACAAACGATAGAGCTTCCAAGTGATCCAGACTTTACCTCTGCGTTCTGCGTAAAAACCTGGTTTTCTAGAGCTCGGCCAACAGTATTTTCAAAACATTTCTTAAAGAATAAACGTCGATGCCAGGTGATGAATATGAGTTACTTATAATGACATCTTATTTTTCGTCCGGCCATACGCCTACATGGAAGTTTTGTAAGGGAGAAAGAGAAATTAAGAAAATATTGAGGCAAACAAAGTTCGAGCAACGTATAAGAAAGTCGTTATTGGCGGATAACGTCCAAATCATTGGCGTAGGCACGTGTAGTGCCAGGTGTGCCCACTGCCCGGGTACCGAGCTGAACCAATCTGTAAAGAAATTGCAAAATTTCGAACACGTTTTAATAATTCCATAGCCACGAAACCGCACTACATTTTAAAACCATTTATGTAAGCATAGAAGAGTGCGCATTTTCTGGGTAGCATTACTCAAAAACGCTACAGGTGAGATGAGAACCCGTGACTTGTGTGTGTGGTCAGCTAATAAAGGTTCCCCGAGACAGAAAAAAAAGTAGGTGTTCGATTGCAATATAAAAAAGTGTCTGCAGTGGTCCAAGTTCATACAGATTGCGAAGGTGCCATGAAAATGTCCATAAGATGGGAACAGCTGTTTGGCCGGAATCATGCGTCCAATATTGTGTTGAATGTGTTGAAATTAACAATGTTGCAAGATAAGCAGTTATTTTCTAGATAGATATTCTTGTTATGGCACACGATGCGGCTTTGAATCTCGGGAGAAAAGAACGCTCCTCCTGTATTCTCGCATATCACCCAACAACTTTCGTGATAAGAAGTGTTCCGTCACCCACGACCGATACACTCAAGAATCCGGCGAAGTCGCGCAATAGTACCGAGTGATGGCAGCACTAAGCACTTGTAGTATGTGCATGTAAACAAAGTAATATATCGACCGGTATGGTATGTAAGTGCAAACTGGATGTGTGATAAAATGGCAAAAATACTTGCTTTGTACTTTCTAATCGCGTGCTACGGCCTTCATCTTAAAGTTATTATATTCAACACTGCATTCTGTTCACCATGTACGATACCAACTTAATACACAAACATTGACTATATGCATATAGTTTTGCTGTCGTGCCCGATACCAGCTCTTGTTTCTGTGCTGCGGTGTGCCAGTACCAGTCGACCGTCACGTTAAAAGATAAACATGTATATTATGGCAATAGCCAATAATGCAACATAATAAATATTAAGCAACATCAGTTTTGTGAGTGGCAAGCATCGAAGTAGACACCCTTAGACTCGAACCTAGGGCACGAGATCCGAGCAGATGCCATTGTTTGAACTGTGAATTATGACTGTGCGCTCCCTGTGGAGTCAAAGAGTGTTGATGTTTCTCATTCAGCTATAGTAATCCTGTCAAATAAGAATTTTTGGAGGAAAAAATTGCGATGTCGCTGAATTTTTGCAGAAACTTTCCTTATATAATACTAATTAAGATACTAAAACTCCCCTACAATCGGACTGGAGCTTCGGCCGCCGTATTGGAAAATGGCGGCCAAAAAGTGTTGCTCATCGAATATCTCCAAATTGGTTGGAGATAGACAAAATGTTGCGATTGCAAAAATATTCCCCATTCAATTCCCTACAAAAATGGTGTCTTTTATAGTTTTGGTAGGGGTAAAGGTTAAGTCACAAAATCGTGGTTTACATGTTGCTAATTGGAGTAAAAGCTGATTTCCTAATTTTCACGCCCAGCATCAAACAATGCCCGGTAAAACCGTAAGAAATCGATTTAAACACCAAAGAACTGTTGTACGTGGTTCATGAAAGCTACCATTAGTATTTAAAAAATCAGGTCTGCGAAATCAGATTTTGCATTTACCCGGAATTTGTTTTTTTCCGTTGTTGGCATTTCCTCAAAAATGCCATATTTGACTGTCCATTATTAAGCACTAAATAGCATTGGAGGAAAAATTCTTTCTATGCACATTGCAATGACTTAAATAATGATCCGATGACAACCAAAGTTTAAATCCAATATGGCTGCTATAATTCCTAATATTCACAATATGAATACTGTTTTCGTGCTGTTTTTACACTCCTGACTCCTTTTGTTACATAATTCACTTTGATTTTCTGGATATTAGGAATTAGCAGCCACATTGGATTTAAACTTTGGTTGTTATCTCATCGTTATTTAAGTCACTTCAGTGTGCGTAAAAATAATTTTTCCTCCAATGCTAATTAGTGCTTAATAATGGACAGTCAAATATGGCATTTTTGAGGAAATACCAACAATGGAAAAACCGAAATTCCGGGTAAATGCAAAATCCGATTTAGCAGACCTGATTTTTTAAAATACTAATGGAAGCTTTCATGAACACCGTACAAAAGTCCTTTCGTATTTAAATCGAGTTCTTACGGATTGACCAGGCATTGTTTGATGCTAGGCATGAAAATTAGGAAATCAGCGGGTACTCCAATAAGCAACATATAAACCACGATTTTGTGACGTAACCTTTGCCCCTACCAAAAATATAGGAGATACCTTTTTTGTAGGGAATTGAATGGGGTATATTTTTGTAACTGCAACATTTTGTCTATCTCCAACCAATTTGGAGATATTTGATAACAAACACTTTTTGGCCGCCATTTTCCAATATGGCGGCCGAAGCTCCAGTCCGATTGTAGGGGAGTTTTAGTATGTTGATTAGTATTATACAAGGAAGGTCTCTGCAAAAATTCAGCGACATCGCAATTATTTCCTCTAAACGTCAATATAAGATCTTATTTGACAGGATTATAGGTTCTTTACTCAATACTCAATGGTGATTCTCACTCGACGATTCCTAAAGATCTGAATTTAATAATATTTTGTTTGCTATAGGCCTAGTATAGATAATATGATTTATATTGTATGATTTGTATCATTGATACACGTTATAAGAAGAATATTTAGGTGCAAAACAAAAAGGAATAAGTCGTGCGACTCGAGTTTCGAGTGCAACATTTAGAAACAGACTAAAGAGATTTATTTTGAACCTGTTGTCAGTAAATTTTCTTGACGCAACATTCATAGCGTTATACGTATCGCCAGGCGCGTCGGAACGTTTTGAAAGTTGGGGGGGGCAAGCCCATTAGTAGAATTCGTAGGGTACAGATGGGGTCTGGGGCGAAGCCCCAGCCGCTGGAGGCGTTTTTTGCAGAAGGCGGAAAAAATTTCACTATACTACAGTTATTTCGTCATGTTTTAACTGCACTCGGACTCTGTAAACGATGTTTTACATCAACTATCTGCGATCGAAAAACTCTAAAAATTTACGTGAAGTGGCCCGTTTTAATAAATTACAACATAATTTTTTATGTATTGACGAAGCATACAGGCAAACATATTTTTGTTTTACCCTCTTCTTTAAAAAAAAAAATACTAACTGAAGGCTGTTTAGTACGTTTCATATTTAAAATTACGATATCAATTGAATCTTTAACACCATTAAACACGAAATACTACACACACACACTTAAACTTTACTTTACACTTCACACTTCACACTACACTACTTACACTCTAAGAGGAATAATCTTCCCACAACGCATAACGATGCGACACGAGTGAACCAAAGCCCAACTTGCGTCTGCCAATAACTATAGCAAATCATTCAAAGGGATGTTTGGATTAGACGTGAGTCCGAGTCACGTGTCCACTCTCACTGAAGTGCAAGTGAGTGACCGGCACACAATACAAGACGGGTACTGGTTATAAAGATAGTCGGATTGACGGTTCAGGCACGGGGTACGTCAGCCAACCTAATATTCCTGCTATTGTTAGATTGTTTCTTCCTGGTAATGAATTGTTGACAGGATCATCCGACGTTGTTTTCCCAAAAAGTAGAGTAGAAATCTTGATTTTTTAACTCTAAAATCTGCCCCCCTATGCCCCCATGGCATGAAAGTTAGGGGGGGGCAATGCCCCCCTTGCCCCCCCCTGTTCCGACGCCACTGCGTATCGCCAATACAAAATAATACAGTGTTGCTTCGAATTAATGTTTTGAATCCTATCGAAATTAGGAAAAAGGATTGGCGTCGTATAGCTTAAATAGTTACCACTGTATATTGGATATCTTTACGAAGACACCGTACTTTTAGCAAATGTCGTATTTAGGAGATGCTCTAGTGCAAAGATGGTAATATATATAACCTGCTCTGGTGTTTCAGTCACAGTCAGCAACAAATGCAAAATGGAGGATGCACACGGCGCATGTAGTGGGGTCGTGCTGAGCGAGTGGGGTTGCCGACGACGAGTATCGGGAGACACCGGCGAGCTGTCGACGAAACGCGAGTAAGTCGTCGCTCCCTACCTTTGAGTACTTGATGGTTGTCGCCGATCTGGAGACTGACGGTGACCCCGGGGTTGACGTGGAACTCGACGACGTGCTGCTGCGCACCGGAGACGACCGACGGTGGCGCGCCCTCGGAGACGGACGCGACAAACGGCGGCGACTCTTGCTGCTGGGGCTCGAACCCGGGTCCGAAGTGGAACGTCGCGACTCCCGACGAGGACGCAGATGACGCGGCGGACGACACTGTTGCAGTTCCGCCGGAGTTTGGAAAATGCCAGTGGTGGAAGTGCGGGAAGTGCTGGAATGGAGAGTGGATGTGAGAATGGTGGTTGTGGTGATGGTGGTGGTGAAACTTGCCGTTACCCAAGACTCGACCCGGCGGGCTTCGGATATTGTTGTTATTGTTGTTGTTCGGGGTGGTTGTCGACGATGTCGGCTCGGCAGTCATCGCCGCCTCCTCGTGTACCTTGACCATCCGTCCAACTCACACCACGTCCTGCACAGCAAGAGACAAACACAACACATTATTCCTTGACCATCCGTCCGGCCAACTCGCCTCTAATCCTCTGCAGTAAGAGTAAAACAACACATTTTTCACGGAGGGCAGTGGCAAAGATAGATAGATAAGCTTTCAAACAGTTTGTCGTACCGTAACAAAACACAATTGCAACACCACACACTATGCGTCTGCGTCGCAAATGGGAAGGTGGCCAGTAGTACGATGGACCCATAGATCAGAGGATAGACCACGTTGACTCCCCTCACCCACTCGCACAGTTAGTATCAATACCCGACATACCCATTACTACCGATTTACAAGGTTAAAAGATAAATTCAATTCCTTACGACAACCTGAGCCCTCACGCAGTTTATAGCTTTCGCCCACAAGCCAGGGCCGTGCAAATCTATCGCGGTGTCTACGCGAATATACGTCATCAATTGCTTTGAAAAGCTACCCGGTAATTAGCATAGTGGTGTTCACAAGTCAAGATTGCGCAATTGATCCCGGCAACCAGATGCTATTACACTCATGTGTAATGCTCAATAAATCTAGACGTCAACGCGTTGGAACGAATTCGCGTCGTCGTCCACTGATTGATGAGATTTGCGTTTCTGTAATTACATATTATACATGGTTGCGATGATTTGCGACTTTCACCATTTTAAATTTGTCCTGACTTTAGGCGTGATACGAATTTACTAACATGACCAATTTTTATATCCGCAAATTAACCGAGAAATAAAGACCGGCAGGAAGGCAACGGGAAGCACGCCCTTAATTCGAAGCACACTGTCAGTCATTTCGTTAACACAATTTTAGAAAAAGCTTGTATTTCGAGTAAGCATACCGTCGATTAGATGCGTGGGCGTCTACATCTCGATCAGAGCACGTGTACAGTATTGACACAACCTTTGACGTATCAAGCGGGGAGAAACTCCCATCAGCCCAGCCCATGCACGTAACCTTCCTTCTCACGGCTTTCCTATACAATTCCCGAAATAACGTCGAGAAAATAAAGAAACGGGACTATTTTTAGAATTTCAGACGTAAATAACGGGATTAGAGATAGGAAATTTATTTCATATCGAGCCCCTTGGGGCGCACTGGAAGAAAGAGGGATTGTCAAGTCTCTCGCATACCACCCACCGGTGAGCTATATCCACATTGAGTATACGACTGCACACACTATTAAAAACTTTTAATAACTCGTCCAATTAATAGTAAAAACTTATAACGACACGTACCTGTACAGCGACGTTCGTTTCCACGAATGCGATGACGTGGTTGTTGAGAGAGTACCAAGCTGAACTCTTCCGTCGTCGACGTAGTGAGGTTAGGCCTACTGTATCATAACACGACACTGACAGGCGCCAATATTCCCATCCACATCCACTGACGAACGTATGTATCAGATACTATGTTGTAATTGTAACTGGCACCGCGAACCGACAACACCTGATTAAATAAAGCCAAGCACGGGCACGCAAACACCAACTCCGTTCCGAAGTCGCGTTCAATAACACGTCAAACTGTAATACGTTGTTGTTAAACCGCACAAAACCGCGAGGCTATTGTCGGCGATAAATAACGTTACATTATTATGTACGTCGTCAATCTTCGGCGGGGTTATAAATTATAATTCGCGATAGGATTCCTGGCTGCGTCCCGACTGTTGCATTCAGCTGCTTGCAGCCTCTTGCCCCTCGACGGCCACCGCGAGTAACACCAACTGGCATAGGGGCATCATTATATCGACATCGACGCTATCGATTTATCGTATGCATGCATCGAGTACACGTACATATTTAAGAAGTGTACTTATCGCGAAATGTTATCACAGCTGTGAAGAGCGTCAATATACATCCGAGGCTGGCGGGTACAATGCACAAGATGTCCACTGTCTATGTGCACATACTTTCGTGGTTGTTTTATTCCACCAGTTCCACCTTAGACAACAATCCCTTCGAAAATATCCGCAGGCCCTGCACAGCCGACGACGTAATTAAACTATTGTCGTAACTACCAAAAGACGTTGGCCCAAACGAAAAGGCTATTATGCTCTTTTTTAAAGTATATTTTGAGAGAGTCATGTCGTCGTCACAGCCGCCATCGATGGGCAAAATAATTATGCCAAGTCACCATGTCGATACATTTTATTGGAGATTCCTCAAAGTTACATCATTTGGCAGTGCAAATCTATCAAAAATGGATTCGCTTAGCAAGTAAGCAAACTAGAATAAGCTGGTAGGTATCCTGTAAGTGTAAAATCTAGTTCTGGGTTATGCCATTTGATCATTTACGGCGCTTTAGTTGTACCGTTTCGAAGCAGACAATAATTACAATTTGAATTTACAATTATATTGCAAAAAATTAGCTATTCGATTGACCTATTGTACGGCAGGAATTTTAAAATCAGTTCAGGTGATTAAAATATGTTATTTCTTCTTCTTCGCCGATCGATCTTAGCTATGTTAAAATTGCATGTTTCCCCCATCGGGCGCCCAAATCTTGAATCTATATCCAGGCTCAGTAAACTGTGCCACCATACATTAATCAAGTGCAAAGTATGGAGTGCACTGCCTAGTGCTCAACATGAAATACATATTTCATTTTGCGAGAGAAATTTAAACATATGGAAAATTTCCAGAAATTCCGCCAAAGAAATAAGAATTTAGGTTTGGAGTGTGGAAACAGAACGAAAATATATGGATATAAGATAAATTCAGAAATTACACAAAAAATCATCTTAGCGGGGTATCGAGCTCCTGATTCCCGATTGCCGGTCGGGTGGGTTCTAAGCTAAGCTACCTAGGTGGTTAACTTTAAACTTGATAGAATGGAACTATAGAAAAGTATGACAACACATCACTCCAGAGGCTGAGCGTTCGCATGCACTCAGGCCTCTTGAAGGAATGATGAAAACAGTTACATGTTTTAATGTTAGGAATTCAATAACCATTACATAATTAACCACTGACAGTGGCCAGCTTGGATCACTTATTATGCCATAATATTCATAGTAACTTGGCCGCTTCGCGAACGCTTTTTTTAGTCGCGTCTTTTTGAACGCATTGTAGGTGATTGTTATCAATTTTCTATTGTTACTTTTTAATTGTTATTATAAAACTCAAAAAACTTATATTAAAACCTTTATTTCTATGGATTCTGGCTAACTTTTTCAACTTTTTCTTTCAAAAGGTACTACATCACAAATATGAACGTTGTAGCCCCACCCGTTTGGTAAGAATCGGCCCAAATGCCACGAAAATATCGCACTAGAAATCGAAAAAAAATCGTAAAAGTACGATATTTATGAGAAATATATCTACGATTGTACCCAAAAACGTGGCAAGTCTAAGCTCAGAGATTTCGAAGGTCCCCTCCAATTTTCATCAAGATCGCATAATATGCCGTTTGCCCGGTAGAGAGCGAACAGAAAAAAAAAAAAAAAAAACCACCCGAGCTAAATTTTTTGGGGGGTCAGTGAAATTGAAGTCTTCGCTTCGCTCATCCAATTATCAATTTCATTGATCTCGAATGATACCCTTTGACAATGAGTCAAGTAACATTTTCAATTCTTCTAAACATGGTTTTAAAATTAGTGGATTCAAAATGGTATCAAAATGTTTGTCACGAGTGATGCAATAGCCTTGTTTACATGGAGGACTGAGTACAGAGTTGAGTACTGTTTTTGGTCTCAGTACCACATGTAAACACATGAAATCAGGTACCGAACCGGTTGGGTTCGGTCCGACGAAATGGTGGGACCGAACCGAAATACCGTACTGAGTACTCACATGTAAACAGCTTCCTGAGAGGGAACCGAACTGAAAAACATGCAGCCTAATTGCAAATGTCAATAAATAAGTTTTAAAATGTTGTATCTATTTTTAACTTCTGTTCGTTGGGCTCCAACTTCAAATGTAGATCATACACGCCTAGGCCTGGCCTTCAATCCTACCCGTATTTACGAAAATGACATGAAAGTAAGGTTATGTAACAGTGATGTTTTGGAGCAATCGCCGTAAGATGGCGTCGATGCTGGACCGAATGTCAGTTCAGTTCTAGTTGGGTACTCGACATGTAAACTCGTCAAGGACATAGGAACCGTACTTAAATTTCAGTACAGTGCTGGACCAGTTACTCCATGTAAACAAGGCTAATGCCTATAGTGGCAGGGGTACACTACAAATCCAGGAAAACGTAGCATATTACCTTTAAAGCAAACCACTTTGCACAGTTGTTGTATAGGACCCTAGGAGTGATTTGGCCCGCAGCACTTAAAATTTGGTCCCTTAGGGTTAAGAACTTGGCCATTTTTTTCAAAATGGCGTCTAAATTTTGAAATTTCCAAAATTGGAACACGAGTGCAGTATAGAGGTCGATTTTGCATGATTCGGGTGTGGGAAAACCGACGGTAGCCATGCCACGGTCGTGGTTTTCGTCGGTTAGGCCCTGGTGCCCACCATTTTTTAAATTTCAAGGCCAAACAGAGTAACGGTTTGCATCCTGGAGATTTGGTTGAGTTGGGTGTCGTTTTCGAGTATTAACGCAAGTCTAAATTGTATAGTGGCCTAATGAACGTCCTACATGAAACCCTTATCATAACAACCGCCATTTTAGGAAACGGGCGCACGCTCTTAGGCCCTGCTTGTCTATGAAGAGTAGGGTGGAGCGAAAAAATCGATTTTTTCGAGTATCGAATTGTAATAGGGCTCAAAAGTTGTGTATTTTGCATGCTTATCAACAGAAAAATATTGGAAAATATCATACGTTGGACTTTCAGTTTGCGCAAAGGGCCTTAATTAAGTTTTCAAAAATGACACAACACCAAATTTTTCCAAATCTTTGCCCATTTAATTTTTTTTAATGAAATGATCCAGAACTTACCACGAGGAGGTGGCTGCATTCGTGTTCCACCCACACCCTACCCAGTACCCAACCATCCAACCAATTAGGGTGTTGTTAAATATCAAACCTTGTTGATTTAGTCAAGGTCATTGTCTTAAATTCAGAATTTCCATTATATTGTTGGCATTTTTGCATACAGAGAGCAAAGTAGCTATAACTGTTACCATCTCTGTTTTCTTGTCCGCACACTTTTCTGCAGACACTGTGACAATTTAGCTATGTCCAAATTTGCAAATTTGCAATTTGGCAAATTAATAAAATCAAACTCGCGCAGAGTTTTATCTTACAGAATTTACGAAATAGTCTTTGTTGTCAAGCTTATCGGGGCGACAGCTTGCATTTTGTCCAATCTATCAGCTAAATGTAGTAAGTGGTTTCAAAATTTATTGAAGGAGTCGTAAAAGTTCTAACAGACTTCCTCTTCGGATTTTGAGTTCTTGCCTTTAGCAGGTACCCAACAATATCGTATGTGTTGTCTCTCATCCACTATCTTAGCCAACATGTTCTCTGGGTGACGGAAAAACGCGTTTATCTCAATCACAGGATCGGCGATTGTTTTCTTTTCTTTTTTCGAGACATTTGCCAGACGACATTAAAAGAATTACCGATCCTGTGATTGAGAGAAACGCGTTTTTCTGTTACCCAGAGAACATGTTGGCTAAGATAGTGGATGAGAGACAACACAACACATACGATAGTTGGGTACTAAAGGCAAGAACTCAAAATTCGAAGAGAGAGTCTGTTAGAACTTTTGCGACTCCCTCAATAAATTTTGATGCCACGGACTACATTGAGCTGATAGATTGGACAAAATCTAGGCTTAAATGTCGCCCCCGGTAAGCTTGACAACAGAGACTATTTCGTCAATTCTGCAAGATAAAACTCTGCACGAGTTTGATTTTTTAAATTTACCTTGCCATAGCCAAGCTGATGAATGCGTCAACCCCGTCACAGAGTCTGCAGAAAAGTGTGCGGACAAGAAAACAGAGATAGCTACATTAGAGCAACTTTTCTCTTAATATCCAAATCGACAAAATTTTATGAAAAATCTGAATTTAAGACAATGTCCTTGACTAAATCAACAAAGGTATGATATTTTAACACGCCCTAATTGGTTGGATGGTTGGGTACTGGGTAGAACACGAATTGCAGCCACCTCCTCGTGTTAAGTTCTGGATCATAATTGGGCGAAGGTTTGGGAAATTTGGTGTTTTTGTAATTTATTCAAACTTAAGGGCCTTTGCGCAAACTGAAAGTCTAGCGTATGATTTTTTCAATATTTTTCCGTTGATAAGAATTCAAATAGGAAACTTTTAAGCTCTATTAGATTTCTATACTCGAAGCATTGATTTGTTAATTTTGTCATTTTAAATTTTCATTTAGGCTCTTTGAGCGAACTGAAGTTCCAACATATAATTTTTTCAATATTTTTCCGTTAATAAGCATGCAAATACACAACTTTTGAGCCCTATTAGAATTCGATACTCGAAAAATCGATGGTTTTGCTCTAATCTTCTGTTCATAGACAAGCAGGGGCCTATAAGGGCGTGCGCCATTTTCTGAAATGGCGGTTTATTATGATATGGGTTTCATGTAGGACGTTTATAAGGCCACTACAGTATTTAGACATGCGTAAATACCCGAAAACGACACCCAACTCAACCACATCTCCAGGATGCAAACCGTTTCTTTGTTTGGCCTTGAAATTTAAAAATGGCGGCACCAGGGCCTAACCGACGAGAACCACGACCGTGGCAAGCTACCATTCGATTTTCTCACACCAGAATCAAGCGAAAACGACCTCTATACTGCACTCGTGTTCCAATTTTGGAAATTTCAAATTTTAGCCGCCATTTTGAAAAAATGGCCAAATTCTTAACCCTAAGGGACCAATTTTAGGTGCTGCGGGCCAAATCACTTTAAGGGTCTTGAAGAACAACTGTGCAAAGTGGTTTGCTTTAAAGGTAATATGCTACGTTTTTTCACGTACCCCTACTACTACTAGCTTAGTGCTGACCAGCCTACGTCAAAGATTATTTAGGGCATAGAAACATATGTTTATAACTTTAATTTTAACTTCGATATCTATCATAGTTTGATCCCAAGGACAATATGAATAGCTTTTTTCAATTATTTACTAGCCTACCTCAGTTTACCCCTTCACTTTTTGACAAAAGCCTAAAAAAAACGCGTGACGTACGTTCCTGCAAGTAGATAAAATTATTGTATCGCCGTCAGTCTGAGATCTATAACGCTCTCGCCTACATCCAGGCGCCCGAGTAAGCTCGTCCTCTCAAGCCTCGTACAGCGGAGATCAACATAACGGTGTAGCACGAGCACCGAGCAACAGGCACAGTTCTAATAGTATTCAACTGAGCACGTTACTGCTTGTTGGTGTGGTGGCAATACGCACTGTACAGTGTACATACGCAAACGCATGCGTGACAATCCTGACTGAAAGCTTCTTTTACTGGGATTGAGTCCTAACATCCCGTGGATATTCCCTTCACAATTACCCAAACACCATAATAATCTAGTTAGGTCACACCGAGTATAGAACTAGAAGGTAAGGCACCCTACAGTAAACCCTATAACGGATTGGTATTCTTACGAAAAAGTTTTTTCAAACTGTATATATACGCAAACGCTTTTTGTTAGGGGTGTGACGTGTGAGTACACGAAATTTCGAGTCGAGCCGAGCATTTGGTACACTACTACTACTACTACTACTACTACTACTACTACTACTACTACTACTACTACTACTACTACTACTACTACTACTACTACTACTACTATTTGCTATACTCGACATCGAATATCAAACAAATAATTATTTTGGTGGAGCTGCCGGGTAGCCTCTAGTAAGTTCGTCCCTATTCGTAAACATGGTGGAGGAGCCGGGTAGCCTATAGTAAGTTCGTCCCTATTCGTAAACATGGTGGAGGAGCCGGGTAGCCTATAGTAAGTTCGTCCCGATACATAAACTTGGTGGAGGTGCCGGGTAGCCTCTAGTAAATTCGTCCCGATACATAAACTTGGTGGAGGTGCCGGGTAGCCTCTAGTTAAATTCGTCCCGATACATAAACATGGTGGAAATGACGGGTCATGGAACGCGAGTGTGAGAGCGTAAAAATCGTAATGTATTTTTGGCGCTACTCTATACAAACTCTTTTTAGCGGAAAAAGTAGGGCAAGTCTTTTGATGCAAATCTTAATATGTTTGGAAATTTGAGCTTTTTTGCACAAATAATACAATTTAGAAAAATTGCTATTAACAATTTCACGTAATATCAATAATTGAATGATATTCGATAGCCAGCCCTAAATAATAACGTTGAAATTGACCATTAAAATTATCTTCAGAGAGATTAATTTTATATCAATCAGATGTTACTCTATGCCTTCACTTTTGGAGACGAACTAATAACATATAAATAAATATAAAATAAAATACAAATCGTACACATTGTAAGTATAATCAAAGAGTAATAGTAAAAAACAAACAAAACGAAGTAGTCTGACTCGAGTCGATACTACACAGTTATTTTTAGTACTCGGACTCGACGCGAACTAAAAAGTTAGGACTCGCACACCCCTACTTTCTATAGTAGTTATTTTAATTATGGAATATAAATAAATGCAACTATTAAGTGTCCACGTCCTCACACACACTAAATTATTACTGATTCAAACAGAACCTGAATCTGATGCACTTCAAGCCAAAGGCACAAACGGTGCACAATTAAAATAAATTCAATTGAATGCAGTGGCGCGTTTACTAAATCAATTAGGCTAATACTGTAAGATATGCAAGTATCAAGGATAAATCAGATCGAATGTTTGTTTTCAAATTAGTATTTATTATTGTCTGCCAAAAGTAGACGATTAGTTGCGGGAACACTCTTAACTAAATACAAATTTATCTATTTAATCGGTCACCATATTTGTGTCAATAATTTTATACAAAATTATATAAACATATTATGTTACCATACCATCCATCTATAAACAAATTATTTTTGGGGCTATATCATTTAGGAAGGAGGGGAGGGGGGGGGATGCGGTTGATCTATAGAATAACTGAAAAAATACAATTATGCTAATAGTGGTGACAAATAAGGGTGAAGGACCATGCGTGATTGGAACCCACGTACCTCGGTCCCACGCATCGTTCCTGAGCACAGACCGTAAGAGCTAAGCTAAAACGGATGACTTGAGGGAAGCATTATTATTACAACCTTTCAAGAGAAAAGCCAAGTGCTGCCTGCGCTCTTAGATAATTTCGATGTTGGTTGGCCATATTTGTACTAACGTGCTAAACGTATCACGAATATCCAGTTCCAGTGCAACACAAGGAGTATTAATGAACACTAGACGAACAATAACTCGTTAACCAGCAGCAATGACGCACTTGCTTTGAGGTAATGGAAATTCTCCAACGCCAGTACAAAGAGAGCAGAATGCCTAGGCCTATATTTGCTGAGATGATTGAATAAAGGCACTGGCGGAACTAGGCGCCCGCAGGGCCCGCAACTGCGGACGGGCCCGGGCCTTTAGGGGGGCTCGTTAAAAAAAAATAGTAAAAAAACAATAGTATATCACCCTGTTTGGAAAATATTATATTTGTTTTCGTTGCTAAAATGACCGTTTTGTGAATCTAGCGGTTTGAGGTGAAATCTAGCGGATATTTAGGAACTTTTAGCATCCACAACACAACACACAAAAACTACATTACTTTGGTATTGCATTCAGCCCACAACTTTTTTCTAAAACACACCAAACGCACTCTAAAAACCTGATTTTCTAAATTTTCGCCTGCGGCGCTATTTTTGGGGGGCCTGGATCCCCAAACCCCCCGTACTTGGTCCCTATACCCCCTATAATACCCCCGGGATGAAAAGCCTGAATTCAACACTGAACCTATGTACTACGTGTGTATCTGTTAGGGGGGCCCCATAGAAATTTTGCGGGCGGGACCATGAAACCAAGTTCTGTCACTGAATAAAGGAATGCGTGTCATTTAACAAAGTCTAAGCAACTTTATTTAAAGAGATTTTTAAAACAAAATACAAAGCAAAACAAATTGTGCAATATGGTGTGTATATCGTACGGGCAATGAATACGTTATACGTAACCGAGATTAGTTGGGTCGATCCCTGTCCCTTACTCCGTCAAATTAATTACAGTTATTATTTCTATAATACGACACGTAAGTAAACACACAACAATCATAACGTCAAGTTTATATCCAGTTTGATGCGAGTAGGTACCGTGATTTCCCACGTTGTCCACAACAATGTTTTGACAAATACAAAGAACTTGATAGGATTATAATTCATTTTCGCTTTAAACAACACTCGACATTTATGTCCGTACCGTACAACATTAACACCAGTTTTGTTACTACAGGGTGTGTGATTTTTTTTTATTAAAAAATTAAAAAAACATGATTTATTTTATTTAAATCGTATTTATTTGATTTAAATTTCATTGATTTAAATCAACAATATCAGTGTTTCAAACTTGTCAAGTTGGTGAGCGGATCAAATACTTTCACAAGCGTTTCAACAAATGTAATTCAAAAATTATTTTACTGAAAACTTTGCCTTAATCAGTAAGAACTCATGTGTTTGTTGCTCAAAATGAAGAAAAAGTGCATTTGATTTAAATCAATGATTTTTATTATAAATAAATCATTTGACTAAAATCTGATTGAAATCAAAAACACAACACTGTACTGCTTGTTTATTATCTCCTGGTTGATATATATATATATGATAAAAACAAGGATCTTGGGTAAAACCGCGTCGAAAATAAGATGAACCAGGGCAGAACCTGGGCGTCCAACCTCCGTAGAGTCACAGTCAACCTTGAAAATGTCTGACGTAGTACAGACGAAACGTCGGTGGACGCCCAGGTTCTGCCCTGGTTCATCTTATTTTCGACGCGGTTTTACCCAAGATCCTTGTTTTTATCCTATGACGGGCCGCGAAAACCTACAACAATCCATATATATATATCTGTACATTTCTCGATTTGGTTAGTCGGGAAACACTCCCTTAGGTGTAATTGTTATTACTTACTACAATTCAGAAATTAAAAAGTCCGCCCCAACCAGGACCAGGACCAGGACTAGGACGCTCGCCTGGAATGCGGGAGACCTGTGGTCCGAGTCCCGGTTGGGGCGGACTTTTTTAATTTCTGAATTGAAGTAAATAATAATAACTATACATAATTAGCAATTGGTTAGTTCGTTTGCCCTCCACTTTTAAGTTGTAAAAAATCGATTTTTCCCTGTTGCCTTCCTTATAATAATTTTTAAAAAAATAATAAATTAATATTCTACGTTATTATAAAATAATTAATAAAAATAAAATATTACACCATTTGCCCACTTTCCTTACGAACATTTCACTTCGTCGTCAATGGTGAGTTAGCGTTACCTATGCCCCTACAAAATAAATTTGCGAATAATTTGTTAGAAAAAATATTGAAAAATTAGTAGAGTATTAAAAACAAAATAAACCAATCTACTTTAATTTTCCGTGGTCTTGCACCCACACGCGTACGCCCACGCATTGTAATTACCACAATGTGGTAGGACAAACGAACAAATCTATTAGGGTATCTCGTGTTGATTACAACCTACTTGATAGTGTAATCCTCTTGATGACGTACTTCGTCGAACTTATTAAAATACAACGTAATTAAGGGGAGGTGGAAAGCAACGAGTGAGCAATAGGCGTCCGCGTCAGTTGACGTCGGAGTGGGACGCTTGACGTCGCTTCTCCCCCGCGACGCCAGGGGTGGACCAATGTGAACTAACTCCCGGGGCAGTGTCAGCAGAAGAAGACTAGGACGTCGGAGTGGGACGCTTGACGTCGCTTCTCCCCCGCGACGCCAGGGGTGGACAAATGTGGTTACTCCCTGGGCTGTGTCAGCAGAAATGACCTCCAAATACATGCTTTATTATATGTAGGCTAGATAGTTTAAGCTGTATAAAAAATGCGATAAATATTGTTGAAAATAGAAAGGCCGATGACTCGTAAGTAGGGAATGATCACAAGAATACTTTTCGAACGACTTATAGATTCGGCGTTGTTCCATTCGACGCAGTTCAGGCTAATGATTTCAAATTCACATTTGTGTGCGATAGATATACTTGTAAAAGTTAAATCGAATCATCTTGGTGAAGAGGAAAAGATTTGCTAACATGTATTTGGAATCTTCACTTACTTATACCTCCGATGCAATATTATGCACAATAAAATGACATTTAGTCATAAAAAATGTTACAGCATTTATAAGGTACAATAGAAACCAAAAAAATATCGTGGGTGTTATTTCATAATTTAATAAAATTTGTGTAGAAATGTTAAAAGCAATACTATATAGGAAAGGACATCAAGGGCCGTAAATCCATGGCCGTGGTCCAGACATTAAACTCACGCATGATAAGAACAATAGGTTGTATGTTATTATCACGTACGTCAACGGTGCTACCAGCGGAAACAATACTAGCGCATATCAAGGCGAGATTAGATAAAATTAACATTTATAGCATTAAAATACCTTGAGTAAATGTTTGGTAGTTGGCAAACTCGCGATAACCATGATAATAAGGAGTTGTGTTGGGCATTTTAGTAGGGGAAAAGAAAAGATTACAGTCTGATCAAATGAACTTATTAGTACGAAATAAACTTTCAACACTTTGTTGTTGTTGTGTTGTTGTTGCCGCCGATCGTGACTGAGGTATACGCATCTTTCCTCGAGATTAAATAGGCTGTCCTCGGTTATATACTTAATAGTTAATAAAGTTGCATTTTAAATGTTTTTTATCTAATCATTCTGTTATCTAGGGCGACGGTCGTTCGCCCGCAGCCAAGCGCACGCGACTGCTAGAAGGCGATGACTAACTCGACCCTGTTTACTCCTACCCGAGTTGGGGGGTTTTCAGCTATCTGCACACGCCGTCCCGAAAGATTTACAATCTTGAAACTCGGTATATGACCTGATATGTGGTCCATGACATACCAAAAAAAAATCAGCCCGATCCGATAACCCGTTCTGTGTTAAAAAAGTGCGTAAAAATCGAAGAAAATCTTCCGGCTGGCTGGTTGGTTGGTTGGGGGTGGGATTCTGACAGAGAGGAATAAGAGCCTACAGAGAAAACGGTGCATCTTAGAACTATGAAACTTGGACCACACTTAGATGTACCTCAGACTCACATACTTCCGCCGAGAGGCAAGCAATATTCCACCCCCAACACCCCCTAAATCATCCCCTAAAATTAGAATAATTCATAGCTCTAACCCAAAATTGAATTTTTAATCAAATTAGTTATTAAAATGATGTTCTAATGTGTTTTAACCCAATCGGCCTATTCTCATTATATAAACCACATTTTGTCAACAGCCATCTCTAATAGTTTATATTATTTTTACCTTGATTGCCAGCGTTCACCACGAAGGCACCTAATGAGCTATCATCATGATGGTACAAATTAATATGAAAAATAATCCGCAGAGGGGCAAGCGATATTCCACCCCCAACATCCAATAAAATTGAAATATTTTATAACTCTAATCTAAAATTGATGTTTTATTCAAATAAGTTATGAAAATTATGTTCTAATGTTTTTTTAACCCAATCGGCCTATTCTTATTTTCTTAACCACATTTTTCAACCCCCATCCCTTATAGTTTTTATTATTTTTACCTTGATTTCCAGCATTCACCATGAAGGCACCTAATGAGTTATCAGGATAAAATTTGGTATGATGGTACTATACTAATATGAAATATAATTCACCGAGAGGCAAGCGATATTCCACCCCCAACCACTCCTAAATCATCCCCAAAAATTGGAATGAATTCATAGCTCTAACCCAAAATTGAATTTTTATTCAAATTAGTAAGTTATGTTTTATTGTGTTTTAACCCAATCGGCCTATTCTCATTTCCGGCACGGAAATTAATTGTTAATTTTTTCTCAAAATTAATCATTTCATAAAATTCCTTGTTTTTATTAAATAATTTTCATGATTTTTTTTTTTGGATTTGATCAAAATTTTCAAAATTTTGCTAAATTTTGGAATGGTTGTAAATTCGAAATTAGCGGTGACAAATTTTCGGAGCCAAAATTTTCAAAAATCTGTTTTTTTTGCTTTTGGTTACATTTTTGTTTTCAATTTTATCTCTACTCTATTTCTAGTTCTGAATGAACCAAAATTCCGGGACATTGAAAAAACTGCTCGATTTTACCTATTTTTATACTTTTGCTATTTTGTATTGTCCATAAAATCTCTGTCACTCACTTCACAAGTTTGGGGTAAAAACTGTAGTATCTAATACTCAATGGTAGTATGAAGCGAAGTCTGTTTTTTTCCGTAGAAAGGTAACCGGTTGCAAGTTGGTGGTCAACATCGGTAACCACCGAGCCTGAAAGAGTTAACCATAATGTTTCAACCCCCATTTCTAATAGTTTTTATTTTTTTTACCTTGATTTCCAGCATTCACCATGAAGGCACCTAATGAGTTATCAGCATGAAATTTGGCATGATGATACATACTAATATGAAAAATAATTCGCCGAGAGGCAAGCGATATTCCACCCCCAACACCCCCTAAAATTGGAATAATTCATAGCTCTAACTCAAAATTGAATTTTTATTCAAACTAGTAAATTATGTTTTAATGTGTTTTAACCCAATCGGCCTATTCTCATTTCCTAAACCACATTTTTCAACCCCCATCCCTAATACTTTGTTATTTTTACCTTGATTTCCAGCATTCACCATGAAGGCACGGATTGAGTTATCAGCATGAAATTTGGCATGATGGTACATAATAATATGAAACATAATAATCCGCCAGGAGGCAAGCGATATTTCACCCCCACTGTTCCCTACCACCCTTAACTTTGGGAAAAACTTTAGGTCGTATTTAATACAATTTTAATATTTTAATTGCTGATTAAAATTATGGGTCAATGTGTTATATTCCGGTCAACAAATCATTCACACAAACACCCAAGACGACATTAACCATAGGAAATTTAATAAAAACATTGTATATTGCCAACTACAGATTGTAAACAAAAACAAAAGATGGTAGCTTTTGTTTCTAGACAATCTGTTTTAAAAGGCACTGTATCCACCTTTACACGTAAGTTATTTCACGCCTTGATATGAAACAAACAACAAAAAGATGTGATATCCCCCAAAATACAAAAATTTGTAAAAAAAAAACGCAGCCAAGCTCTCCTTCCAAAGTATTTGGCTGTGAATGCTGTGAGATATAGAAGTTGAGCCAAGCATTTCATCCTTTCTCCCTAGTTTTGCATTGAAAAGAAGTAAGATCATTTCGCCTGTTGACGAGCGCCAAGCCAACCATTTTCGTGGTAAAAAAAGTAAAAATTTTAAACTCAAAATCATAAAAAAATTACTTGGCTATTGATTTTGGTACGCGGACTCTAAAAAAGTCAATGGCCAAGTAATTTTTTATGATTTTGAGTTTAAAATTTTTACTTTTTTTACCACGAAAATGGTTGGCTTGGCGCTCGTCAACAGGCGAAATGATCTTACTTCTTTTCAATGCGAAACTAGGGAGAAAGAATGAAATGCTTGGCTCAACTTCTATATCTCACAGCATTCACAGCCAAAGACTTTGGAAGGAGAGCTTGGCTGCCGTTTTTTTTTTTTTTTTTTTACAAATTTTTGTATTTTGGGGGTTTACTTCTACATTACGAGTTGCATCAATATAAATTAATGTTTTATTGGTGGTACCCATGTGTTTATTCTCATTATCTGTTGTGTACAGCCAGAGACTTGACGGACAGCACCATAATATTTTAGATAAATTATCATCATCTTCCCGATCTATAATCGTCACTATATAAAATGTGGTGAGTTTCAGTCATAAGGTCCACATACAGGAAACCACAAAACACAGTACATTTACCGAACCCTAACAACTAATTGTAATACTGTGTACAGAGAATGTGTGCCTATGATGGATGCATGCGTAAACTTCGAGTAACAAGTAAATGTTGTATAGGAGGGGGGAAAGGGCTGGGTGGGGAACTTTTACATTTTGGGCCTTAGTTGAAGATCCTCTGTTCGCCGCCACCCACCCTCTTCCCACGCCACTGAATCATCGTAGGCCGATTACAAATCAGAGCATATTATTCAAAGTGCTTTTTATTTAGCAGTCACACAAGACCAAGAAATGTAGCATGCCCCCTAAAGTGATCGTCTGATCGTCATTCTCCCGGACGGGCCCTTGTGCGCGGGAAGACGGCTATCTGGAAAGCCCTGGATGACGGGCGGGAGTGCATCGGCTCCAGACGCCCACATGGAGTGAAGTGGCGTCGAGACGCACGCGGCGGCGCGGGACGTCTGGCGGGCCCACGCGATTTGCCTACGCCCACGCTACATCTAATTGAACTCGAGCCTATACCTACGCAATACAGACAAGATTTAAACCTTGCCACTCATCGTCGTGGATACAGGAAACATGTAGGCAAAATAGAGAGCAATAATGTGAATGTGACATGATGTATAAACTAGGAAAACGCCGCGTTGATGGATGTGCTTTTTTGTAAGTTTTTAGTTTGCGTAGAACCACTTTTTCTTTGCAAGTGCTTTTTGAATGCATTGTAAGTGATTGTTGTCAAGTTTCTATTGTTACTTGTTAATCGTTATTATAAACCTAAAAAAAATCATAATAAAACCTTTATTCTATGGAATCTGGCTAATTTTTTCAACTTTTTCTTTCCAAAAGCAATACATTACCATAACCTTAATGTCCATGTGAAATATGAACGTTGTAGCCCCACCCTTTTGGTCAGAATCGGTCCAAATGTCACGAAAATATCGCGCTAAAAATCGAAACAAATCGTAAAAGTACGATTTTCATGAGAAATATTTCTTCGATCGTACCCAAAAACGTAGCAAGTCAAGTTCAGAGATTTCGAAGGTCCCTCAAATTTTCATCAAGATCGCATTTGCCGTTTGATCGATAAAGAGCGAACAAACAGACAAAAAAAAACACCCGAGCTAAATTTTTTGGGGGTCAGTGAAATTGAAGTCTTCGCTTCGCTCATCCAATAATGGTGCTAATTGTTTCCAAAAATACATAGTCTCCGGTGTGAGGAACAGATAGATATTCACTTAAAATCACCATACCCGTAATTTTAATGAGTTAATAATAAATATCTTCAGTTGAAGTTTGCATTTAGGTACTATTTTCTGGGTTTTTATACTGTAGCCGAAGCTTGTGTCTTCAGAATTGTTTGGAATTAATTTAGCACGAATTTTGTGGAAACACCACAAACGGTATTGAGTGAATAACTTTGTGACAAGTTGACTTCAGCTGATTTTAGTAGCCACTATCAGATTGTGTATCCTTTCCCAACCTTTGAAATCTTCTTCCTATACTGTGGAACGATTGCACATGTTATTTCTACCACGCACGTATGCTCACAAGAAAAGTTTTCTTGACCGTTTGCATTATACAGTCCCACCATAGATTTTAAATCCATCACGTTGGCGCGCGATGGCGAAAAACTAGCCGCGGCAGGGAGGGGACGCCACACTACGGTGTTCGGAGATACACCAAGCCCACTCCCTGCCTAGTGCATACACACTAGTTGAAAGTAATTCGATTAATTTCAGAATTAACTGCGCATGCGCGCTATGGTGAAAAGCATTAAAGGGGTATTTAACCGCTAAACTCAAAAAATATATTTCATTCAGGCTAACTAGTAATGAATTTAGCAATTAACAGAAAAATTATTGGGGCCACCATGACCTCCCAAAAAATTATCAAACATGACATTTTTCGAGCCAGGTCCCATCGGCAAAAATCTCCCATAAGAAAAAACATGGGGACGATCTTTATGCCCCGTGACCTTGGAGGATTTTGATCCAAAAAAATATTGGCCATTATTGACGTACTCTACAGCCTTTTCTGTAAATTATCTATATTTTGTTTTGTAATTTGGTCAAGTAGTTTGGTCAAAATGCTGATTACCAAGTTGGGGTGTGATTTTGGAATGCATATTTTTGCGTGTTTGAAGATACAGTATATTTGGGCACAGTTTCAAGACACGACGTTATAAAGGAGCATTTTAGATTGGTACTATGCTCTAGTATCTATGTGGAACAAAAAAGAAGCCGGTTAAAGCCGATTCAAGAAATTTCCCAAAACAACAATTTTCGCTAATTTCTGGATCAAAAAATTCAAAAATTCGTGTTAATATTACAGTTACAAGAAAAAATTTTAAACGGTCATTTTAGTGTAGTGTTGTGCTATAGATCACGTGGTAAAAAATAATTTTTGGGGTTTTTAGCCCCTTTAAGAGGGAATGGGACACATTTGGCTGTTAGCAAATAGCTATTCGCTCGGCCAAGATGCATCCGACGTATATGAAACTTTGCAAAGTTGTCAATAAAGCATACATAGACAGCCCTGTGGACATAGATTTTCCAAATTTTGACTTAATCAGTTAGAAAAAATCACGAATATGGTCAATTTTGAAGATTTTTAACAAAATCAAAATTCATTAAAATTTATTTAATTTTTATAAATTATTTTAAAACAAAATTTACAAATGTGTTACTGTAGAGCCCTATAATTCCACATTTTTGACATATGTTCAAAATTTCAGACACCTGTGGTGTCAGTTGGCCTAGCGAACAGCAATTTGCCTAAAACGCATGTCCTATACTCTCAATCCAATTTACATGCTAAATATCATATGCTTGGGATTGTGGCGGACTGCACTACACAGTACTCCACACACCCGAGCATATGGCATTTAGCGTGTAAAACTCTTTCTCCCGTAATGCTTTGCGCGCGCGCCGATATAGTAATCCTGTCAAATAAGAATTTTTGGAGGAAAAAATTGCGATGTCGCTGAATTTTTGCAGAGACCTTCCTTAAAGGATACTTATCAACATACTAAAACTCCCCTACAATCAGACTGGAGCTTCAGCCGCCATATTGGAAATTGGCGGCCAAAAAGTGTTTGTTATCGAATATCTCCAAATTTGTTTGAGATAGACAAAATATTTCAATAGCAAAAATATTCCCCATTTAATTCCCTACAAAACAGATGTCTTCTATAGTTTTGGTAGGGGCAAAGGTTACGTCACAAAATCTTGGTTTATATGTTGCTCATTGGAATACAAGCTTATTTCCAAATTTTTACGCCCAGCATCAAACAATGCCCGGTAAATCCGTGATAAATCGATTTAAATACAAAAGGACTTTTGTTCGGGGTTGATGAAAGCTTCCATTAGTATTTTAAAAATCCGGTCTGCGAAATCGAATTTTGCATTTACCCGGAATTTGGGTTTTACCATGTGTTGGCATTTCTTCAAAAATGCCCTTTTTGACTGTCCATTATTAAGCACTAAATAGCATTGGGGGAAAAATTCTTTCTACGCACATTGAAATGACTTGAATAATGATCCGATTACAACCAAAGTTTAAATCCAATATGACTGCTAATTCCTAGTATTCACAATATGAATACTGTTTTCGTGTTGTTTTTACACTCTTTTTGTTACACAATTCACTTTGATGTTGTGGATATTAGGAATTAGCAGCCATATTGGATTTAAACTTTGGTTGTAATCGGATCATTATTTGAGTCATTTCAATGTGCGTAGGAAGAATTTTTCCTCCAATGCTAAATAGGGATATTTTTGCCATTGAGATAGTTTGTCTATCTCAAACCAATTTGGAGATATTCGATAACAAACACCTTTGGGCCGCCATTTTCCAATATGGCTGCCGAAGCTCCAGTCCGATTGTAGGGGAGTTTTAGTATGTTGATAAGTATTATATAAGGAAGGTCTCTGCAAAAATTCAGCAACATCGCAATTTTTTCCTCCAAACGTAAATATACGATCTTATTTGACAGGATTATAGAGGGCACTGGTGATATTTTTTTATCCTTTTAGGCACGAAATAAGTACGAGATAAGTACATTTAAGTTTAGTGTAACGGAAGACCGCAATCCGCAATCCACAACACAATAACCCCCCGTCTGGGCCCGGGATAGAATTTGGTCCAGAGCATGGCTCTGCTAATCGTAAAAGGCGATTCAAGAGAAAAAGTCCACCTCGCAAACATCAGCTAGTAAGAAGGGGAGTAAATTACTCCCCGAAACTAGAGGCGATCTCTGGCAATAGTCGTCGGGGACCTTGCCCCCTTCCCTTGACGACCCCTCGATGATGATGACGACAATGACACCACGATTACGAACGATGACAAAGACAAGACGACCGCGACGTGAGAACTCCTTTTCCTCCCCTTACCTATGGCTTGGTTCTAACCAGCATGGGCCCCTCCTCCCAGGTTAGAGTGGTGCATTATGACCTAACGGTTGACGCGTCCTTAATCCAAATAAACAAAAAAACAATACAATAACCAAACTTATGGCAACTGTTGCTGCGTAGCGACCGCCGACCATGCCTACTTTCTACGTCGAACCCATTTCACTTTTTGTTTGAAGGAAGAAATTCGAACTTTGATTAAACGATACATGTTGCAACTATTTACATCACACTGACTGACAAATGAGACGATAGACAGTTTCTTGGTTAGTTTTTTTAAATGTGTATAGCCTACTTAATTATATTCCCACCACTGAGCGCTAACCAGACCACATGGACGCCTTTAAGGGAAATCATTTCATTTAATTTTATGTGCTGGTAGTGTTAGTGATCGGGCAAGTAAAAGTAAATTAACTTCATGGAAATGCTCATGTTCGTGTTCTACTTATTATTACGTCAGCAGGGCAAGACAACGAACAACACATATGAAAGATAACATAAATTCAGCGAAGCACGGGTCAGAATCTATCACAATAATATTTAAAAAAAGCAATTTTGCAATATTACTTGAGAGTGCACAACTTTATTTTCCGAGCATGCTTATTGGAAATGTGACTTTACTTGCAACATGCATTAAATTATTTGTACAATGACTAACCAATCATAGAGATGAATCTTTTGGACACATGATAATTAAGCGAGCGTTTCCATTTGACTCTGCTGGAAAAAATAGTCACTAGCTTTTTTTTTGTTTGTTTGTATGTCTCGCCATAGCGTTCGAACGGAGGCTCGGATCGATTTGAAATTTTGACCATCCGCAAGCTTTGTTCTCGATTGAATGCCATTAGTTTTGTGGCAAAATCGTTCAAAAAGTTACATTTAAGTTAATCGAAAGTTTTTTTTCAAACTAAACGGCGACAAAATCTGAGGTGGCCAAATCATTTAGAATGTCCGTCCGGTCACGAATATGTTAATTTTATTTTGATCCGATAAGTAGTGTAAATGGAAATTACATTAGCAAAAGTAACGATGCCATGGCAACGAAAAGACGCGCGAAGTTTCTAATGCACTGCCACCTAGAAGTTATCAAAATACTTTCGAGGAAGCAGTGTATTATTTGTCACCAAAGAGTTTAAATAGTTTTCCCAAGGAGTCAAGGTCCTCTAGATGACACACGGGTTTACCAAAATACCTTGGCAATAATAAATAATATTGGAAACATGGCCCTGTGGACAGCGAACGTCGCAAATTTAAAAATTTAAAAAAATGTGCAATGTGGGTCTAGCTATAGCACGTGCTCGCTTATCAACGCGTCCAACTGAGCGTTTCCTAGTATAATATACACTGTACCAATGTTTAATTGTTGTAGTTGTTCAAATATGAATTGCGCACATTGGTAATTCATTTTTTTTATGAATGATGATTCGTTTTCTAGACTATTATGTTTATTACCATAAACCTTGTATGGAAACACTCCCATAGGTGGTAAGGCGATTGGTTCATTTTTGAAACAATCTAGAAATAACCAAATCTACCCCGGTCACGATGGATCCCTAATTTATGGATTGCAATAAAAACGAAACAAAAATGTTCTGTTGTGAAAGAGAAGGTAAATAAATAAATGAAAATAATGAATCGCTATCTAGCAAGGAGAAGGTGCCCGTTGGGTTGTGCAAACTGTGTTTGTATGATGGCTTTGTTTCCATGCCCAGACTCAAATTACCTACAGTAACCTTTAACTCAATGTTTACAAAGTAAGATAAAAAATACCCAGCAGCTTTTAATGTAATGACGTCCCTCAATGAAAATCAGTTGTGGCTGAGTGAGTGGGTATAGACTCTTAATTCTAAATTTATTTTTTTATTTTTAAAATAGAAACTAACAACTGGGTCTATTGAAAACACAAAATTGACTTTAGTTTGATGATCCAAGATCAATCCACAAATGCTATAGGATGTAGGATGTAGGTATTCTGTAGTAACCAAATTCAGTTCAATTTGTCTAGATATATATGAGTGTGATGACCTGAGTGAGGCCATCACGCCAGGGGTGAGGATCACGGCACACGCACGGGAAAACGGGGCGGGGGGGGGGGGGGCACGGGAGGAACGGGCACACGTTACCCACCTACCCTCCAGGCCAACTGATTTCTGTACATTTTAACTTGTTACCCTTAACCCCAACCAATTAGCAAGAGATTACATTCTTTGTTTCTTTGTTTTTTGGTCATTTCTGTATTCTTGGATATTAACCTATTTATAAATTGTACAGGAATACGGTTTTTACCTCTAACCCTTAACCCGGGGTTGAAAATGTACAGAAATATGGTTTCAATTGATCGAAAGATATGGTTCAAACTTTTCAATACCTGTTACCGCCACTGTCTCTTCAGTTACTTTGACAAAGACGTTTTTATCTCATCGTTGGTGTAACTCTGAAGTTGTGCCAGAGTCTACGTTATAACATTTCCCGGTATTGACATTCGTAGAAGACAAGCCCTGTGGACCAAGTGGCCAGACTATGATGTGCTACTCCCTTGATATGAAACTAGGAAACAAGTTTAAACAAAAATTAAAACAAATATTAATTCTAAAAGCCTACTATTGTCTTAATGATTACCCCTTAAAGATACGCTCACATAAATTTGCTCTATTACTTAAAAATATTGAATTTACAATTTATTACATGTGTTTTTAAATAACGACAATCTTATCTTAGTATTAGTAAACTTTAGTTTGTATTGTATAGCCTAAGTTAAAATTAAGGACACATAGGCCTACACTATATATTGTGTTATTGTGATTTAAAATGTTCAAACGTTCTAATAAAAATTTGGATTAGTCTGGGTTGGATCAGTTCTCATAGGCTAGCAACCACCTAACAATAAGGTGACCAGACGTGCCGGTTTGACCGGTACAGTACAGTTTTCATAACACTTGTACTGGTGTCCCAAGAGACTATTAAAATGACGTATTTGTACCGAATTGCAAATTTGGGGAGAAAGTGTCCTGGTATTTTCTAAACTATACCGTACCGTGCATGGAAGGATAAAGTTTTACTTAAAAAAATACACTCCTCTGATAAATACTAACGGTAAAAACAATGAAATAGTTCTCCAACTTCCAAGAAGAAAATTAATTTTCTCCAAGGGTGTGCGAGTATTATTAATGATTTTGGTGGAGGTGCCAGGTCGCGCACGTTTCTGAAAACGTAAAAATCGTTAAGGCCTATATAATATAGGCACATATAATAGGAGCTACCTTACCAATGCTGATTAGGCCTACTTAGCCATAATAGTAACCTGAGTCTTTTGATACACATTTATATTCATTTTTAAAGTTTTAAACTATTTTTGGGCACAAATATTAAAAATATGTCACTATAATCGCTATAATGTTTGTTTCAACATTTTCATGTAAAATTCCTTACTGAATATCATAGCCAGCACTAATATTTGTGCTTGATGCTTGATCATTAAAATGATCAAGAGAGAGGTTACAAATTTTTAAATCAATTAGATGAACTACTCTTGTCTTCACGTTTGAAGCCTACATTTAGACTAACGTCAATAAATAAAATTAATATTGTTCATGTTTTAAATAATAAATAAAGTTGAAGAGCAAAATAGTGAAATTTTAAAATTAAGACTAAGTACTCTTGACTCGAATTAAAATCGAAACCGGAACTAGAGTTATTTTAAGTACTCGTTTCGGACTCGACTCGAACTCAAAAACCAGGACTCACACACCACTAATTTTCTCAGTCATTATTTGCATAGATTTTGTTTGTAGATAATGGAAAGTAAAAATGTATCAATCACATAACTGAACTACGTTTTTGATTAATTACATACCTACACTTATTATTTTGTTGTAAAGACAAAGTGTAGGCCCTAGTCTATTCAAAGTTAAACCATCCTTATTATACAAATGCATTATCAAATTATCTTTATTCTTACACTAGGAAACGCTCGGTTGGACGCGTTGATAAGCGAGCACGTGCTATAGCTAGACCCACATTGCACATTTTTTTAAATTTTAAAACTTGCGACGTTCGCTGTCCATGGGGCCATGTTTCCAATATTATTTATTATTGCCCAAGGTCCCCTAGATTTCCGCTAGGCTTCGCTGCCGCGCACAGGCCGATGGCCAATTTGCGAGTTCGCAAAACCTCCGCCAGGAGTAGATACAGGGGACCTTGATTATTGCCAAGGTAGTTGGGTAAGCCTTTACTTTATGGATAAAATCCACCGTCATCTGAGGACCTTGACATCATTTCCTTGGGAAAACTATTTTAACTCTTTGGTAACAAATAATACACTGCTTCCTCGATAGTATTTTGATTACTTCTAGGTGGCAGTGCATAGTGGCCAGAAACCTCGTGCAACTTTTCGTTGCCATGGTAACGTTACTTTTGTTAAAATGTAATTTCCATCTACACTACTTATCAGATCAAAATAAAATTAACATATTCGTGACTGGACGGACATTCTAAATGATTTGGCCACCTCAGATTTTGTAGCCGTTTAGTTTGAAAAAAACTTTCGACTAACTTTAATGTAACTTTGTAACTTTTTGAATGATTTTGCCACAAAACTAATGGCATTCAAACCAGATCGAAGCTTGCGGATGGTCCAAATTAATTTCAACTCGATCCGAACCTCCGTTCGAACGTTATGGCGAGACATACAAAAAAAACAAAAAACAGTGACTATTTTTTCCGGCAGAGTCAAATGAAAACGCTCGCTTCGCTCGCTTAATTAAAATCTGCTAAATGTTTGTATTTTGTTTTTTACTATCATTTTTGAACCACTAGATAAAAATTTTATTGATTGGATATTGCTTAATGTCTCATATTTATGCACTTTGGCTAATTGAGACGATGAGTGGTGATAAATGAGGATGAAGTATGAACAGAAGGGAGGAGGGGAAACCCGGTACCGGCACGTAGCCTACATTTTTCGAAAAGTACTAAGGGGACCAACGGTTTAACGTTCCATCCGAAAGGACGGTGTAACTTTGACAGTCATATAGGTTCCTCCACTAACCCGGACTGCCGAGCAGACGTCGAGGAGAATGAAGCCGTTACACTAACTTTCGAACCCTCCATCTGCTCTAACCAGCGGTAGGTCTATACGTGAGTTTCAGGGCATAGAGCGTTCACCCACTCTACCCCTGACCACGCCCGATTCTGCTTAACTTCGGTGTTCGAGTGGGAACCGGTTAAACGAGCTCGGCTAAACCGCTGGCTATAAAGATTTTATGACTGCAAAGTATACAAATTACAACCATATTTAAATGAATATTTTCATGTCAGAAAGCTATTTTCTGGGCACTTGACTCAAATAAATCTTAAAAAACGCTCTGGCAGCTGGGCTCTGCCTCAAACCCCGAAATGGTCAGTGGGGTACCGGGTACATATGCTTACACTTTAGTAACTGTCCTGGTTTGTAGCTTTCATAATATGGTCTCCTTACCTAACAACTCTAAAGGTTAAACTTGAGAAGAAAAAAAACTGCTGTTAGGGGACTATTTATCAAAGACGAGTGATCTGCAGGTATAGGCCTACCGACCGACCTCCTATCTAGTGATCCGCTGATGATGGTTTAGGAGCCATTCGGTAAGTAATGGATGTTACATTTTCACTACTAAAAACATATATTCTGCCTTCAAATTATAAGCTTTTCATGTTATGGTAACACATATCACACTACATACTTCTGATTTACTGACCAGGAAAATTGCACTCCAAACAAGTTAACCATCTTCAAAATACATAACTATTTAGTGCTGTAACGGATGTTACAAATTTGGGAACTACATTTAGGCCTACACTAAGAAGTATTTCTAATAAAAAGTCAGGCCTCCCAACTGGGTGAATAATAATTCACAAGGGATCATTAAATTGGCTCTAGTCTTAACAGTCTGAGAAAAGTTCAAAATTGAATATTAAAAAATAAAAATAGTGTGTAGCGGATGTTACAGTGCTTTGTAACGGATGTTAGGAGTGACCTAGAAGTGCAGTTATTTTATTATTTGCTTCATAAAAATTTGTCTTCTAAAGAAAAATCAGATTGCTTACTAGGCCTATAGCTTAATAAATTTAAACTACCATTACATTTATTTCAAATAAGTACCCTTAACGAGATTTCAAGCTGGATGTTACAAGGGTGTTGTGCGACACTAAAAAAATCATTTGTGTTGTTACTACTGATTTTATTAATATATTATCAAGTCTAGGGTAAATATTTCAAGTCATAATTAAGTTAATAGGCCCTATATCAAAAAAATTAAATTTTTAAAAATTAATTAAAAAAGCTATTAGGGTAGGTAGGCTATTTAATAAATTTTTTTTGTAATAAAAAATACACATATAATAAATATTACAATGACAATGCTTATGACATTTGTTGAGTAAATATAATTCATTTTCACAAAATTAATGACTAAACATTAACAAACAATCAATGTAACATCCGTTACACATTTTATCAATTATTGTGCCATATAGAAAAAAAGATAAATGTCCCACATGTATTTGAGTACCATTACCTCACTTTTGGAAGTTTTGGTTTTGATTAGAATAACCTTCACTGATTTATAACGACTTGTGTCTCTTTTGTGTAACGGATGTTACAACTGGTTGCTTTTTAATGAAATGGTGATGTATATTGAAACCTAAAGTTACCTACGTACAACATTTAAGCTTTGGAATTGTAAAGAACAAGCACCAGTCTTTAGTTCTCTTCATACACTCACTCTGTTAGCAGATCCACCCTCTAGTTACAATTTATCAAACTTAACCATATTTTACTTACTCCTATCCTTGTTACAATACACAGTGAAAACATGCTAAAAACTATAAAAGAATGATAAGAGAACGTGTTTTAGTGATTTCAGTAACAAAGCATAAGAGTTTACAAAACAGTTCAAGCAGTTTTTTCCTGAAATTCCTTTTTTTTGACGGAATGGCTCTTAGGCTATCCGCTATAGGCATAAGAAAAAATTGTGGTTTTATTTTATTTTGAGTATCCAGCTAACATTTCACTCTCAGAGTTAGAAGGAGGAGGTCTAGGTAGGGCCTATTCTTTGCAACCAATGGTGGATAAGCAAGATAATAATGCTTTTGCATCAATTTATTCTTTATTAATGTGATGATTATTGGCAATACAAGAAAAAAATTGCCATCTTATTCTTAATTCTACTATAATAAATCAAAAACACATTTTATTCTGACAATTATTGATTTATATAAAAACAGCCAGGACTGTCAATTAAGATTCTTATTTGGAGAAAACCACTCCAAATTTAGGCAACAGAAAAGTGTTGCACAACTCAAACATCAACAATCAAATCAAATCAACATAACTGAATTATTAGTGCTTTGCACTAGGTGTCAGCAATCGTAAGAGGATGCGCTTTTTTAACACTTGCATGCAACCCCCCCCCCCCCACATAGAAGGTAAGGCACTACAAGGAAAACAACAAAATGTTGTTGATTGAGTCACATTTCATTTGCATTGGACTTGATTGATACAATAGGGAAATCCAGATTTACTCTCTAATATTAAAAATAGGTAGTGTTTTGCTTTAGTCATGAAATGACATTGTAGAAGATAGGTAGGAAGTAGGCCTACTGTACTAGAGCTTTTAACTAACAACAAATACAATGTAATACCTACATAGCCTGTAGGCATACAAAGTACGAGATAGAATTGCAAGGTTTACTGATTCTCCTGAGCCGAATTTTAGGGAACCTAGTACGTGAAGATTCAGTAGACAAAAAAGATAACAGTCTATCGAAATATTTTAGCCAAAGCTATTCCGGTAGCCTGGCTGGCCTAACTTCATTTTATTCCTTCATCCTCATGCTAGGGAGTAGAGCTATCTTGTGAGTCGTGGTCACACTGGGAGGTCATGTTTGGCCTCCTTGGCCTATACATGCATAAGGTTGGGGTAGGCCTAGGTCTATTCGATTATGCCCCTAGGTCTAGTTGTAAAAATAAAATTTTGAGACAGGACAGGCACAAGCTCCATCTAGGTCTTAAGCAAGGCTTTTGATACATTAGTCTCGAGTCTATACCTATTTTACCTACACGTAATACCTACACGTAAGCAACCAACAAGAACACTAAGCTGCACCATAAGTGTATCCCTTTTTGGGCTCGTCCCCAAACCAAGTCAAAAACCTGAAATATGAGAAAGGGAGGAAACAGGAGCAAGGGTCAAAGGGACAAAGGGTCAAAGTAGGAGATTTAAAAATTTGTCTCGTTAACATAAGGTCCTTTCCTAAAGAATATTGATGAATTCAAACTCATGGTTAAAAGTCACTCCTTTGACATTATAGGGATAACAGAAACATGGCTCAAACCTGGAAATAATCCTTGCTTAGAAATTCAAAACTATTCACTTATTAGGTCAGATAGGTCAGACAGTAGAAATGGAGGAGGATTTTGCAATATATGTAAGTATCCTCCTTAAATTTAAACTGATAGAGCAATTTGCAGTCAGTGCTCCACTTGAACACCTAATTATAGAAGTAACTACAAAACATACCCGCCTCGCACTAACAATATTATATCGCCCTCCAAAATCAAACAAACATACCATAGAAGAATATGGTGAAGTTTTTGTCACATTTAACAAACACATATGAGCATGTGATATGCATGGGGGATTGGAATGTAAATGTAGAAACTGTGGAAAACACCAATTCTAAACTCCTCTTGGAAATACTTGGTACCATCAAACTCACTAAAATAGTTCATAAACCGACCCGCATCACTCAAACCTCTTCTACACTTATAGACCTAATTATTGTCAACCATCCACACCTTGTCACAATTTCAGAACAACTTCCTCCTCTTGGAACAGGGGACCACAATGTGGTTTTTTTCACTTACAAGTTGCCTGTGCCCAAAAAACAAATAAATATTTTTTACACCAGGTCACTCGAAAAAATAAACATTGAAAGTTTCAATGAAGAAGCAATACTCCTGCCTTGGAGAAGTAGTGTAGAGCTTCAAAATAGTATTGATGCGAAAATTGAGCAACTTAACTTGTTGATCCTTGGCATATACGATAATTTTTGCACCAATTACAAGGAAACGTTTAACTAAACCCCCAGCACCTTGGCTCACACAAAAAATCGTTAGCGAAATTTCAACGAAAGACAAAGCTCGCCGTAAGGCAGTGTCTTCAAATAATGATATTGATTGGTCCCATTTCAAATCACTCCGAAATGAAGTAAACGCCAAAATTCGGAAGGCAAAGCATGCCCATTTCAATAAACTACACGGACTTCGTAACAAAGAGGCCTGGAATTTCCTCAAAGAAATGATGTCACAACATCAAAAAAACACAATCAACTTCCTATGCACTTTAACGATCCTGAAGCTATAAATGCATTTTTTGTAAACATAGGGAAGAGCTCCACCCATCAGGCTGACATTGATGCTGAAATAAAATCACTAAATGAAATTGACTGCAAAGTAAAATTTCAATTGCAAACTGTAGAAACATCAACAGTCTCACTATAATAAAATCTCTCCATTCAAATGCCACAGGTAACGACAAAATAAATCTAAAAATGATTAAATTATTACTCCCGCACTGTGTACAAACAATAACTGATATCATTAATTATTCTATCACCTCTTCAACTTTTCCAAATATATGGAAAACTGCTATTGTCTTACCTCTTGCAAAGGTGAATCGACCGCAAGAATTTTCTGATCTTAGACCTATAAGCATTCTCCCACTCTTTCTAAAGTAATGGAGAGAGTTGTTTTATAAGCAAACTATTGAATATATAGAGTCAAACAACCTTCTCCCCAGTGAACAGTCTGGGTTTAGAGCTGGTCACAAGCACTGGTACGGCCCTTCTGGATGTGACTGATGACATATTGGGCAATGCAACTAGCAAAGGCATATCGTTCTTAACTCTTCTAGACTACTCTAAAGCATTTGACTCCATTAACCATGAGCTTTTATTTGCCAAACTAAGAATACTTGGGTTTTCAAGCCTCGCCATTAAGTATTTCAATAAGTTATTTAGATCACAGAACACAAATAGTTCCCATACAACAGCAAAACGGCAATTTCCTCTCCTCTAATCCCATGGCTATAACAAATGGAATCCCACAAGGGTCAATTCTTGGTCCCCTTGCATTTAACAAAATATGTATATGACATCCCTCATGCTGTTAAGCATTGTAAAGTAAAACAATATGCAGATGACATCCAAAGCCTAATTTGCTGCCCGGATATAACGAACTTAGACAACTGCATAGTGTCCCTGAACAGTGACCTAGAATCCCTTGCACTATGGTCACAGAGAAATAGTCTTAGTATTAATCCCAAAAAATCAGTTGTATTACCCATAGGCAATGAAGAAATAACTCATCGCAACATTCCATTTCAAATTGAGATAAATGGAGACAGTATTAAAATGGTCGATACCGTCTGTAACTTGGGCATCTGGTTCCAATCTGACATGACCTTGGAAGTACCACATCATGAAATGTTTTTACGAAGGCCTATTCAATATTACGTTATCTATATCGTTTCAGAAAGTTGCTATCCATCCCTATCAAAAAACTATTAGCAGAATCTCTGGTCCTCTCTGTATTTGACTATTGTGATTATGTATACACAGGCATAAACAAATCACTCGAATATGACATCCAGAAGGTCCAAAACGCAAAGTGTACGTTTTCATCCTTAATGTACCTTATAGAGAACAAATATCACCTCATCTCCCTGCACTTGGATGGTTAAACATGAAAAATCGGAAAAATTTTCACATGGCAACTCTAATGCATAAAATTGTAAATACTCAAACTCCGAAATATCTGTACCATAAACTCTCCCTCACCAAAAACTTACACAACCATAACACCCCGCCAAACAAAAACACCTCGTCTTCATCATCATAATTCCAAATCTTCCTCATCTTTTTCAATAAACGGGCCTAGACTTTGGGAAAAAATTACCTTTGGCCTTAAAGAGCACTAAATCATAGGTCCTTTTAAAACTAACTACAAAATCACCTGATGAAAATACAGAAGGAAAGCATAATAATCCGAAATAAGGTTAAATCAAAACCACTCACTTGGGTAACACTTCTACTTCATGACATACATATTTATTATAAATGCTCCTTTTCTTTATTTTAACTGCACTGTTTGCAAACATAAGTGAAGTTTAGGCTTGTATCAAGTAATATGTTAACCTTGAAATATGTGTTGTTAGTTTTTAAGGTATTCTTTAAGTTAATTTTAAGTTAAGTTATTAAATAATTTAAGTTAATTCTAAGCATCACGGTTAGGTGGAAAAAAACGATTGTCATCGAACCTCGCCATTTTTTCTTTTTTGTCCATGTGTTCATGATTATTATCCATTACCTGAAACCCTTTTGTACAACAAAAAAAAAAGACTGTCTATTCTATTCTTTCTATTTAAGGCCTACGTGAGATTTGAGACCCCTTTTACAAAGCTTAGGATTTACTCTATGTCCTGGGGGGCCCTATCCCCCGCCACCCCCCCTGACACAGGTGGGCCCTAGGGGCCTAGCTACCTATTAAATGAAGGCTTCGGCCTTACCTTATGTTGTCAGATATCAGCTATCATTTCACAGGAAATACAACGTAATCTAGAAATAAAAGTATACAATGAAATTATGGATTGGAATTCACCTCCAAGCTAATTTTCCATAGAAACTTGGCCTTACGCCTATGCCTAACATACGGTCTGCTAGTTTGACAGATATAGGCTAGGGGGCCTAGGACTAGGCCTACCTACGCCCACATGCTGTCGCGACGGTAAAATAAACTTATAATATAACTACAAAAATTTAAAACCCCAAAAAAAAACCCAAATTTTTACAAATGAAAATATATCCAACATCTGAAATGAATTAGACTAATATTATAACAAATGCAATACATACCAGATGTCTCAACAACTCATCAACAAATGCTAGTAAGTCGCCATGTTTATTGATTTTTGACA
Organism: Sweltsa coloradensis; assembly: GCA_024449915.1. Taxonomy (NCBI): domain Eukaryota; kingdom Metazoa; phylum Arthropoda; class Insecta; order Plecoptera; family Chloroperlidae; genus Sweltsa; species Sweltsa coloradensis. The sequence continues at coordinate 229,224 of JAMZAV010000321.1, forward strand.
ACTTCGAAATTGTGGCAGTCAACATAAATGTATTGTTTCGCCATCGTGCGGCAACAACATGAACTACGAAGGTTCAAAGTTCGTAAAATGGGCGACAGAATGCATTCAAGTGGTTCTGTCGTTCTGTCTAGAGAGCGCGAAAGTTAACACCGGAGAGTGGCCGTGGCCATACATTGATAAGGGGTCAGCTTTTAGTTTACGTAAATTTTACAGATGTGGTTTTGAACAGACTTGAAAAACAAATGTTGCTTACAACAGACTACATTTTTCTGATTTCTGTTCCAAGCCACATTGGAATACTTGACGGCATTTTGACGCAGCTACATTGCCACTCTCCGGACACTCCAACGAACTCTGGCAGTAGCACCGCGCACCAACGTTGGGCGGTACATACATTACTAGAAAACGCCGAAAGTTCGTTGTTGGATGAGCGTAATTGTGCATTGGCGCCTTGTCTTATGTAATTAAACGAATTTTTTAAACGAAAAATTGAATTTTTTTCAGAAATAATTCTTCGATTAACCAATTTCGGCATGATCTATTGATTATAAATGAGGTTCTATTAAATTTAATTACGCTCGGATTAACGAATTGTCGGAGGTAAAGTGAAACTTAAATTAATAAAAACATGTAAAAGCTTGCAATTAAAATGACAAATGAACAATGGAATTATATCCTAAATCTGAAATGAATTAGAGTTTATTATAACAAATGCCCAATACAAATTTCAAAATATAACATCAGTAATGCATGTGGTGTTTTAAATTCGAAATTTCAGCAAAAAAATCGAAACAAATCGTAAAGGTTCATGTTTCGTTTAGGAAATAATTTTTCGATTCGCTAAAAGCGCGAAGTTTAAGTTCAGAGATTGGCCGTGGCCTACAGAAAATTTCATTTTGGGAAATTGGTTAGCGGTTTTAACCGGAACGTTTTAAAAACACAAACTTACAACAGAAAAGATCCCAAGCCACATGAATAACCATTCCAGTTTTTCTCAGGACACTCCAAAATTGGCAATCTTCGCCCCACCAACGTCTCATACGATTATTATTACTACCAGGGGTAGGAAGAAGGAGCCCACAGCAGAGAACACAACGTTAAAAAGGGGAAAATGATGTAGACTGATACATATTAGGTTCATTTTTTTGGTCCTGCACAAGTCCTGCAAGGTGTAGCTGTAGAGCACCAACACGGTATTCTGTCTCCGTGCAACAACGACTGCGGCGTTATTTTGTCCCTTTAAACTTATACTTTACCGTGGCGTAACACCCGCTCCAGAGGTAGGTGTACAGTGTAGTGCAGTGAAAAGATGGCGGCAACTTAAATTAAACTGTGTTTTAACGTAATGTCAACATTCCTGGTAGGCTTTACATCATGAATAATCATGTTTTAATAGTGCATACATTATACTCATTTCATAAGAACGTAAATATAATTCAAAACTGTACATAATGATGCTACACCAGAGCGTTTTTTGTCTTCCTGTAGTGTAATCATAATTCCCTACACTATCGACTTTTCCGGTTTACACCCCACACCGGCACCACAGAAAAGTGCAAGACAAAAAAACGGACCTATCATCATTGAGGACTGAGGACGCTGGTATAAAGTTCAGCCACCGTTCAATCAGCATAAACTGCACACATGCAATGCATACAATAAAAACTATGGAAAACATAGCCTACGATATACGTGTAACTGTATAGATTGCAAGGTATGCTCAATCTCTCAGCGGAATTTTGGGGAACCGTGAGCGTGCAAGATTCGGTATACACCTTGGTCACTGCAGTGCATTCACCGCCTGACAATCAAAACATGATTTGACGATACAAATGATTTCTTCAAGAACCAAACCATTGTCGTTTAATTGTTACACATTTCAGAATTTATTACTTATTGTACGTTTCAATCCTAACAGATTTTGTTAACAGTTCTCAGTTTCTGGTCGCGGATGTCTGTTTAAAATTTCAGGTCAATCTGTTTGGCCATTCAGCCGTTTGGGATCGAACAAACAAACAAACAAACAAACAAACAAACAAACAAACAAACAAACAAACAGACCAATTACTCATAAGGAAGTCCCGTTCGACTTGAGTTCTAAGACTCAATCGCTTCGCTCCCTCGTCTAATAAGTAGTGAAGTTGTCATAGTGCCAGTAGAAGGAGACAGCGAAAACAACCATGAAAGCAACCCTGAAAGTGGGGAAGAGTTTCATCTACTATCAAAGAGAAACGAAGAAAGGGCAAAAATGAAAAAGATCAACAACATCAATGAACAACCGAATCCAGATGACCAGTGATGGAAGTATAAGTATAGATTTATATTTTTTATGTTAACAACAACAACAACAACAAACATGGTGGGGTTTCTGAATTGTTTCAAATAACCTTATAAAAGAATATACCCACACACAGGGCTTCGGTTCTAGGTGGGTATTATTCTTCTTATTTAATAATATTTGCTTATACTTATATTAACTTGTATACTTGTACTTGTATACTATGTACTGAAATAAAGACTTAATATATAATATGTAATTAATTTCAGATCAAGTTCACGCGCCCAGGAGTTGGGTGATTACAGCTAAACAGTTAGTAATGTCATCTCAATTTTTGCATGAATATTCACAAATAACTTTTCTATTGATATCCAGGTATCCACACTTGGTTGTAAAGAATTATTATCCTCTAAAATCATTGCGAAACATTTAAGCGTACGTACGTTTTATGAACATAATTTTATGTTTCGTTAGTTCTTATTATTCCTTATGTATTTTGTTTTTGTAGTTCCTATGTGTACCATTGTACGTACGTGGGTTGTAAAATAAAATAAAAATAAACAAATACATTACTCCCAGAAAGTAAAAATATGGAAAATCAAAAACATGGATTTAAATTCGTAAAATTTCTATTAAACCGCTTATCTTATCATAATATCAAAAACCTGGTTCTAACATGAGTCGGGTCGGGAGTGACCAATCACCAATTTCTCGGGCTACGGACTGTTCTTGCTATGTAGCCAGGCTCGGCACACCCTCGTCTCCCTCGCTGTCTTCTAATCTATGACAAGCTCTCTCCATTTATTCCTGTCCTCCCAGAGTAGAAACCTACGAGTTCACATAATTTAAACTTTGAGATCCAGTTTGAAAAGTTGTGTAAACAGAACCAGACTAGTGGAATTCATTCCAGAAGTTCACACAAATTTAGTAAATCAAGAAGATTTCACGATTTAAAAAAATAAATCGAAATCGATGAATTAATAATGGAGAATGCGAGTATACTGGATTTCAAGGATCGATTCTTTATCAACGATCACGAATGCAACTGAAATGTCGGAAACACTATATTTTTTTTTCATCGATTTAGATCGGAAATCCCCCGATGGGATGTTAATATTTTTGTAACGTTTACCCTGAAAAGCAGAGTATATAATATATATAACTATATATTATAACCGTTAACCCAGAAAAGCAGAAAGCTATATATTATATATATATATATATATATATATATATATATGTTATATCGCAGACTTTCACGGATATATATATATTGTATTTTATTATGAATTACGAAAAAATGAATTGTGACCCTTGGTGATATCAGGAGTGGAAGACTTTTACCCGGACAAAATTCCGAACAAGCTGAAAATTTGCACACATGCTCAGTTGACCATACTGAACAATAATTGAAAAGTCCCCGAAGCTCCGCCGCGTGCGTCTTGAGATATAGTGACAAAAGGGCGTAAGTGCCAAAAATGTTTTATTTTAATTTTAACCAATTTTTTACACGAATATGTAAAAATTATTAAATATTTCTACGACAGTAAAGTTAAAATCAGTCATATGCTTCGACCCGTGCGTGGCAAAAGGGCGTAAGTGCCAAAAATATGAAATTTTCAATTTCAATACATTTTGACATACATATGTCTAAATTATTATGCATTCATACAACGGAAAAGTGAAATTGTTCCCTTTTCTTCGACCTAATCTAAGTAATCTATTAATACTTCTCAAGAAAATCGCAGTTTAACGCATGGTTTTTAACAGTCTTACGATTTCGTAGCTTAGTAAATTAAACTATTTCTATGTTAACAATAGTAAACAGAAATGAAATTTAAAAAATAGGGAAATATTGCTCAATGGTCTAAACTCGCTGATTCATCAACGCGTGTAAAATGTGATCGTGAAGTGTCGTTGTTTGATGGCACAATGGTGGGAGATCTACCTTCCGCGTAGAGTTTATGCTTAGGACATCTGACTTGTTGCTACCGAAGAACAAGGTCTTTTACTTTACGTCGTTCTGAGCTATAAATGACCCTAGGACATGTTTAATTGGATATTGATTTGTTTGCTAAATAAGAATGAATTTCAGAGGGAACGTTACAAAAGCTACAAAGTTTCGTTGATCGTGATAACAATGCTATAAGTACTAACAACTACCAGTAGTTCTTGGTATGACGTACTATACTTTCTGTAGTCTCTTGGCCTATTGTTTGTTTCTATTGTGAGCTCTATGCCTTATCATACTCTGTATTGAGAAGCTCGTTCTTATAAAAGCAAATAGTAAAAAGCAATAAATCAAAGGAACACACACAAAAGCAAACACTAGGGTTGCCAACTTCCCTCTTTTTCCGCGAGACATGCCGTAAGTCTTGATCATTTCCCGCTTTCCGTAACAACTCCGCTCGGAAAACTCATTTCCCGTATTTTTACATTCTGAGAGTGAGGTTATTAATTTGTGCTCTGAAATACCCCGGACCGCACGAGAAAGATTTTAATCAATAAGGAACAATTTTAATTAAAGTAGTGTGTTACAAGTTGTAATTAATTGCGCATTTCCTTGCCGTTTAACTCATAGCTAATGAAAACAAATTCAGGGTATGCCAAGGAATGGAAACTAGCCAGAGAATTATGATTAATTACTGACGTCCTTACTTGGCAACGCGATCACTACTATATTACTCGTAGTTCCATGTTCGGGTGATTCAAAAGCCAATTTGCCGTGATACAGTGAACTTTCCAGAAATAACACATTTTCATTTTGGTGTGGTGAAAGGGAATTCATTGCAATGATAAAATATGGTGTCTTTTAAATAAAATTTGTATGTTGTACTGCAATACGTTTTTCATGTTGTATTGTTGTTGTAGTGTAAAATGACAGCAATTCTGTATTCAATCAGGTTCAAATAAATTTAAAAAAATATAAAGTACATACCAAAACATCAAAACTACATAAATAAATCTAACAGCTCTACACAGCTCTAGACAACACAACCCGGCACCTCCACCAAAACTTATTACCCTTTATTTATATTTTACTGTGATCTTTCGATACTTCGTCGAAGGTATTTTTCGTTACTGTTTACGACATTTTGGATTTCCGCTACACTAAAACATAAAGTAAAATAATTAAAACAATAATTTTGATCATTAACTCGTCGGCAGGCAAAGGGCGTGCAATTGTTGTATCACACCATGGAGTTTCAATAGTACTCCATGATCACACCGTGTCTAATGAGCGTTAAAAGACTTCAAGATGCAAAATATATAATCTTCGTCTTCGATGCCGAAATCGTTATTTTATATTTTAAGAGTTTAAAAGATAAATTAAACTTTCAAAATATTGCTAACAATTATATTTTTATAGAATGATAGCAATTGTCGCAAAAGTTTTCCCCGACTGGGGATCGAACCCAGAATCTTCGGCTCTACGTACTGATGCTCTACCAACTGAGCTATCGGGGCTTAAGGCAAACCAGACAACTTCACAACAATTGCAATTGCTATCATTCAATAACTATGTTCTCATAAAGCGGTCTTATGCTTAAAAACCATGTAATATTTTATACTTTTAATGAAAGGAAAATGTGTGATTTATCTAATGATGTTGATTATCTGTACATATTTTAATCTCCATGGTCCTGCTGCAGTTTCACTTACCTTTCACTAGCAGTACAGTACGGTACCACGGTACGTTCCCATCCTGCCACGGCACCTCCAATTACTATCTGGCATCTCCTAATTCTGGCATCTTCACCATATTTACCTCCACCCACTGACCCGGAAACTATATTCTACACGGTGCTGCTAGTCTAGATACTACGCAGTGACTCTACATCCAGACTTGGCACCTCCAAATTCTACCAGGGCTCCTATTCTGTAACTTTAACCGAATTGGATTCGTAGGTAATCGTACGAATTGAACTCAAAGTGACTCATCACTTACGAGAATGATTCGTGTGATTATCTACGAATCCAATTCGGTTAAAGTTACAGAATAGGGGCCCAGGCACCTCCACGTACTATCCGGCATATAAAAAGTACCAAAGTATCACATCCAGACCCTCTATCTCCACATACTGACACAACACCAGCGGACACTCTACATACTACTAGGCACCTCCACACAATGAAGCGGCACCTCCATCAATGCTTACCGGTTTTAGATTCTTTTCAGATTCTTCATTCATTTGGTTTACGGTTTATACGTTTCATTCTTGCGTGGTCTTCTTTCAATATGGTATACATTATATTGTGTGTTCTTCCTGTCTATACATGTGTGTGATATTTCGTGGATAAATAATAATGCACCGTGTATGTTGCTACCAAATTTCGTCTTGTTTTGAACCACACAGCCGCTCTGAGCGAGGGTCGTAGCTTTCACCCAGATTTTAGACTGATTTGCACCGGTGCAAAGAACGCGTATTCCACTTGGTTTCATTTCACTCTGTGAGTTTGATCTGAGGACGAGGTAATAAAACTTGCTCGGTCTTCAAGGACCTGTGCAATCTCGGCGTCCTGATACTTCTACTTCAAAATTTCCACGATACTGTTTTGAACAGGAATCAAAATGGGTCCCGAAAGACTAAAATGAAGTAAAAACTCCAAAATGCATTGTTATGCTTCGGATTATATTGAGGCTGGTAGGCACAGCGCGTATTTGTTTTCAAATGCAGTGCTAACTATAGGTCATGTTTCGCTATCTATTAGTTCTGGTAATACTATTCCAATGCCGGAGTCGATGAAGCGTATGGGCCAGCTTCTTAATTGACTCTGTAAATACCTCAAATACGAAATTGATCACAATGTTTAACATTTTGTCAACGAGTAGACTGACAACTCTTATAGCTAGATAACAATACACTGATTTTGGCCTTCGTGTTCCACTGCTCGCGACCCTTCAAGCTACACTAGGGTGGGCTTGACGTCGCAACAACGAGCAAGACTGCACTGAGGGCAACCCTCAGGATACTCAAGAGGAGTATGCCATTAGAAGATTTACTTGTAGACAACTAAAACCAAATAATTCTAAACAGGTTTTGGAACGTGCCTTTCGAGTGACTGTCAAGTTTTTTAAACATGTTGGATCACGAAAAACGTTGAAAAATGTAATTGTTCAGTAAGTCATAGAAGTCGTTTCATATCACTGGGAAGAAGAGAAACGGAAAGGATCATACAAATACATTCATCTCAAGTATCTCATTACCATTTATTTAACAAAATTTAGTCTGCATCTGATTTCCACTGAAATAACGTTCAAGGGGATATATTTTATCACTGGGGGATTTTTAGGGATCTTGAACAGGATTTGAAACGTTGTGTTGCACGAAGGACTGACAATTTTGAATAGCATTACTCTGTAATATTCCGTGCTCTTTCTGAAGAACAGCATTGTAAGCCTCATACGTGGATGTAGGCCTATTTCCGTAAAACATAATCAGTTTATGACATGTATTACCACGTACACATAAACATTTGATGAATATTAACGCACACGCAATTTGTATACATCCACGTTAATGTGTATTTTGTCGCAAATAAACATTTCCCCCAAGAAATCCAATGTGCGCAGAAAGCTCACGTTTTTACTTTTGGTATAAAAGACAATATGCATTGCAAATATTTAAACATTTAGCTGCAGAAAATCTTCTCCGGCAGAAATAAAGTGGTTGTTCATGTATTTTCACGGGGCATAGATTTCATTGCACATATTTCACACACAATTGTTTCGCATACGGCCTGTTGCGTATACTTGCAGTTTATTTACACAAGACTGGTTGATATAAGGGCGTTGCGCGTATTGTTTGCATACACAACATCCAATCTCTTCATCGAGTATCGGTACATAAATAATCTTCTATAATATATAATATATGAATCATTTATTTTAATATATTCTCTCATCGTATCGGAATGAGTTGTATAGTAAACTTTAAAAGTTTTCAACGGATATTTAAAAAATATGTTAGTTCGTAAAGTTCGTGAGTGAAACGCCCTCAGGACGTCCCTATGAGTCTACTCGAACTGGAACGAGATGACGAGGGAGTCCTTAGGGGCCTCATGCTATACGGATATCTCCTGGATCTGCACCCGCTTCTTGATCGTGCCGCTGTTGCTGCTGGTTGTGCGTTGAGGCGGCACCGGCTTAGCGTTCCCGCGCTTCTCAACAGGGGCCTGCTGGCGCGGAGGCGGCGGTGGCTCGGGGATGGAAGGACTCTTCGTGACGGTGGTGTAACAAGGCGGTGGTTCGTGCACCTTGATCACGTGGGCGCTGGAGGCGGGAGACTGTGACGTCGCGTCTCCGCTAGCCTGCGGGCGTTGCGACATCGCGATCCCCTCGGAGGAGGCGGAGGATGAGGACCCCGACGGCGCGGGGTTTCTCCGGCGGTCGCGGTCGCGCTGGTAGTAGATCCCGGCGAAGATGAGCATGTTGAGGACGAGGAGGAGGCAGCCGACGCCGACGGTGACTCCCAGGGCGGCCGTGTAGCTGTAGTAGTGCCGCGTGGCGAGGCGCTGCAGGAGTCCGGCCTCGTCTTCGTCCTCGTCCACGGCCTCCTCGACCGCGCGGAGCAGGTCCTCGTCGGAGGTCACGTTGGGGGTGCACTCGGCGATCGGGGAGAGGCCGATGGCGGACCCGCGCATCTCGGGCGACGACGCCGCCGGGTGCAGGGGCGGCGGGACGCGGGTGTACGACTCGGGTCTTACTGCACCTGCAAGCAAACAACACCCATGTAAACTACAGTGCCGAGTCATAAGATGTAGTAGGTGCAAAAATATGTGGAATGACTTTTATTTTTTATGGTCTTTATATTTTGTACGCACATATAAAAACAAACATTTTATATGAAGACAGTCTACAAAAAACACGATTTCACTCACTAGGGAGAGGGTTAGACATAAACTTTTATTAATGTATTTAGAAAGAATGATTTGCCTATCATTCGGCCAGGTGGACTTAATATATTATGCATAGGATGATACTTCTACACTACACAGCTTCGCAAACGCGTCTTATTGTCGCGTTGGTTGATGAACGGTTTAGGCATATTTATCTGCATTCCTACTTTCGAAAAAACAAAAACAAGCTATCGTTCCAAGGGTAGTCAAAATGAAAGATTTGCTTATAGCTATGCTTACCACGCGCATCCAATCATTCATGTAGATATTACGATAAAACAATATTACAGGTCCAATTATTATGTGTAGAATTGTAACACATGTTACAATGTTAGTAACCGTCGCGATTATTTCCACAAACTGAAACAGACAATTTTAATAACGACACGGAGCAAGTTTTGAACAAATCGAAAGGCATATACTTCGCTGTAAAATAAAGAGTAAAAAGAAGGCAACATTTTACAAACATCGTAGTTTCGGGTACTTTCTTGCAAGTTACGAGGTAAGATCTAGAATAAATATTGCTCGTTTTCGTAGGCTACATTCCAGCAAGATGGCGTCTCGAACAAAATATGTTCGTAGCAATAACCTGCAAGAAAGTGCCCAGCTAAAAAATTCATAGAAGATTCGGGCGAGTACGCCTGTGTCTAGAATTAGTATTCGTATGGCACCGATAGTCAATGCGGGACTTTATCGCATATAGAAAATATCTTGCGACTATGGTCTGCACTTTGTCCACGAACCACTCTGCTCTGAAAGCAGTGTCAAGGGACACTGGTAAAAATGCGATCAAATCCCCAGCTACGTACTTCATAATGTTTAATTTTTTATTGTTTAAACGGACTTAGATAGCGGCTGAGTTTAGATATACACTTATTTTACACAACCACAATTCCACTAATTGGAAATGTTTAACGTGTGCTTAAATTAAATTGAAATGTTATATTTTCACACGGCGTAATTAAGGCTGAGTCAAACTACTGGAATCATTGATCTTAAACCTATGTGTGTTAGCATCTCCATACCTCGCATGGCGCGAAGCTGGGAAACATGAAGACTCACCGCCATTCAAGACTGCGATTGTGTTTAATTATGCTTTTTAATGCAATAAGTATTTTACGATTGTTTATATGGTTAGCTTGTGACGCTTAAACAAAAGAAGCAATCGAATGATTGCATAGGAATTTATAATCATTTGGTAAAGCAATGCTTACTTCACCTGCGGCAATCTGAAACATATTTGGCACAAATCGCTCCATTGTTAACATGTACGTAATTTAGATGGCTTCTAATTGTACCGAATGACACCGACGCTGGTCTAGCCAATATATAGGATGTCTTGACTGGAATACATTCAATTGTTTCATATGAGAACATGGAACATGACGACAAAGATGACAGTGATAGCATTAATTTTCGTATGTGAAGTAACACTTGTAAACAAAGAGACCTGTTTTATTTTAATACCAAGGTAATAATATTCACTCGCAGTGAAAAATTAATTTGAATAGATTTAAATACTATAGGATTAAAGACCCTTCTAAATAAATTCATATCAATATATACTCAATTAGTTAAGCAATACAGTACGTATCACATGTTTTCGTAAGAAAACTGAAAAAAGAATTATTTTCAGTTTTAATACAATCGGTAATAAAATATATCGCATATAAAGTAATTGTTGTTGAGTTTTTTCCTATTCAGCTATAAAAACTGATAGACAAAAGAGGACAATGTTGACAATGGACAGTGTTCCACAAGTTCTAAGCAACACCTCACGAAGTTGAGCATCTCCACCCTTTATCCGTGTCCTCGCGACATAAAACATGGCACACGACGTCTGCAGAAGTGGCACGGCGCTGACCGAATCATCCCCACATATTATGACGCGGTGTGTACGTCCTCGGGGTTATTAGTCGCCACGTGAGCGGTAACACAGGCGACATCTCCACCCTTATCATGTTGTTGAAACACATAAAGAATTGAGAAGAAACTCTGCAGTCATTCGGACACCGAGAATAATTTTCATATTTTAGTCCTCGGGTTATAACTGAGCGATAACACAGCGAACCCTACGATGACTTAATTTAGAACACATTATTGGAGAAAATCTGCAGTCATCGCACGAGTCATTTCTTTTTCGTCCTTCTGGGAATAACTCGACCCACGATAAAAAACCGGCATTATCCTTCAAGATCCACCCCAATCCATGATTTTTGTTGACATTGCCCTTGAACAAGGAAGGATAATAGACCACGATTTGGCGAACCTTGGGCTAAGGGGGCGGGGATAGCTCTCCAGAAAGTCGGAATATCTATATATTTGGCACCTGGGCGAGGCGTGACATTCAAAGGTGGGCATGCAATACAAAAAAATTATCATACCGGTACAACAAATGCGCACGTCGAGCAAAGGTTTTGTTGCGGGTGGGGGAACCTTTTTACATAGCCCTAGACGAAAGCGCACAGCTACTTGGTCATAAATTTATTTTCACTCAATCCCTCAACTTATTTCAAATTATTTATGTTTAGTAATGTAGACGAACTCTAGCAGCCTGTCTATATTGGCAAACTCTGTAATAATTTCTGCCGTTAACTTATTTTTGGATTCTTTCTTTAGTTTCTTGAAAATTCTTTTCTCAAGTACAACTTTGTACAACTTATATATTTTTTCTGCAATCGTAAATGTGCTAAACTGAATAGTTTTCAATTGAGATAACTCGCATTATCCATAACTAGTCAAAACCAACTTTATGATTCATTATGATTCAGACTCTGATTTGGTTGATCGTTGACTACTCTGTGGCAATCTTGACTAAAGATTTTACTCATGCAGTATCTGGCTTCTACTGAGTCCTTCTAACAGCCATTGGACATTCCTTCCGAAATATCCTAATATTCCAATTTGGCAATTATCCAGTTGGTTACAAGAGGGTCACAAAGTATAAACAGATGGGTTTCCTATGCCAGATTTTCGCTACAAATGCAAGTCCATAAAACCGTTGGAAATCGATATTGTAACTTTCTGGAAGCAATGATATACACGACTGAAATAAACTACTTAGCTAAATAAACACCAATACCCCACTTTAATTCCATCCTCCTTTGCCTCTTACGCTTTCGTTGTAAACGAGATCAAAATTTCATGTGTAACACATCGACGGTAAATAATAGATGGCAGAAGTTAAAATGTTAAGTTTGCTATCTCGTACAAAACGCAATTGATAATTAACAGAGGCGAACGTAGTTTTGTTTTCGAAAGCCAAATACCATGAATGGCGCTCCACCGAGGCGGGGAATCCTCTTTCATCTCAACACTTATACAGTCGATCTAAATTCATCAGGCGTAAATTCGATTTAATAAACGAAATTCATGATTCAACCTTGTTTGCTTAATAAAATGAAAACTGGCATGTGACGTATTCGTATTACTATGTCAAATTTGTTCAAATAGAATGGAATATAATTACAAAACTCGACTTTATTCTTTGACTATCACTCTCCATTTCACCAGTCAAGCTTGACATTATTGACTTCGTTTAGCGTCGAACATCTGAAACCTCTGTGTGAAAAGGGAAGTAGGGGAAATGTACTCAACGATTGTCCCACTTCTGTTATCAATTAGATTCGAATAATTCGTCAGTCTTAATAAATCGTTTCATACAAGAAAAGGGGGGGAGGGCACTCTTGCGTGCGCTGATTGTTCGCTGAGGGAGAAGATAAGTTAATTAAATGAAGGCGATACAACAATAATGCATTGCGCGTCGCCCATTGCTTACGCAAACAATGGCGGAGCAATTGATAAATTCCAATTGTATAAAGGCGAGATGGGAGTTGATAAAGGGTGTGGGGGAAAGGGCGGTAACTTAGTAATGGGCTTTTCCTCACCTTTGTGAGAGAGGCTTCCAAAATACACCTCTGAAACAATATTTGATTTTAATTGATAAGTAATGCGTTCAATTTCTACTGTCGTTGAAAATCATTGTTTAATTAAATACAAATAAAAATGAGAAAAATATTTCACATTTTCGCATGTATTTATTTATTTATTTAACGTCTATCCTATTCACTTAAACAAACTGATTTACAAAGGAGGACAATTACTTTGCAATTATTACTTTCACTGCTGATATAGTTAATTATTTATTATCCTTAAACTTAAACAACTGTTTTACCAAATACTTAATAGTTAATTGACATTTTCACTTTCAATTAACATTGCTTTTCATTATCTCGTTCTTGAATATATTTTAGAAATGCTATTTTTATTTCACAATGTGTGAATAGTGCTATATACATTAAAATCACACGCAATAAATAATGGTTAGATAGATTCATTCTCACACTATCTAATTTGATTAATTGATTTAATATTGGTTAAGTCTCATATTAATGCACTAAGGCTATTCGAGACGATGATTGGTGATAGATGAGGATGAAGTATGATTAGAAGGGAAGAGGGGAAACCTGGTACCGGCACGTAGCATACTCCATTGGAAAAGTACCAAGGGGACCAACGGCTTTACGTCCCATCCGAAAGCACGGTGTAACCTTGACGGTCATATAGGTTCCTCCACTAATCCCCCGGACTGCCGAGCAGACGTCGAGAAGGTATCAATAAATAAGTTCCCCAATTGATCACGGTTCTAGACGCAAGTTAAAGCGATATTTCAAACTTGTGCCTGAACATCTTTATGACACCTCGGCTGAAAATGACAGAGCTGTATTTTAATTGTCTCACTTTGCACATTGTTTATTGAAACAGATACGACGCCGCATGAGGGTGATGTTTTTCTAGTGTAAATGAACACACGTTATGATATCATTCATTACGCCATAAAGAAAATATATTATCCCCAAGTGATATGTAAATGTTATTGCTCTTGTTACGAAATTTATAATTTACACATTTTTCTGTTTACTCATCTGAATGATCTATTACGGAACAATAAGAGTTGGTTAAAACGGTTTATTTACCGTAGTGGATTGCACGCGAGTCTCCCACTAGGTGAAGAAATCTCAGAGGTATAACGATAATAATGAGACTAGAAGTCACCTCCAGTAGTGAAAGATATTAAGAATATGGCTCAATAAGTTAGTAATATATGACCATACTGCCAGGGGCTCCATTGACCCCGCGGCTAAAAGGGGAATGCAAATTAAATAGTGAGTCATCGTCTGTCTCTAGAAACATATTTCATACAGTTTATCGAAGAAATTCGCTCCGTGTTCGCAAACCCTTCGACACTGGGGGAAGTCTATCAGTCCGTTATTGCCCTTGTGCATGTAAATCTTTTAGTTTATCTCCAAGACATAACGCACTGCTTTAAAGCCAACGTGAATATCTGTGAAACAGAATCATGAGTAATAAATTTACAACATAAGTAAAATATACAACAAACGTGCGTTACCGTCGGCATGCAGCATCCTGGTGTCCTTATACCAGATCACGAATTTATCGTACACTTCAGAGTAAAACTGAGAAACATAAACACCGATAGAGTTATAGTTGAATGAGAATATTTTAATCGGATCGGAGTGTTGTTGGATCGATTCCCACAAGCGGCAACCCTGACTGAAGGTTTTCCTAGGTGATTACAGATATAGTGGTAGCAAATTGAAAGTTAATAATCTAGTTATACCCGCTGTAACACTCTACAGGTAAAAGTAACAAGATGATTGGTCGTTCAAAAGCTAAAAATGAGCCAGCATTTACAGTTTATGCCTTAGGGAAATCGAAACGAATCTTTTCGAACTTCAGCAATAGACTATGCAGATTAGAATAAACCCTATACCTAAAGCTGGATCTAGCCCAGTATGGGGAATGATACCGGGTACTCAACACATGGCTCACTCACTCGTTTAACAACGACTTTGGCGTTTCCCTAGTGAACTGCCATGCCATGCAGTATATACCTGAGTAGTAGTGGTCCCCTCTCTCGTGGAAGTGGTGGTGCCTCATGCTAACATCCTCCTCGCCCGGCTGGTGGAGTTGCGGGATCAGGTTCAGCCAGACAGCCATCTTATGTCCCCGGTAGTGGCTCTTCATCTTCGGCTTCAGGGCTAATAAATAAAAAAAGCCAATATCAGATCTGTTGTAGAACATAGGCTGAGAATTCGAGGGGTTCTAGAAATCCTTCGAAACATTTTTATATCAAAATTAATGGCCTCTCATGGTGTCAAGTTGTATAAGTTTATTACAGTATCCGCCGTTTGATAACTTGGGGGATGTAGTTATCATGATACAAGCGTATCATGATATTCACCAATCTGTCTTCTTCGTGAAGTGTGGTGGATTTTTTTATTCTAAAGACAACCATCCCTAACAATAACCGCCCCCTCCAAACTGAACGCATGTTGTAAGGGGGCGATGGTGCTTCATCATAGATAACAGACGGTTTGTAGGTGGTTGCTGCGAGCTTACTGGTGCGTGTGAAGAGGGTTCACAGTTGCACGGCTGGACTGTTTTATTAGCTGTTCTTGCAATAATTGCGTTTACAGAAACACAATATCGTAAATAACACTTTATCTCAGCCGTCATTTAGTAGCACCTTTTTGTTTTTATTTAGGGTTGTTTAAATTATTATAGTCGTATTGTTTTAATACAATTTGTTTTAAAAAAGGTTACGTTGACATTTTATTATTATTATTATTATTATTATTATTATTATTATTATTATTATTATTATTAGAGAAATCAAATATTTTTGGATGAGCGAAGCGAAGACTTCAATTTCACTGACCCCCGAAAAATTTAGCTCGGGTGTTTTTTTTTTTGTTTTTTTTGTTTGTTTTTGTCTGTTTGTTAACTCTCTACCAGTACAGGCAAACGGCATATCCGATCTTGATGAAAATTGAAAGGGACCTTCGAAATCTCTGAACTTAGAGGTGTATTGTTTTTGGGTACAATCGAAGAAATATTTCTTGTGAATATCGTACTTTTACGATTTTTTTCGATTTTTAGTGCGATATTTTCGTGTTATTTGAGCCGATTCTGATCAAACTGGTGGGGCTACAACGTTCATATTTCACATGGGCATTAGAGTAATGGTGATGTAGTACCTTTTGAAAGAAAAAGTTGAAAATATTAGCCAGAATCCATAGAAAAAGAGCTTTTAATATAAGTTTTTAGATTTTTTGTGCGATATTTTCGTGCTATTTGGGCCAATTCTGACCAAACAGGTGGGGCTTTAACGTTCATATTATACATGGGCATTGAGGTTTTGGTGATAGAGTACCTTTTGAAAGAAAAAGTTGGAAAAGTTAGCCAGAATCCATAGAAATAAAGCTTTTAATATAAGTTTTTTATGGTAAATAATAACAAATTAACAAGAAACAATAGAAACTTGACAACAATCACCTACAATGCGTAGGCAGCAAAACAAAGCATTTGCAAAAGTAAAGATATCTCACGCAAACTAAAAACTTAAAAAAGCTCATCCATCAACGCGGCGGGACTTTAGCGTTTTCCTAGTACGAGTTATTTCGCTGTGTTCGCTTTTATTAAAAATACCTGACGTTTCCTCCAGAAACAACAAATTCAAACAATATTCAAACCGTGGAAGAAAATTCAAAATTGTATGTTGCCAGTTAAAGATAAAATTCCTTTTCAAGCTAGTGGTGTTTATGAAATCCCTTGTAAATGTGGTTCGGTCTACATTGGACAACTTGTCGTACAATTGGGACTAGAATCAAAGAACATAAAGCGCACTCTAAACACTACAGAGAGGACCTTTCGGCAGTAGCAAAACACGTGGTGGAAAATGCTAATGATCCCACGCACAAGATCCTTTTTGAAGGTACCAAAATTCTATGCACAGAAGAAAACCTTTTTCCTCGACTCATAAGATAATCGATTGAAATTGCCAAGCACCCCAATAATTTTAATGGGGATATTGGTGGTTTTAAATTAAGCAAAACATGGAGTCCGATGATAGGGAAACTACTCTCAAGACAACAACAACAACAACAACAACAACAACAACAACAACAACAACAACAACAACAACAACAACAACAACAACAACAACAACAACAACAACAACAACAACAACAACAACAACAACAACAACAACAACAACAACAACAACAGCAGCAGCAGCAGCAGCAGCAGCAGCAGCAGCAGCAGCATCAAGGAAGTCAAGATGTTTCTAGTTCTTTGGACAATGACAATCAGAGCCAAAGAAGAAGCAAAAGAATTCAACAAAAACAATCTCAAATGTAGCCTAAAGTTTTTCAGTGTTGCCTCAGATGATGATACGCACAGTCGTATCGAAACGTCAGGTATTTTTAATAAAAGCGAACACAGCGAAATGACTCGTAAAATATTTGATTTCTCTAATATTTCGGGCTGTGAAAGCATGAAGCAAGAAATTATTACTATTATTATTATTATTATTATTATTATTAATATTATTATTATTATTATTATTATTATTACTATTATTATTATTATTATTATTATTATTATTATTATTATTATTATTATTATTATTATTATTATTATTATTATTATTATTATTATTATTATTATTTATTATTATAGTGGTTCTTTATTGTTCAAACAATCTCAGGTACATTTTCGTCCTCGTATACACAAGGCGGGGTGAGGCCCAAGCCCAACAAAAGTTTACATTATAACAGCGTGAAAACATAAGTATAGTACATATAGTATTGTAGATAAAGTTATAAAGGTTTTAATATACGTTTTTTGAGCTATATAATAACAATTAACAAGTAACATTAGAAACTTGACAGCAATCACCTACAATGCATTCAAAAAGCACTTGCAAAAGTAATGAGATCCCACGCAAACTAAAAACTTACAAAAAGCTCATCCATCAACGCGACTAAAAAAGCGTTTGCTAAGCACTCTAGTTTTAATCTTATTTTACAAGACAATATGGCAAAACTAATTGGATGAGCGAAGCGAAGACTTCAATTTCACTGACCCCCAAAAAATTTAGCTCGGGTTTTTTTTTTTGTTTTTTTTTTTTTTTTTTTTGTTTGTTTGTTTTTCTGTCTGTTTGTTAACTCTCTACCAGGCAAACGGCATATCCGATCTTGATGAAAATTTGAGGGGACCCTCGAAATCTCTCAACTTATAGGAGTTTCATTTTTGGATACAATCGAAGAAATATTTCTCATGAATATCGTACTTTTACGATTTTTTTCGATTTTTAGTGCGATATTCTCGTGACATTTGGGCCGATTCTGACCAAACGGGTGGGGTTACAACGTTCATATTATACATGGACATTAAGGTTATGGTGATGTAGTACCTTTTGAAAGAAAAAGTTGAAAAAGTTAGCCGGAATTCATAGAAATAAAGCTTTTAAATATAAGTTTTTTGATTTGTATGCGATATTTTCGTGCCATTTGGGCCAATTCTGACCAAACGGGTGGGGCTACAACGTTCATCTTATACATGGACATTAAGGTTATGGTGATAAAGTACCTTTTGAAAGAAAAAGTTGACAAAGTTACCCAGAATCCATAGAAATAAAGCTTTTAATATAAGTTTTTAACGGTAAATAATAACAAATTGACAAGTAACAATAGAAACTTGACAACAATCACCTACAATGCGTGGGAAGCAAAACAAAGCAACAAAGCACTCGCAAAAGTAAAGATATCCCACGCAGACTAAAAACTTTAAAAAAAAGCTCATCCATCAACGCGGCGGGACTTGAGCGTTTTCCTAGTTTATACAAAGTAAGTGGTATATTTGTCGGATGAAACGGTGTATGCAGGAATAAACGCTACGAAATGTGAGCGAGATCAAAAGGAAAATTGTTGTTGACGTCGACCGACAAAATGGCAACAAAGACTTGGAGCAGACATAGTAAAGATGTTTCAAACACAATTTCATAATAATTATACTGTAACGTATAGTAGCAATTACAGTATTATATTGAATTTCAACAAGGATAAGAACATGATATTTTCTAGTACTTATTTTCAACTCTTCTGTTTTTCAATGCGATCTACGCGTAGATAAAAAATTATCAAAATATGTGACAAACCGACACAAAAAAGACACACAAATATATTACAAATGTTCATGGAGAATTCATAATTCTAGTTGATTCAAATATAATATTATCTATGTTAATGTAGCCTAATATTTGTCATTAACGGCAACACAATTTATTCGATGTTTCAATAACAGCCATTTCCAGTTGATTAAACATGAGAATTCACAATGAAGATCCTCAAGCCTCACATTGGCCATTTTGATGATCTATTTTGTTTGTAAAAGATTGTGAGTGTAAAATTATTAGAAAATGCCATTACAAATGATTATTATTGTTGTGTCGGGAAAGCTTTTTGACAGCAGCGATGATATGATATGAGCATTTCCAACAACTTTTATAAGTATAAACACTGGCCTTACTACGAAAAGAACGCTGCAGGTCTGAGACTGGAGATTTTGTAGCCAATTTTAGTCATAATTTCAGACATAAAGTACCATATTTTGCCAAATAACCTGGTATCTTTCGGAACGTTTACCACCTAATAACCACCTATGTCCGCAGGGGAAACTTGTCGCGGAAATAAATAGCAGCATTACATTTATAATTAAAATATAATAAAATATTCACATCAACTGAAATGAAACAACATTGTCTTCTGTATGATCCCTGGGCTGTTTCGTCGTGTCGATGATGAGGCACTGCTCGACGTTTCGCCACCCATGATGATGATGAATCATCATTCTTGAAGAAGCCACCAACATGGGTGGCGACAACCGAGCAGTGCCTCATCATCGACAACGATAGCGGGACAAAAGAAGACATCTACGGGTCGTGAAAGCCTACAACATCTCATGAAACAACATTATTTGCTTATTTTTCATGCGCATTTCGAACAATTTTATCCATGTTCTTAAACATTTCGTTTCATTTTTTCTTCGAACAGATAATATTTCTTGAAGGCCGGAGGGATATTGAAGTTTTTCTGTTTTCAAAGAGGTTTTGTAAAACCATCGTGATTGTGAAAGAAGAAAGGTGGGAGATTTCCTTGCTAGTAAGCTCGCCAGTGAAGAAAATTTTGTGCTCCACATATACTGTAAATCCATCCCCGTGTTGGGATTTTGACCGAAATCTCCTCAATGTTTGTCAAACACAGTCTCAAATAAGCCCGAGGCTAAAGGGCCTGTACCACAAGCTACCGAAGTAGGACGTTCCCAGTGGGTTTACTCAACCTATTTCGTAAGGACATGGATAAATAATCTATGTGTATCATTAAAATTTACACGTAAAAATAATGTATTTATAAAATTTAAAATTTACATGTGACTTAATTTAACTCACAATCTTGGAAAATCTGCTATTTGGTTAAAAATTGTTGATCGTTGAAAGAATGAGGGAGGACATGTAAGTATAGCTCCTGTGCAAATGTGTGCGTGTGAGTATAATGTCAAGGAAATGTATAAATGGTGTGATCTGGACTTTAACCCAACATTAGCATTTGGACTGAGCAACCCTTTAGGAAAAGCTTCAATCAGTATTGCCGGTCACGGGTATCGAACGGCTGACCTCCGTTATTAATGTCATAAATGCAATCTGAGCTACCCTGTAGTGAATTAGTGATGCTCTACAGTTACTCTCCTCGTCACATCTTTAGATGTGTTTGACTCCTCAGATGCTGGCAAGTTGTAAAATAAATATTATTTATAAAAAACATCTCATGGACTAGCAACCGCATAAAAATATTACATTTTTTAGCACTGCTTCTAAGAGCAATTGAGAAATAAGAGTTATGAAATTTTTTGATGAAAAACATGGTTTGTGAATGGAAGACATATTACTTGTCTGAATATTAAAAAAAGCTAGAAATGGAGGGATATAGCGTTAAATCACTGTTCTAGTTTCCTCGATATATTATGTGCATCTTTGCGTCGTCTGTAAGTATATGCAAGGATCTGCATTCGATTGTTCACCTCCAGCGATGGGAAGCCATGCAGAGACTGCTCTGCTGGGAAATCAAACCAAGAGGCAGTATACGGAGCTGTAAGCACGAGTTAACTAGAAATCAGTGTTGTAACGTAGCTTTAGCGCAACTTCATACGAGGAGTGATTCTAGAGATTCTAGTGGCACAAAGTTCACAGTTCATAAAACCACGGGATTTTTTAAATTAATTCATTCTAACAAAACACTTTTCGAGCTCGTGAGGTAACGCCTAGGAAATATATCTGCATTATTGGTGCATTTATACTTTTGCTTGTACTATTTACAGTTAAGGCGATCGCCATGCACCGGTAACGAACGAGAGCACAACGAGAACGGAAGAAATGAATCCACGTTACTTACGACACGATGCACAATTAAAGCCTTCCCGTTCCGGTCTCCGTATCCTGCACGTTACAACGGGAACATCACAGTGTTAAACATTCGTAACGTTCCGTTCCTACGTTAACGGACCAATCGAATCAAGTATGCACGTTCTAACTTTTTTAAAAAGAATGTATACGCGAGAATATGCGAAAAAAATTGAATAACAAATAGCGAATAAAATACACAAATAAATAACACACTATTATTAGATTTGTTCCCGTCGCTCTTCAGGAACTGGAGCTACGAGCCTTTACGTAGCGTTGTTCCTTCTGTTCTCGTTCCGTCTGTTACCGGCATTGTGCATCGACCTAAAGTTTGGATCTGGGATTTGTTCATTTGTATTGTAATCGGTGCTCATAAACGCACGCGTATACAGCTCCCGCCTCGCTCATTGCGATAAATTGCAATTCTCTCAATTCACGACGGAAAACACCAAGCTTCTCATTTGCCTCTGTTTTAATTACCGTTGCAGCACTGTGGGTAGAAAAGACAGCGGCCTTCTACATGACAAGTGGAGCTGACAGTGACAATAATTATTGGATGTTTGACGCTTGTGTTGTAAAAAACAAATGCAACCAAATAACTGTAAAAAAACGAATGAAACCAAATATCAAATAAAGTCCTTTCTCCAAAGTCAAGCAGCTTGGAGCTAAGACTAGTTTGCACATCAAACAATGTACATTAACCTAGAAAGCTTAGCTATTGCTTTTCCAGTCGCGTTGATGGATGAGCTTTTTTGGTTGACTATTTCTGTCCTTGATAACTAAGTTTTTTGTATTCGTGGGATCTCATTACTTTTTAATTACAATTCCAAAATTATTTTTGTTAAATTAGGATAATTTTTATAAAGTAGTATTAATTGCTTTGGTAATACCAATTAACAATAAAATGTAAAATATCTCGAGGCCCAAAGACTTGCTTTTTGTTCGCATTGTAGGTGATTATTGTCAAGTTTCTATAGTTACTTCTTATTACTTGTAAATTATACACCTGTAAAAGGCTGATGATAAAACCTTATTGCTATAAATACTTTTTCAACTTTTTCTTTCAAAATGCACTACAATACCATAATCTTAATGTCCATGTAAAATATTAACGTAGTAGCCCCACCCGTTTGGTCAGAATCGGGCCAGATATAACGAAAATTTTGTTTTAA
Source organism: Sweltsa coloradensis (assembly GCA_024449915.1). NCBI lineage: Eukaryota > Metazoa > Arthropoda > Insecta > Plecoptera > Chloroperlidae > Sweltsa > Sweltsa coloradensis. The sequence goes on from JAMZAV010000321.1 coordinate 251,896, forward strand.
AAATAAAATAAAATAATCGTAAAAGTACGATTTTTATAATAAATATTTCTTCGATTGTCCCGAAAATGACAACATATCTAAGTTTAGTGATTTTAAACGTACCCATAAAGTTTACTTAAGATCGGAGTAGCTGTTTGCCTGGTCGCGGACTAAATATCGCGAAAATATCGCATTAAAAATCGAAAAACAAATCGTAAAAGTAAGATTTCTATAAGAAATATTTCTTCGATTGTCCTTTAACTTAAATCATAACATATCTAAGTTTAGTGATTTTAAACGTTCCCATAAAGTTTCATCGAGATCGTAATAGCCGTTTGCCTTTCGCGGACCAAATATCACGAAAATATCGCAATAAAAATCGAAAAAAATTGTAAAAGTACGAGAATCATGAGAAATATTTCTTCTGTTGTTCCCAAAAATGTGGAAGGTCGATAAGTTCAGAGATGTCGAAAGTCCTCTCCAATTTTCATCAAGATCGCATAATAATGCCGTTTGCCCGGTAGAAAGCAAACAAACAGAAAAAACAAGCTATTTTTCTCAAGGTAAGTGAAATTGAAGTCTTCGCTTCGCTCATACAACAATGCCTTCTGGATAGTGTAGCTTGCCTTCACGATATTTGTGGCTATATCCACAGTGCTGCTCGTGATTGCAACGGTAATTGAAAGAAACGTAAAAAGCGCTATGTGGATCATTTTTGCGTCGAGGATATCACTGGTTTTCAAAGGAATTTGTATTATAGTATTACTAGGAAAACGCTAAAGTCCCGCCGCGTTGATGGATGAGCGTTTTTTTTTGTAAGTTTTTTTTTGAGTTTGTGCGTTTGTTTGCACTTTTCCTTTGCAAGTGCTTTTTGAATGCATTGTGGAGGTGATTGTTGTCAAGTTTCTATTGTTATTTGTTAATTGGTATTATAAACTTCAAAAAACTCATATTAAAACCTTAATTTCTGTAGATTCTGACTAATTTTTTCAACTTTTTCTTTCAAAAGGTACTACATCACCATAACCTTAATGTCCATGTGAAATCTGAACGTTGTAGCCCTACCCGTTTGGTCAGAATCGGCCCAAATGTGACGAAAATATCGCACTAAAAATCGAAAAAAACTAATATTAAACCTTTTATTTCTATAGATTCTAGCTAACTTTTTCAACTTTTTCTTTCAAAAGGTACTACATCACCATAATCTTAATGTCCATGTGAAATATGAACGTTCTAGCCCCACCCGTTTGGTCAGAATCGGCCCAAATGTCACGAAAATATCGCACTAAAAATCGAAAAAAATCGTAAAAGTACGATATTTATGAGAAATATTTCTTCGATTGTACCCAAAAACAATACACCTCTAAGTTCAGAGAAAACGAAGGTCCGGTCAAATTTCATCAAGATCGCGTATGCCGTTTGCCCGGAATCGAGCGAACAAACAGACGGAAAAACAAAAAAAAAAAACAAAAAAACAAAAAAAAAAAAAACACCCGAGCTAAATTTTTTGGGGGGTCAGTGAAATTGAAGTCTTCGCTTCCGCTCGCTACGCTCGCTCGCTCATCCAATTACATCATTCTATTATAAGCATCTTAAAATCGATTGGCGCTTTTATTTCATTTACAAAATATCAACAGTCGAGAGTTCAAGAGATGTTCGAAACCCACGGTGGTCCGCGCCATCACATGTGCCCGCCTCCGAGCAGTACGTTCCGTAGAGACGGGCGCGTTTTGTCTAACTTCTCGTCGGTAGCAGTAACATCTCCACAACAAGTAAATGTAATGAAAATGGTGTAATTATATCTAAAATTTCGTTTCATAACAATTTAATTTAATATTATAGCCAATAATACGATGTTCCAAAAGTGTTTCTGGCGAACCCGGCGCCTCCACCAAAACCAGAATGATAATTTAAATTACTACATTGAACATATAAATGAATACAAAATTACGATGTTTTCAAGCGTTTAAGCGTATTTTTTAAATTTCGTTAAAAATTTAGCACTGAAAGACAAAATTTGATTAACCTGGACAATTAAAAAAAATGTGAATAAAATTTTATTTCAACCCTAAAAATAAATTTTTAACAACTTCTTTAAGGCCAATCTTCATTGACCACAATTAATAACTTTACCGCCTTGTACTTACGACCGTGTGATCGATATTACCCTACCGCTCTGCACCACTGTATATACTTTCTCTGACGATCTCTCGCAGTAAGCGTGTTTACGCTCATCACCTGTATTCAAGTAGACTCTTTAGTTTTGTTTGTACGTACATGGTTTTTGTAGTGTTCGCAAAGTATAAAACTGGAATTAATACTGAAGGTGCAGTGAATATTGCTACACCTAGGAATCTCGCATTTGATTCTTTATCGAGCATGAAAGAGAAACGAGTGTGACGGTTCGAATCTAGTACGTGTTGATTTGATTCACTATAACTTCGATATTTTGAATAAATAATGGAACAAACCCTCACGGGTAATCAGGCATACATATTGTAGATCATATGATATTATTGTTGAATTACATTTCTCCCAGTCTTCTGTTACTTTAATTCTATGGCGTCATTATTCATTATGCTAGGTTCTTATGTTCGTTTGGGGAGCTCGCCGTTCCAGTTGGCCTTCGACTAAATTAATGGTGTACAATTTTTCACAGCATGCTAATTTATTTAATCATGCATTCCATTTTTGTAGTTCTGCACTGATTAACTTCCGTCCACGAAGCTCATAATTCAACAGAAGCGAGTGTTTTACAAATAAACTCACAGATAGTATCCGTAGACATCTAACAGGAAGTGAATACAGGTCGTGCTTTGTAGGTGGGTAGAATGAAAAACCTCGTAGCTTGCATCAAAGGATACAAAGTGGGCGATGGGAGCATTGTATTCTTAATCCACCCCCCGAGGGGGCTTAATTACACAATCTGACAGTTTAACAGGCTGGTGTCATGTGGCAGTCTATTTGCGAGCGAATCGATGAGAACGTCAATCGCAGACCATAGGATCCAGCATGGCCGCCAGCCGTGCAGTACGTTACGTTGCCAGGTATGGAAAACAGCCCTTGACTGATCGAATCCAATCACCGAAGTCAATCGTAAGATAAAGTATTTCTTAGGCACAGAACCAACGGTATTCCTATACATACGCGAAATTCATGGCGAATTAAATCCACGCGCTTGTGTTTGTGGGTATATATTGGCCTAGGGCAACGTCAGTTTCTGTATCGTTGTTATATTCTCGGTGATATAGATAGAAAAAAGAGAGCAAATTCTTTGTTTTCGTCGGTTTATACAATGATAACAGATACGGGGGGGAACATGGCGCTCATCGATAAGAATAACAACCTGATGGTCGGGAAATTGAGATACTAGTGCGCATGCTCTGTGGGCACAAGGGAGGCGCAACAGAATGCCTACGAGGTAGAGAATGAAACGCGTGAGATACGGTGATTGTAATTCATACGTATCCGTCATATACAGAACACTGATCATGTTGGAAAACTGCTGTTCAGTTGGACAGATAATCCTGTTTGAGGATACAAAAAAAGGTTTTAGTCGGATATGCGATGGGGTGCTGGGACTGATAGCGTGTTTTAACCATGGACTTTATACACATTTTTGTACAATTATCTATTTCGCGCCATATAGAGGGGTATGCAGGAGTATGTAATCAATGAAGTACTTGACTTGCACACTCGTGTTAAGTTTAAAAGTATCTTTTTTAGAGGTAACGTGTTAAATACTGCACACCCAACATGTCTGATGGTTTGAAACATCCATTAGGTTACGGAATCACTCCCTTACACTTCCAAGAAGAAAATTATCTTCCTTCGTGGAATACGTTTCTTACGACTAACTGGCAAAATATACAATACACGTTTGAAGCACATTAAGGTATTTGCTTTGTGCAACTCAAATATAACGACGTTTATCTTAACCTTTAAATATCTATATCGTTATGATAAAAACCACTAGCAGTATAACAAGTGTCGTTTGATGCGAAGAGCTGCTTAAATAGATTTTACTTTCAAGCATATTGTCTTATATACGAGCTACAAATTCCAAGAATTCACAGTCATTTCGGAAACAAAATTAACAAACATTGCTTAAGTCGTACAAAAACTGACGGTGAAAATTGTTTTTGTCGACTACTTGGGAATTTCACCGAAACTCGGAGTGAACAGTGTTTTGTGCTATAGCTATCTTTGCTACGAGTGAAAGAAAAGGGGAGATGATAAAAATCACCCGTCTCCTTCTATTTTGTATTATTATTTTGTAGTTGAGATCTCAACTTAAAAAACCCAGAAGTATCAACGTAATTGGACAGAATAGTGTGTGCCATGGATGAAAAAGGTTTTATGTGGTTTTGGAAAAGCTTCCTTGATTTAAACCAATTATTTGATAAAAACAATGAATTGGTAGGCATTATTAGTCCCGATATGGTATTTCTTTTTCAATTTTCAGCCTTGACTTAGTTTATTTTCACTCGACAAAATACAGGAGAAATGAAATAAATGAATTTGAAGCAGACTAAAACTTTATCTCCAACCCTGTTACTGAGCTAAAATCAATGTTGGTGGAATGCAACAGATGATTTTCAGAATTGACAACAACGCCCTCTGTATTAAGTCGTATTATATAGCATCAACGTAGTTTGCTTAGTAACCAAGGCTAACATATTACTCAACTTTAAATCTCAATGTAAATACTATCTTTCAATCAGTGCTTCAAAGCGTAAAAGCTTTAAAGTTTCCATTAGTATATTAGAAAATAAATCTGATATCAACGTGGCTTATTGAGTACGAGGTTCGATACGGCAAATACGTTGTACCCAATGTAGTTTCTGATAACGTTGTTGAAGCTTGCCTACTTGCTTACGCACTCAAACCAAATCAAAAGATCTTTGTTCTCAGTGTTTGTGTAAAGTGCGGTTGGACAAGGATTAGAGGGCTAGTCGAACGGACGATGTACAAATCATTGTGTTTGAAAGCAGTCAATAGACATTTACACACTCATTCAAATTAGTGTTTTATTGTGGTGAATATTGTGAATCTAAAAATATTGACGCCATTTAACTGAACTTTTTGATGCCGTTGCTCTGCCTACACTCAATAGTCGTTGAAAGCAATGAAATGTCAATTAGTACAAAAACAGGAACATAACAGAATATGTCAATACATTTTTATATAAATGAATCGAACTGTCAAATGCACCAGCAATTTCAAAGGCAAACGCTTTTGAGTGGGCTACATCAATTTTTGTTGGTTTTAATGACCGGTTCAAAAAGATTTTCGATACGCATTTTACAGGTATGTGCAGGATCATACTGGTACAAGGTATGACTGATACATATTAATTGATATAGGTATTTTCGAAGTTTAGGCCGTCGCATTCAGTAAGCTGAGTGCAACCTCCGTCAGAGCCAGGGATATCATTCACATTTTTCTTGAAGAGTATTTAACACATTGAGCATTACATGTTGAGTTGAGGTAGTATTTATTGCTCCATTATTATTAAAGTTATCCGAATTTTGTATATGCGAAATTCAATTTTAGCCATAAGAGATGAGATATTAAGCATCATATTCTTTAAACAATTTAATGCTAGCATGGATGCCCAATTTTACTAATATCTTAAGAGGATTGTAATTGAACATATTTATACTCTACGTGTCGTTATTTTAAACACAAAATTTAATGAGCTTTTAAAGTTATCCACTTAAGATGAGAGAAACAATTTACTTTTGAATGTGTACGCTATTAATTACGAAACTAACAAGCGAGATTGGATTGGTGTGAGTTAATCGCGTTGAATGCTAAGTATATGTCCATTAGTGCAAGTCAAGTAGCTCCCTTTGTTGCCGGCAGTGAGGCACTTGGCTCTCATTTGGATGCAAATACTTTTAAGACCGTCTTCGCAGTTCCTTTTAATAAACCTTGTTCAGACATGGTTCCAGTCATCAATCTCTTGCCACACCCCACGGCATTGCCCTGTTCATCAGCCCTAGGGAGGGGAGTCGCTATACCGCACTCGTACGCTCGGCTCTGTAGCCTTCCATCACCCGAAACTCCGGCTTTGCTACAGCTCGGCGTAGCTTGCCTTCAGATTCGGCACTTGTTTGAGTAAACGCTTTGTACAAATTAGCGCCACACGAAAGTAAATTAATTGCGCAGGTAGTGGGCCCGAGTACGTTCGTCGTACTTTACAAAGGTAGGAACAAGGAACGAGAACGTACTTTCTTATATCAACAGAGAGTCTGTAATTCCTGTCAAATTAATTAATTCCTCAGGGTTCTGCGGGAATCTTTAATTATCGGCTTAGTAATGGAGTGCTCAGTAGGGCTGGGATATAATTGGCGTTCCTTCATGAGCGGAATCGCACAAAAGAAGAGAAGTTCGTTCCGATCAGTTCTGTCTCGCTTCATAGCAGACTTGTAGGGCAGCTCCTCGTGTCCCTTTGTATTCCTACAGTTCGATGCGTTATCGCGTAATACTGGATAGTTCTATTTAACCTCAGTCATGTGCATATACGTCTGTCTCAGTACTTTTTAACTACGGTGAAAATTTGTGGTAGCTACCTATGTGTGATGTGTGAACATATGTGTAACTATAGATAAGTACATTATAATGACTCTCACTGTATAATCTATAACCTATGTGTATTACTAACGAAGGAATGATGCCATCTTACAACCAGTTTAATCTGTGTAATCATAACCCCACAAATACAAAAGTTTGTAAAAAAAAAACGGCAGCCAAGCTCTCCTTCAAAAGTCATCGGCTGTGAATGCTATGAGATACAGAAGTTGAGTCAAGCATTTCTTTCTTTCTCCCTAGTTTAGCATTGAAAATAAATAAGATCATTTCGCCTTTTGACGAGCGCCAAGCCAATCATTTTCGTGGTAAAGAAAAAGTAAAAATTTTAATTTCAAAATCATAAAAAAATTGCTTGGCCATTGAATTTGGTTAATTACGAGAACTCTAGTTTTCTTCTCTCCTTCGAGGTATACGTGTTTGTAAATAGAGTCGGTATAACATAATAGCAGGACAGATACACCTACTATTGAACATTTTTACTTGCTTATGGAAAATAACATGTGGCTGCTGTACTCATTCACCACTCATTGAGGATTGACCTATATAGAATATAACATACATGCTATTTAATGTTATGCAATGGTTGATAGATTTGTTTTGATATAAAGTTTAATTCTCATTTGATTGAACAAGTCACTTGACCGTTCCAAATGCACACATTTCCGGGATACTCAAACATGCAGGTACACACTACGCAGTGGTTGATTATTTGCAAACTTGTAGAAGTTAGCGGACGAATGTTGATATTTCTTTTTGTCAGATTGAAAATAAACAGCACTTACGGTATAGTGTGTGTTTGCTCGCTTAATTCATACTGGACAAATATCTATACTAATCCTGTCGAACTCTGTACAATTCTGTAGAGACTTATTGAAATCTCTACAAGTATTTGCCACGCTATTTATCTGTGTGGTAGTTAAATAACTTTGATATGGTTCGAGGGTGTCCTACATCGGAAAATCCGTTAGAAAACAAACACGCAAAAACCAACAAAATACTACAGGGTACTCATTAGTACTAATAATCATATTTCTGTGATTGCACACAAAATCCACTCGAAGTTTAAAGGTTAAAGTTTCCCTGAAATTAGTTATGAAACTAGGATTGGCCATTTGTTCTGTCCATTTAATTGCAAACAAACACAAAACAAGCGAAAATTATGCTAGTGAGTTTAATTTTCTGGTGTTATTCAAATTTTTAATGTCTTTACTTCGCTTGCAGAACTTAATAATATGCTAATCCAAAATTCATTATCAAAAGTAGAAACTAAGTTATAGTGTGTTGTCAGGGTGAGGGACATGGTCTTAGATATTTTTTTCCTTACCCAAAGAAATACTTTTGCAGAGGAAACCATGCTACAACATCGTTTGTACTTTCGGATATGCATATCTTCAAGAAACATGGACACCGTAGAAAAAGAGTAGGATGGGCGCCGTCCATCCGTGTCTACCCGCGACCCAATATTCTAAGAGGAATAGGCCTAGGTTAGAATCTAATTTCTCAACACATTCTCGATTTAAATGTGACAGGCCAATTTCTTCATCAACAATAAAAAGAACTCTGTCTCGCACGTCAAATGATACGAGAAAGTAGGGCATAGGGTTCTATAAAAGTATATGCTTTTTCCAACATTCTATAGCCTGGAGTGAAACTTACAACTTTATAATCGCACGCTAGAAAGTTACCGCCGTTAGTTAACTGCATTCATGTGCACACTTGAAATAAATTACGTCAAGTGTAAGTAAGCGACTTACTGAATACTGAATGCACGGACTTACAGTTTAGTAAGAAGTATTATTCAGTATTCTACTATTTCACGTCGCTATCTCACGTTGTTTTCACCAGGGTTTATTTAGTATTGAGCCAGATATAGATAACTAATTATCTGCGATGGGGTAGTCCCAGTTGTTTGTGGGATTATTTTCTTCATACTCTGTAAAGTTCATAATTATTAATTATTCATCCATCGACTCCCAAAGCATTATTTGAATTAAAAACGTGGTTCATTGGGGAGATAACGAAGATAGAAATTATGTTTATCTACGCTCGATCAAAAACTGCATTATAACTAACGGTAGATATGATATTAACAAGAATAGCATATAAAATATAAAATATCTAAAGATTTTAAATTCGACTATTATAACTTACATTTCCTAGTTACCAAAACATAGACGATATGGTTCTGGTCTTATCAGTTTAAACAAGTTGACGTGAAGTTGATGACTTATTCCCACAGTTAAGTTTCATTTATATAAAAGGTCCAATAATAATTATAATATGAACTTTAATTATTAAGAGATACTCCTTAATGCTAGTAAGAGCGTCCGCGTACCATATCCACACGCCCACACCAATGCCACACTGTATACACACCCATCTAACGTTGGCGAGGCTATTATAAACATAACTTGGGCCACGAGAGAAGTGATATTGTCAATGTCAACGAAAGTTTTCAACAGGAAAACGTCGTATTCCCACGATTTCTAATCTCACGGCAGCCCATATATCTTTGATAATCATTTTGCGCTCACTAAATGCCGTTTTCAAACGAGTAATCATTGCTTAGGTCTAGCTACCTCGAGGGAGCGTGGTCTTGAACTTCAAGCACTCAACGGCATTGTAGGGATAAAATGAAAATTTACAAATTACAATGATAAAATTAAAATCATGGACCGTAGGCCTTTCTTAACCAATCTTTTGTGTAATGTAACGTCATTATGTCTGACATTCCTTCCAAGAAGCTTCCAGCTTTTATTTAATTTGCTACACATTATCCCCAATGTAAGATCCCGTTACATCTCGCCCAATAGCTATTTGAAGCACCGGTTCAAGGGTGCGGATTAGCGATATTGCGAATGTAGGAGAAAATTGGAATCGATCGGCTGATATCTTTTATTCAATGGGTCTTTTTTAATAATCTGCAGGTGCTGGATAAAAGTAGTAGTAGCATGATTGAGAGTTTATTAATTTCGGTTTGCGCTAGAAATGAAGTAGGCCTTATGTGAATTGCTCATTAAATCTTGCCAGACTGATTGAGATTGCAACCAATCAATACTCACCGATGCTGAGGTAGAGTTGTGAGCCCGTCTCGTATGTGTCCCAGTTGAGCCCTCGGTACCGCGTCTTCTCCTTTACAGTGCCGTAGTCGCTCTTTTGAACACGTGGCTCGTTTGGATCTCTGCAAAGAAAATAGAACACACTGCTTATGCAAAGTGAAAGGCGAGCGAACATTTCCCTGCGGCAATAAAATACTACATCCTGCGGCGAAAGACCTTCTATGGAAACATCTCCTCTAAGAGCAGTCACATAGTTAGTTTTATCTTGGAGCTGAGTTCCCCTTGTACATAAAGCCGTCGTATTATATTGGGGTCGTCGGCTGGCGGTGGCGGCGGTGGCGGCGGCCGGTGAATAACTTCTGCCCGCCACAACCGCCACTGGGGCAACGAAACAAAACTCTAACCTGTTTGTTTTTGCAAACGGTCCATCAGGGACTCGTGACTTTTGAAGGTACCACGTCGTTGTAACGACGTGAGCACGGGGGCGGAAGAAAAGCTTGTGGAAATCAAGTTTTCAAATCAGGTTACAGACCACGCTCAGCTTTCAGCGAGGCCAACAAAACGAACGCATGTCTTGAGGCGCGAACAAGAGCTCTTATCTGAAGTAGAAGGGCGCATTGTGTGTTTGCGTGCGGGCATGCCCAGGCGCATGTAAGCGCGACCATAAATTACAACACTATACGCAGATAGGAAAGCATTCCGTGTGTTTTTACAGTAGAAATGAAATGCTACGTCATTTTGGAGGCAATTTACGACAATGTAGTTTACCCTGTTTTGGCGAAGTTTGAGAGGAAGTTTAGGACGGCCTCGGCGACTCCCATGTCTTGTCTAGTGTAGTTCTGGGAGAAGATCGGTAGACCGCCGACCAAGGGTAGACCCAAGATGTAGGTCAGTGCCTCCCCTCGCACGCTGCCGAGTCTCTGCAAGACAAAATACTACATCAGCTCTGCGTCTTTGTCGGGACGCAGAACACCGAGAATCATTTCACAAGACTGTTACTCTAAACCGACGTTTCGTCGTGTTTCATTTCGACTCATTATGAAAACCACAAGTTAATCAATGGCTGGGTCTAGTTGATACAACCAAACCCCTTTATTTAGTTATGGTCGATCGAGTACAAATTATGGGTATAAAATATTGGCCTCGAGATATTTCAGGAGACTGGATATTTTTGGAGTAAAATGTGGGAGTCAGAAAATCTAATGTAGATAGATAGATAGATAGATAATCGTCTTTATTTTCCAGGCGGGATTAAGGCCAGCTAAACCTTTTCTTCCATCCAACCTTTAATTTAAATACATTTTCAGATTTATAATTTGTTAATAACAATTTTGATTTACAATAAAATATTTGATAAAATAACATTAATTTACATTTTTAAAGCGCATAAACTATACATATTACACATTTATACTATCATTCATACCATAATTATTAAGTGAATTGTCTACAGAAGTTAAAATCAAGAAAAAGCTTATTATTGTGAGTTTAAACATATTGTGCATGTTGTTATTTGTCAGTATTCCCATGGCATTTTTTGAAATAAAGTTCATGAATTTTACTCCTAAAGATATTGTAACTATTGATATGGGTGTCCCTGATGTTTGAAGGTAGAGCGTTCCAAGTTCTTATTGCACTGATAGTGAATGAATTATCGAGTAAGTTTGTCCTGTGAACGGGGAAAATGAGTTGAGTACCTGCCCTTGATCTAGTGTTAAAGAAATGATTTGAATGGAGGTACGTGAAGTTGGTAGCAAGATAAGACGGTAAAGAAGTTGATAATACGCGATGAACGAGACAGGGAGTTGGCGAGAGAGATTTTGAAGTTGGGGGAAATAATTGAGAGAACGAGATTAACAAGAAAACAAATAGATTTGTAGGAGTTCTGTATAATGGGAATGCAAGAGGTAAACTAGGTGCAATAAACGTGACAGTGCTCACACACGCAGACACTTCAACAAGGAAGGTGTGACTTCGACGTAGTAAAACATGTTAAAACAAATTTGGAAACTTTGATACTGAGTGTCAGTTTCAATAGTCGATATGCATGGAGGAAAGGAGCAATGAAGGAATGGAAGAATGGAGGAGTGTATGCCAGAGAGAAAGTCTTGACGTGGAGTTGAACAACGTTATAAACATTCGAAACACTTCGATCATTCGATTCAATTCGATCGAGACATGGATCGAGAGTAAGGTGTAAATACGTCTTATCTGGAGTTGGAAATAGTGTGAGCTGGAGTTTAGTGATAACTGTTCTAATAATTTTCAAGTTCATCTATTAAAACTACGATTAAAGTAAAGCTTTAGCAAGAGGCCGTATTTTACACCCTTTGGGCCTTTATTATGAAACCTTTCTCCACTATAAAATAATGCTGCTGCCAACGCAACGGTTCGCATGCTTGCGTGCGTGCGTGCGCATGCCGTGCGACGGTGCGTGGAGCTAATTCTGCGTGTTCAAACATTACCCCAACAAATTAACCACATCTATTGGCAAGTGTAATTTTAGGTAGTATATATTGTGTAGGCCTACAAGAGCAAACATTAGTGTACTTGATGTTTGGACAATCAATTATGATGTTAATATTTGTGAACCTAGTTGATGCATACTGTATATAGGGTTTCTGTTTAGTAGTGTAGTCTGGTTGTAATACATCAACCTCCCAAGCCGTATAGCCAATTCATCAGGTCGACTGAATCATATTAATCACTCGTGTATTGTCGGAAATAGGTGACAGGTCAATAGGCTTTAATAATATTTTTACATGGCGAGTGAACAGTGAACCATGTTTTTCGGACGTGGGTCCCAAAGTATCAATATAGTGTGAGACCTTGATGATGGCGTTAAAAACAATCATTTAGACGAATGAAAGTTGACTATATTATTGATTGACCGTGCTTCCCTTCTCCTTCGCCTGAATCTTATATTTTTTCTTGGTTATTTACGATGTGACATGTTGAAAGTCGCACCTCTTCGATCACCTAATTTCTTTGGTCAACGGTGACTCAGGGGTTGGTAAATTTTTTTCATCAAATCCGATCAAATATTTTAAAATAAATAGAAAAAAATAACAAAAGTGGACTGTTCCAAGTTGTAATTTAATGTAATATTTTCAGCATATTACCATGTTATAATTTTGACTTTATACGTAACCTTAACTTATTGGCAATAACATTAAATAGTAAATAGTTCGTCTTGAAATCGGTTACGCTGCATTTGTTCTAGCCGACAAATGAATCACAACGGACTTAAGCGTTTTCGTATTCCCGAGCCCGTTTCGCCTGCCGGCTACTATATTTTCGGTTATTCAGTGTAAAAGACACGACTCTTGAGTAGGCCTATTCTTTGGTCAACGGTTGATTCAGGAGTGTTGGTAAAACTCATCATCGACACAGCAAAATAATCCGTTGTTAATCAGTGAAAAAAGTACCAAAGTGGCTGTCAACTAAGTGTGTAAATGTCCAATTTATATTTTCCAGCACATACTGTAGCTAATGTGACTTTTTATTATAACGTTTATTTTCTTTGTGCACACAAAAAGTGAAAATAGTAATTAGTTCTTCTTGAATGTATATAAATAAAATAAATAGGCGTACGTGCATTTGTTCTAGCCGACAAATGAATCGCAAACGTAACGTGCAAGACTCATCGGTAAGTCCCGGCATTGGTCCCGGTTTCGAGACCTACCACAGGCAAGTCTGACCAAGTTTTTCCCAGTTTTCTTCAGTCGGTAATGCGAATGCAAGAGAGTATTTTTTCAGAAGACTTCTGCTTTTATACAGTCCTTGGACGGTCCTTCACAATATTTCTTAACTTAAACCACTAAAGAGGGTCTGCAAGCGTCTGCACTTTGCAAGCGGCAGGTTTCCTACGCTAAAACAAACATTTACAGTACAAAAAATGTTCACATTTAGTATCAGACCTGATTATCAGTGAATGCATGCTTAATCAATATATTGAGCTGATATCTTATTCTTGTGTCGAAATGTAAAACGAGTACGGCTATATACTAATAACGACTCACGCCGAGTTCCCGACATGAAAGTCGTTCGTTCTTCGACGTCTATATGTGGGGCACTGGCAGCACTGTCAGATGTAAAAATTACAATATTTTAATTTTTGTTCAAGTTTCAGGTTGTTATCTGCAGGATATTGCGTCTTGTCGATCATCAATTACCAAATTGCAGTGCGCGTGGTGACCCCGTTTATATATTATTAGCGTTTGACGCGTTATGTGGGAAAGTTGAAAAACGCGCGTCATTCAAAATTACAATACTATAGTATATTATAAAAACAGAGAGTTAGAGTTAACACCATACCGGCAATCGGGAGACCCTGATTTGATACCTACGGATGCGATGAATTTTGTAATTTATGGATTGATTTCCATTTAATCTAGTATCAATCCTATTGCAAAATAAAAGTCCCTAATGACAGAGCACCATAGAGATACCACTAACAGTATGTTATCTCAATGCGGAGCACTGATGTGTTAGACGGTTAGATAATAACTTACAAGTATGATATGACGATATAGCTAGAGCTCTACACCACATCTACTGTTGCAATTGCAATACATCATTAGTCATTACCATTCGAAAACTTTCCAACTTTGCTTAAACCCGCCATTGGTGGGTAGATATTAAAAGAGGAACATACAATTTCCAGAACAAAAGTACCAGTGTAATACACCGAGTTACATCCAAATTTGTATATAATACATCACTATTTGCCACGAACTCAAAAGGAAACATATGACTATCATAACCACAAGTCTATCCCCATTGGGGACGGCGTCGTTAGTTTTCAAGCCTATCCTCCATCTATATATAGCAATCGCAGCCGGTGTCATACGCAACACTTGCTCGGGAAGAAACGATAGAAGCTGTTTGTTTGTGAATTGCTTCATGACCGTCGCCTGGATTCCCTTCATCGCCTTCGGTCGTAGATACTGTAGTTCCGACCCCGTCATCTGAGTGATAAGAAGTCCGACATGTTTGACGTGTACGTCATCCCATATGGCGACCGGACCGTAGGCTTCCTGCATCATCGCCACACTGAGCAGCTGGCGCATCTGTCGAGGAGTACAGCCGTAGCTCTGTATGAAGATCGAAGCTCTGAGGGTGAGGAACGTCTTCGGCGGTATCGTCGCCAGCTTCATCGGTGGGAAGCCGCAGAGGAGGTTGCCGAAAGTGTTGATCGCTCGCGGTCGGAACAAGATTTCGTCTCCCCAAGTCTTCCTCAGGGCATAGCTCATGACTCCGAGCTTACGACGCGTGAAGCCGGGGATACTTCCCACGTACCTCACGATCCTCCAGTTGGACATGTTCAACTGAAAGAGGTCCTTCTCGGGTATAAAGTAGATGAGGGAACGTAGGGTTTTCAGCATTTCCACCGTGATTGATTTTACATCCTGATTCGTTCTGATGGTATACCACATGTATTTCTTTGCCTCGACTGTCAGGTCGATCCGCTCCGCTGTCCATATGTTATCAATCAAGATATCTCTCGGAATCCTCACTATGTCGTCTACTGTCCAGTTCATGAACTTGAATGTTGGATCGCTGTTCCACCAATCGCTCGACATGCCATACTCGTAGTCTGTCAGTGTTGTGTTCTGAGCTAGGTCTGAGTCTGATACATTAGACGTCTCTACCGTGCTCGAGTCTTCCTCAGGCGATGTCAAACTCGGCGAGGGACAGAGGTGAGTCCTTACTGTCAGCTTCGGGAGTCTCTGACTCTTCGCTCTGATCTGAAATAGCTTCCTGCCAATAAGTGTTAGAAGAATAACTAACAGAAGTAACAGTGTTTTCATCCATATCTGATGTAGCAATTTCTTCAGAAAGGTTTGAACTATCAGACAACATCCTTCCAGCTACCTGCATGATAGGTTTTCTGCTCTTTGATAATGGTTGAGAAAATGGCCGAATTTCGACTGAGTTATCATCCAGTTTACTTGCAATGATCTGTTTTGGCAGTTCAGTGTTTAAAGGTGAATAATAAAATCCAGTTGCGTGATGTGAACTGTCTGTAGAATCAAACCGTGGTCTTTCAAAGCTGTCAGAGTATGCAGAAAAGGATTCAATATCTTCTGAACTCTCTGATCTTGTGTCTAACGTGTGTATAGAGTGTTGAGCAACTCGCTCAGAGCTTGTCGAGGATAAATCAAACGTTTGCACCTTCTCTTCAGACGATGAAGCTGATGTTAACACTGAATCCGTCACCAACCTAGGACTAAGCGTCATGCTTAACACTAAACTTACGACCGTAACAAAATACAACAGCACACACCTTTCGCTCGACATCTTTGCACGAAGTACGATATGAATGAACTTGATAAAATTCCTACACAATTTCGATTGGAATCTGCAAATGTATCACGTTTTCATGCTGCCTGTTACGTCTGTTTACATATCATGTGTCATGTACAACATAAGTTCAATTGTTTTCATTGTGATCGAGAAGTTGAAATAGTTTGAACATAAAAATCACTGCAACTAGATGAATATGATTAATAACTTCTTGAATGTTGGCTCTCTACTTGTTGGATGAGCGAAGCGAAGACTTCAATTTCACTGACCCCTCAAAAAATTTAGCTCCAATGTTTTTTTGTTTTGTTTTTTTTTCTGTCTGTTCGTTCGCACGATTCCGGGCAAACGGCACATGCGATCTTGATGAAAATTTGACAGGACCTTCAAAATCTCTGAACTTAGACCTGCCACGTTTTTGGGTACAATCGAAGAAATATTTCTCATGAATATCGTACTTTTTCGATTTTCTTCTATTTTTAGTGCGATATTTTCGTGACATTTGGGCCGATTGAGACCAAACGGGTGGGGCTACAACGTTCATATTTTACATGGACATTAAGGTAATGGTGATGTATTGCTTTTTGAAAGAAAAAGTTGAAAAAGTTAGCCAGAAGGCATAGAATAAAGGTTTTAATATGAGTTTTTTTAGGTTTGTAATAACAATTAACAAGTAACAATAGAAACTTGTCAACAATCACCTACAATGCATTCAAAAAGCACTTGCAAAGGAAAAGTGGTCCCGCGCAAACTAAAAACTTACAAAAAAGCTCATCCATCAACGCGGCGGGACTTAAGCGTTTTCCTAGTATGTAGCATCTCTATAACATGGGAAACTAGTCGAATTTCATGTTTTTTTGTTTTTTTGTCGAAACTAAAGTTGCCAAAAAGCACCTTCCAGAATCTGCCGTTCTAAACTAAAAAAAAGTTTAAACAAACACGTGCGTGTGTGTTAATACCAACAAAGACTGAAAAGTATCACACTCATCTGGTTTACATGCAGTATCGATACTACGAAGCGGAGCAGTTGAAATTTGAATCCTCCCTCCCGTATCACGTCAAAAAGCTAGAATGGGTAATGATTAATCCTTGCACTTTTCCAAGATTGTTATTTTAACTTTCCTATAGTGACAGTGCATATGAACACTATTTGCATACTGTGTAGTGGAATTATACCAACAGTTAATTTCAATCCTAACACTATAAAAGACGACGACTGATCTGATACAACACGGTTTTGTAACAGGATTAGCCTCGCTGTTTGTATAGCTGCTGTGCTGGAGATAGTGGTAACATAAGTGGCGTAGTATATAGTATAATATATGGACAATATTATTTTTAGTTGAAAATAAATACATTAATTGGAGGACGTGTTGTGCTGATAACACGCAAGTAAGTAATCGCGGAATCGCACTCGCAAGTCATGGCACTGTACCTTTGAAAGTGTAACAATACAGTCATGTACTAGATCTAGGGCTAGTCTAGTTACTATAAACCGTCTGATCGTTGATGGTAAAATATTCTTTATGTAATTATGAAACAATACTTGAATTTAAAAGAAAATACAAGCTTGTACCAAAAGAGTTTGCTCGGCTTGATTAATTATCAATATACTATCATACACTAGTTCATGTCATGAACGATACTGAAGCTAATTGAGACGTTTTTAACGAATTACATTCGTAATGAACGAAAAAAGCTTTGTTTTGAAGTAATTTCTCATCTAAAATCACTGTTTAAAGTTGAATTCTATTTAAATCGTCGTACATATAAACCTTTCAGTTCACTTCTACTCTTAAAAATGCACGAGGTTGTCTTAAAACTGTAATCGCAGATAAGATATAAAGTCTGAGATTGATGTTCGACGTGTCGTGGCAAGCTATTTCCAGTGACAGACGGCCTGAAAACGTGTCCTTTGAATACAAATACTTGAGAAGGGGGCGGAAAAACGAGCCCTCGCTGACAAATGCCGATTGTGGATGTGACGGAAATATTCACATTCGGAGTTTTGACGTAGCTTCGATCTTATCAGATAAGGTGTAGAATAGGAATCAGTATCTTTTGTTTTTATGATATTAAAAAAGAATTGTCGTAACGAACACGGATATAAAAGTATCCTAAATAAGGACCGAAGCTCCTTTAAATTTGTTATAATTATATAAGCCACAGATAAATTTAAATAATGTGTGTTCAGCGTTCAATACTCTTTGTTGAAGCTGCCAACTGCCGAGTAAAAAGACGTTCACCTTTGAGATAAGGCTTGTCCTAGTAGTATAATATATAATATGTTATCTGTAAAGTGTTAAACACAAGAGGGTAATTGAAACATGTGAAATATACAGTAAGGTATCTCTTATTACTAAATTAATCACCTTTGTTGAATTAAGTTTGCTAAACTAAAGTGGTTTAATAACTAGCTAGCAAATGTCAAGAAACACTACAGAATTTTAATTAATTTAAAATTAAACTAATTCATTTTTTCGAAACTGTCTTATGCACGAGAGAAGAGCTTTTAAGTATCATCCATGAAAGCGTTGACAAATAAAATTAGTTTTTTACGCGATATTTCTAATTAAAACTCCACTCAAGTTAAACTGTCTTCTACGCTAAGAAAGTAAAGATGGGTCTCCTTGAAAGAATTAAGGGTCATGTAAAATGGAAGTGATGCACAAGATATATTACGTGGGATCTGCAAACACTGACATTAAAAGGCAGTAGTAACACCAGGGGAGAGCCATGGTCAATAGTAACCTTTAGTTCAATTCAAATTATTAATATTAATTGACGTTCTGGTTTGGTGTAGAGAAGAAAACATAGACAACAGATGGAACCGCAACTGCTCAAACTTACAAATATGATTTTTATTAACTCAACTCCTGTAGACAAGTGGAAGCCAAAAGTATATGTATAACGAAGAATGCAGAAAAGAGGAACTTAATACTTTGAGTAGGTATAATTATAACATATAATATAGCATGGAATAAAAACAAACAAGTAAAATTTTCGTAAGGTGAACACATACTTGAACACGCTGGTGGTGCCGCGATGGGCAGGGAGGAGGGGTGACGGGCTTGTCACAAGGATATGGTTCGTTGGGTACAAGTCATACTGATTATATATAATTGCAATAATGACAGGTATGGGTTGGGGATTACGTGCTCACGTTTAGAAACTCACGTAATTGCAATGACAATGACATAAATTTTCCACTGCAATCATATGCATGAGATTTGTCCGGTACACCATTATTGACATGCTGTAATCTGATGTTCAGATGTCACCTATGAGAGGCCAATGTCAAAGTTAATTATTGTTATTTAGTCTATCAAGTTTAAACAATTTTAAAACTTCACATAAAGAGGTGCCAACTATTACATGCCTGATAGTGTAGAAGTCTGGCGTGCGTCCTAGATCATTAACATTTAGGATATTATTTAAAAGATAAAATAGTTTCACTGGTTCCGAGTGACTAAGTCTTTCCTGATAGTTGTAACTTGTAAGCTAGAGGAACCAAGAAGTCGACGCGGGCGTAAATACACTTTACAGAAAACCGAGAGAATAGCTGGGCCCTTTTACTTTTTGTACGATAAAGTTACTGAAAGGTCGGCTTCAGGCTTTTAACGTGTCCAAACCTCGTAGTGTTGTAAGTTTATAATCCAATAAGTGTTGATTACAGCATTATATGTCCCACTCTGGATGTTTTTTGCAACATTTAAGTGAACACGACGCAGGACTGCACGATGTTTGTCTGAACGGAGTTGCCATGCTATACATATCTATGAGCACTTCGTGACACGGAGGAAGCGTAGTGTATAAACAGCCTCCCACAGAATTCCACTTTTCGCATTGCAAAGATTATTTACAACCGGCGATAAACTAATGACAATCACGAAATATATGGTTGAGAAGCTCAAGTTAATTAAGTTTCGCATCCACAATACGTAAGCTTAAATGATATTTGATTAATTTTGCCTCCTGCAAGATACTAATATCAGGGTTACCACCAATCAGGTCTACGCATTGATGCAATACACATAAAAAATTCTTCATTGAAAAACGATAATGCTATAGGTTACATTATTATCTTCTTTTTTACTTTTATGACCTTGAAGACTAATTTATTCGAATTATATTTTTTTTAAAGCAGTACCGGGGAAGGAACACATTTATTGGATGCATATTCTAGAGTGGAATTCATAATATGTAAACTTTATACATTTTTTGTGAAAATGGTGTTGGAAAAACTGTTGTGACTGATTGGTTCGATTGGGCAGTAACGTCTACTAAGTTAAAATACAAACCAAGCGTAGCAATATTGGGTTATGTTATGCTGGTTGAACATTAGCTGCGGTGTGTTACCTGCGGGTAGTCGCTCTCCTTGGTCTGGTATCCGAAGTGGAAGAAGTACGTCTTGACGCCCCTGCGAGCGTGGAGATAGGCAACCCGGACAAGTGGAGACACCGTGTGTCCGTCACTCAGTGCCTCCATCGTCGAGTCGCGAATATTGATCGGATGCTGAATCGGCTTATCCCAGTCCGTGTACTCGTTACGCACTGTCGAGAAGATCTCGTTCAGGTGGTAGACGTACGCATTGCGTATGTAAGTCCTGAGCACGCGGTTCCTCTGGTCCTCCTCGAAGCCGTACTGGATGTCGGCGGCGTTGAAGTCGTAGTAGCTCTCTGTCGTGGTGGTGCCGAGCATCAGCTCGCAGTGGACGAACGCCTCGTTGGAGTGTTCCATGGCGTAGGCGGGGTCGCCGGCGTCCTCGGTGGGCAGCGAGGGTCCGAAGCGGGCGAGGAACCGCGGAGGGTCCAGCCGGACGCCGAGGAGGGCGGAGAGCGGCTTCGTCCGGAGGCACGGCGCGATGTCGTCCTCGACGCCGGGCGGGGACGTCACGTTGTCAGCTGACTTGACGCGGCAGCCGAGCTGCTCGGCCACTGCGCTGCGCAGCGTCTCGGGCTGCTGCACGATGGCCCACGGACTCAGCGCAGACCCGCTCAGCAGCAGTACACGGTGGAACAAACCTGAAACACACGCACACCAATGTAGCAAGGCAATAAAGTGATTTACGATTTTTTCGCATCACTCACTTTATACAATTTTCAGGCCTCATATTGAGTTTTCGTGAGGGACCCGTGAAAAGTTTGAAAAGAAAGGAGCAAATATAAATTTGAATGGTGGAGTTCACCGAATCAATACTTAATGTCACCTTGCATTTCTCAACAAATATATAATAGTCTTTTTTTTACAGAGAGGGATCTGGCGATATTCAAGCTTCATGCTTATTCAAGCCGAGTAATTTAGAACGAGAATTGGCAATTTCGGCCACATATGGCAGTGAACCGTATAGTTCGTAATTGATGGAGGATATTCACAATGAGAGTGATTACTTATAAACTAAGCCATGTATCTGTTAACATCTTTAATGTATCACCTGTGTGTATATGTACTTTAATATAAAGAGAAGTTTGGTGGAGGTGCCGGGTCAGCAAAAAATACATTTTATACTGATACTTCTAATCCGTTCAGACAAATTATTTCTTGGGGTGATATTTAAATAATCGTCTAAAATAATTAATATCCAAGAATTGGAATCATAAAACCTCAAAAACAATTATTTACAATTTTTACTATAATTGGATGAGCGTAGCGAGCGAAGCGAAGATTCCATTCTACTACACCGGAGAAAAAAATCCGGAATTTTTTTCTTTTTTCTTTCTTTTTCTTTTTTTGTATTTTTGTCTGTTTGTTAACTTTATTCCGGCTAAACCGATACTCCAATTGCGATATTATCATAGATTTATTAATTCATCTTTTTAATCTAAATTAAGATTAATGGAATCTACTAAATACACAGAAGCCCATTTACAAGTAGAAGACATTTCCCATGAGGTTTAAGTTTATAGTTCGTACTAATTTAACAGAGCCGTAAACATCAGCTTTAACAACGCGGTGAAGTGAACTTCAACAGGCCTGATTTATGTAACTGTGCAGTTGGGCGACTAGTAAAGGCACCCACTTTCGTTTACCCTGCACTCAACCTTACCTCGCTCTCTCTCTCGTTGCTCATCAATTATTTATACGTTAGCAAAAAGACCTAGATACATTCTTGAAGCACATTTGCGCTATGCTCGTATCCATGCAACATGATATACATACAAGAACACACGCACGAAAAAATTCAATTCAATAGCACATTTTTTATAGCTTTATTAAATGTCTCTTCTTAGATAAGACATTCAATAAAGCTGCATTCAATTTGTGATTAGTTTTGTTGCGGTATCAAAAAAAGAAACAAGTGTTGAAATAAATGTATGCTTTTCTGCATAATAACTTAATCCTTATGGTACGCCCTTCTCTGCAATCTGAATTGTGAGATGTGAGAAAGACGACATACCGCTCACACATAAATTCATATGTTCGTATTCATATTCATCATTATTTAGTTATGTTATATGTTTTATGTTGAACCGTATCGTTATGCTGTTGATAGATATTGAAAATTATATTTCATGGACAAAATAATGTCCTGTTGCAATGTAATTACAAAACAAATAAATAAACTGTAGACCGCGTTCACTACATGTATGATTTGATTAGCATCGCTACTTGTATCAAACTCGTCAATCAATCAAGTCAGCTGAGATTTTGTAACAAAGAAACAAAGAAGTATTGAAAATAAACTCAATTTCAACTGATACGTGCTTTAAACAGATAAAGTTCTTCCACTTGCACGAGCCATAATGGAAGAGAAAAACTTAACGTTGTATCTGAAAACAGTTTTTGCTATTACGAACAGCTTGAAGAATAGTATTCTCAGAAAATGTTCTAAGCTGTGATGTGATAGCCAAAGGAATTTATTTCAACAGTTCTGTTACCGGGGTCCGGTATAGAGTTGTTGAAAAAGCTTGGGCTTACAACAAAAAGTATACGAAGGGTCAACTTTCGTTGCGCGCTTAAGGAATTTATCTCAACACGAGTGCTGGCGACTAGCACTTTAAGGAGGAGAAAAAGTTTACGAGTGCGTATTGTAAAGTGAGTCCATTCTTCAATCGTTGTAACGAACCTGGAGTCGATACTGGACGTTCTCAGGACTGTCACTTGAACCCTTAACTTAAAGACGTATTCACCCGATAAACCGAAACGATACATTTCATACAGATAAATTATTTACGAATTTACAGAGAAAAATATTCAAATAGGATTCACCATGACTAAAAAAAAGAGTGAAACTTGGTAATTTTTGAGCTAGGTCTAATCGGCAAATAATTTCCCAAGAAATAACATTGTGACGTGTTTTATTTCGTGTGATCTCGAAGGATTCAGGCCTGTAAAAACTTTTGCCATTAATGACGTGCCTGTCCATATTTCCTGTAATATAAAAGATTTGATTTTGTAGTTTGGGAACTCGGTTTAGAGTTCAGATCTAGGTGCCCGTTAGGGCGCCGCAGCCAAGCCGCGGTGCGCTACACACTCAAGCACCTTATACACCAAGCAGAGTTGGGGTGATTTCGAGGTGTTACCCAGCCGTCATGTAACGTGATGTGAACTTGAAAACTATCACAATCGAGGGGATTTAGGTACCTGACAACACATGCCAAATTTTATTGGGGTACGATTATTCCTTCTTGGTGAAAAAAATGGCTTAAAACATGCTCAAAATCACTTTAAGGATGTTAGCTACTGCTAACTACTGCTAACTACTGCTAACATCTAATACGTCGGCCCGCGATTCTGACCAGACGGGTGGGACTACAATGTTCATATTTTACATGGACATTAAGGTTATAGAAATATAGTCTCTTTTGAAAAAAAAAGTTGAAAAAGTTTGTTGGAAGGCTTCCAAATAAAGGTTTTAAAATAAGCCTTAAACACTTGGCATACAATCAACAAGTAACCATAGTTACTTGACACTTGTTGACGGTATAAGCAGAGCAGGGCGCCGCAGCCAAGCCGCGGTGCGCTACACACTCAAGCACCTTATACACCAAGCAGAGTTGGGGTGATTTCGAGGTGTTACCCAGCCGTCATGTAACGTGATGTGAACTTGAAAACTATCACAATCGAGGGGATTTAGGTACCTGACAACACATGCCAAATTTTATTGGGGTACGATTATTCCTTCTTGGTGAAAAAATGGCTTAAAACATGCTCAAAATCACTTTAAGGATGTTAGCTACTGCTAACTACTGCTAACTACTGCTAACATCTAATACGTCGGCCCGCGATTCTGACCAGACGGGTGGGACTACAATGTTCATATTTTACATGGACATTAAGGTTATAGAAATATAGTCTCTTTTGAAAAAAAAAGTTGAAAAAGTTTGTTGGAAGGCTTCCAAATAAAGGTTTTAAAATAAGCCTTAAACACTTGGCATACAATCAACAAGTAACCATAGTTACTTGACACTTGTTGACGGTATAAGCAGAGTTAGGCGGGAAAGTGCGATACGTAAACAAATAGCGGACATTTAAAATTTTTCTTCTTTGTGTGGAACGAGAAAAGGTGTCATTATACTCTCATAAAACAAATCAGAAACCGTCCCTGGCCTAGGCCCAGATGTGGAAAATTATTTATAATGCAAAAGTGTAGGTCTAAAGTTCCATTTGGCTATAGGACTAGTAAAATTCATACTTACATTACATGTTTGACAAGCCTAGCCAACCCTATGCCAGCACAACATTGGACTGATATGAACTTGCTCAACTGTTTGTTTACATAATTGCAACAATCAAATCATTTCATACAACTTGTCTTTCGATTGGCCCGCGTTTATGAAGGCACTGCCATCTAGAATAAATATAGAACTTTTTCGAGCTCTTTGCTATACGCAAATCTTTTTAAAGTGTTTGGATTTCGTGATACTCTTTCAACCATAGACCAGCAGTCGGTGGTCCACTTCCGGTACAATTAGAAGCCATCTTAAAATGACAGTTTACATGTTAATCAAATGGGAGCGATTTGTGGCCAAATAGTTCTCAAGATTGCCGCCAGGTTGACAGGTAAGCATACTAGCCTTTAACACCAAATGATTACTAAATTCCCTTATGCAATCACTTCGTATTGTTTCTTTTGTTTAATACCATGCTGCACAAGCTAAAACCATATCAAACAATCCAGTAAAATACTTTATTGCATTAAAAAAGCATAAATTAAAACACTAAATCGCCATCTTGAAATGGGCCGGTTGAGTCTTCAATTTGCTACGCTCGCACCTGTGCGGAGGTATAGAAGACTGCTAATCTAGCCTACAATAGGAGTTTAATATCAATGCTTTCAACTCACAACCCATGACGTTTTCCACGATACCGTTCAACAATACCAATTCCTTCGAAAACGAAAACGACTTCGTTTTCAAATTGCGTTTTCAACTCATCTCCCACGAACTCAAGAATTGGGGTCCAGTCCTTATACCGTCGTTATACCATGGTTATACCACCTATACCCAGGATGTACATGAATCCGGGTCTAGATATTTTACATCCTATATTGTTACTGCTAATACCATAGAATTTAAATCAACTTTGATAAAAATATTATATTTTAGCAAATAATTTTGTAATGGAACTTGAAAAAGTAATGAGATCACACACATAACAAAAACTTGTAGAAATACAGCCAAACCTTACACACTCAAAAGGAATGAGATCTAAAAAAAGGGCCAAGCTCATCTACCCTTCCACATAAACGTACAGTGTCCCATAACAGCATCCTCGAAAAGCTTGGCAAAATAGAATTTGCATGTTATTACGTTTAAATTAATTAGAAAAAAAGAACTTGGATAAACTATTACGTTAAATTAATAATCACAAATTCTATTTTGCCAAGCTTTTCGAGGATGCTGTTATGGGACACTGTACGTTTATGTGGAAGGGTAGATGAGCTTGGCCCTTTTTTTAGATCTCATTCCTTTTGAGTGTGTAAGGTTTGGCTGTATTTCTACAAGTTTTTGTTATGTGTGTTACATTATACTGAATACCAAGATTGGGTGTAATTTCAAGGAGTAAATTGTTTAGGTGTTTCGAGATATTTTTCTTCACGTTTTTAAGACAGAATAATATACAACTTTGGATTAGTACTTTTCTCTAGTATCTATGCGAACACAAATTGACATGTTCAAGGCAATTTAAGAAATTCACCGACTTAAATTTCAATCTTCACTTACTTCGGGAGCCTAAAAGCATTACTCAACCATTAAATGAAGTGCTCATTCAACGCTTATTAAAAAAAGTGAGTGATTTTTTTTATAAACATCTTTAAGTTTAAAATTTTCATTTTATATTACGATTATTACATAAAATGATAAAATCATATATTTAAAGAAAGTAGTAATGATGCATTTCAATTAATTTAATTTGGAAATTAAATGAATTGACTATGTTTATATGCACATATATATATATATATATCTATTTTTTTAAAAATATATATATAAATATATAATTTTTATGAATAATATTGTTGTTGACAAGAGGCTACAATACCTAATGCCATTGTAAGATTGATTTTTGTCATTTAAGTATTATTTATTATTAAAGTAGTATCAATGATTCGAGTACTGCTGGAATCCATGGGGAAGACCGGGGATAAGTCACATGGCTTCGCTCAATTTGAGAGACGTCCTTTGTTAACTTACCATTATGTTATTTTAATGTGTCATTGTATATGTTTTATGTTTTTATTAACGTTTAAAAAGTATTTTTAGTGGGGTGATGAGGATTGCCAAAGTGTGCCTCGATAGTAGACGACCCTTGTGAATTGTCACCCTTAGCCGCTAGCGGAGAATAATGTTGAAACAAGTTGATTGATTGATTAGATATTGCTTAACGTCTCATATTTATGCACTTTGGCTAATCGAGACGATGAGTGGTGATAGATGAGGATTAAGTATGAGCAGAAAGGAGGAGGGGAAACCCGGTACCGGCACGTGTAGCCTATTTCGAAAAGTACCAAGGGGACCAACGGCTTAACGTCCCATCTGAAAGGACAGTGTAAATTTGACAGTCAAATAGGTTCCTCCACTAGCCCGGACTGCCGAGCAGACGTCGAGGAGGACGAAGCCGTTACACTAGCTATCGAACCCTCCATCTGCTCTAACCAGCGGTATACGTGAGTTTCAGGGTAGAGCGGTCACCCACTCTACCCATGACCACGCCCGATTCTGCTTAACTTCGGTGTTTGAGTGGGAACCGGTTAAACGAGCTCGGCTAAACCACTGGCTTATGTTGAAACAAGTTCTGGTGCTATTAAAAAGAAGAAAAATGTATTTAAAGCTTAATTATGTACCGCAATGTTGGTATTATATGTACTAATCGGTGACAGATTTATTAAAACGAATGTTTCCTCTTTGCAGGCACCGATCACCACGTGTTACAACAAAATGGATAGCATAGGTACCTTCCCCGTAAAAAAATACATATATGTGCCAAGTTTCATGGAAATTGGATGAATGGTGTAGTAATGCATCGAGGACAAACATACATACAGACAGACATACATTCGTTTTTATATATATATATAATATATATATATGATATATATATATATGATAAAAACAAGGATCTTGGGTAAAACCGCGTCGAAAATAAGATGAACCAGGGCAGAACCTGGGCGTCCACCGACGTTTCGTCTGTACTACGTCAGACATTTTCAAGGTTGACTGTGACTCTACGGAGGTTCTTCTTCTACAGTTCTGGGAGTCACAGTTCTGTGACTCCAACCTTCGTAGAGTCACAGTCAACCTTGAAAATGTCTGACGTAGTACAGACGAAACGTCGGTGGACGCCCAGGTTCTGCCCTGGTTCATCTTATTTTCGACGCGGTTTTACCCAAGATCCTTGTTTTTATCCTATGACGGGCCGCGAAAACCTACAACAATCCATATATATATAGAAGATAATTCAACATATTTGACAATCAGGTAGCAAGAGTTAAAAATTAAAATAGAAATAAATTGGTTTGTTGGTAATTGCAAGTAATAAAATACTGTAACATTTACTACCTTAAACGAATTTGTCCCAAAGAAAAATATGAAATACGACATAAAAATATTTTCCACGGCCCGTACTATCCCGCCATTCGCGATGTCAACTTCTAATGTTGCGAGTAAATTGATTAATGGCTGGAAGAATATAAAAGTATCAAGACGAATAGTAACGGACGTTCAAAAATAGCATGCAAGCTATATGCTAATTGTTTAAGTTCACAATACAAAATCGTTAACTGAGTTTAGCTAATCCATTCAGTCTGTTTTCTGTCAACACAGGAAAAAACAAGTTAACTTTTGGGCCGGGTAAGTTTGACGTGAACAAAATTAATGGCAACTGACTTTTTTCGAAACGTTTCAAAAACAGAAGTTCGGAGCGTTTGTTATTCGCGGGTTGAGTTACTTTAGCAGATTGTTAGGGGCCGAGTTATTTATTAGCAATGCAACGAATTACAATTGTGCATTATTGGTATCATTTTTCGACTGAGGTTGTGTTATTTGAACAAATCAATTATAAATGTGTGGTTCGTTTGTCCAGTGGTAATTGATTCCCTGCTTCCAATGCAGAAGCTCTCCGCGAATCCAGCTTCCGGCAGAATTGGTAGTAGTAGAAGTGGTAGTTGTAGTGGCAGTGGCAGTGGTATTGGTATTGGTATTGGTATTGGTATTGGTATTGGTATTGGTATTGGTAATGGTATTGCTATTGAGGTTGCAGTCATATAGGTTCCTCCACTAACCCGGACTGACGAGCAGACGAGGAGAACGAAGCGTTGCACTAGCTCTCGAACCCTCCATCTGCTCTAACCAGCGGTATACGAGCAGACGAGGAGAACGAAGCCGTTGCACTAGCTCTCGAACCCTCCATCTGCTCTAACCAGCGGTATACGAGCAGATGGAGGGTTCGAGAGTGACAAGTTGACCCTTTAGATTACGAAAATCAAATTAAGTGAATTAGAACATTAACACGAAGAAAAAAGAAGCAGTTCCCAATGTAGACTGACAATGTTTTTTTTTTTTTTTTTTTACTATTAATGGGCGAGTAAAGTTAAAGTTAATACTCATACTTTTGGATGAAAACGTGACAACGCTGGTCGAAACACAACATTTGACATACATTTTAACTTTTAACGAAAATTAATGACTCCAAAACAAACTGTCTTGTTAGCTTTTGTTTGACGTTCCCCTTGGTTGAACCACACATAAACCTTGAAAAGTGCGTATGAGTGAACAAATGTGCGGTTCGCGATGCTCGTCCAGGGTTTAATCCCGTCTAGAATGTCTTCCCATCATCATTAATCATTTCACCCATTGCCAAGAGTCCAGCTGGGTCTATACTTAGTAACTAATAGCAAACATAGCTTTGCTCTTTGCTGTTTATTAATAAACGGGACGGGAGTTAAACAATGACGATTCTACCCAATTTGATGAAGCAATATTTTCTATATTTTTGAATTTTTTGAATAAATTTTGACAAAGATACTGACCCCAAACGAAGTGTTTCAGAGTATCCTTGATGATGAAGATAATAATGGCGATAAAGGTGTGTTAGTGTTAGTGAAATATGTGGAATAGTATGGTAATTAGCCTCAAATAATTTATTATTATACAACACTAAAAATGTTGCAATATTACACTTTTTTTTATCCTTGGTATTATAATCGTATTAAATATAATTTGTTACCCTGTGTTGACTTTTCGAAGTCCCCTGTTTTCGACCAACTATATAAATTCAAGAACTAATTTACTGCCACGCAATGGCTTAGATCTGGGTTAAATATAGCAGAATATATTTTTGCTACGATTTTATGTCCAAGAAATTGTATAAATAAATATAAGCTATAATATAAAATGAAGACTGTATATAGTGTATAGTTAGACACTATACACATTTTAAAAGTCTGTTTATATATTATATTTTCTCAACATGTTTACCACCATATACCCAAATTCTCACCCAAATAAAATAAGTTGTTATTGATACAATGTCTTCGATTATTATTAGTATTTACAAGGTATTTATGATACGAATTCTGTGTATGTAGGCGCGATGTTACATGAATGCCAGAAAGTAACTTGCAGTAGGTACGGCAACTTGTCGTTATTCGTTTTGCCGAAAATCTTATACTGTCTTATACTGTCTTATCTTATACAACACTAAAAATGTCGCAATATTACAATTTTTTTATCCTTGGTTTTATAATCGTATTAAATATAATTTGTTACCCTGTGTTGACTTTTCGAAGTCCCCTGTTTTCGACCAACTATATAAATTCAAGAACTAATTTACTGCCACGCAATGGCTTAGATCTGGGTTAAATATAGCAGAATATATTTTTGCTACGATTTTATGTCCAAGAAATTGTATAAATAAATATAAGCTATAATATAAAATGAAGACTGTATATAGTGTATGTTTATATATTATATTTTCTCAACATGTTTACCACCATATACCCAAATTCTCACCCAAATAAAATAAGTTGTTATTGATACAATGTCTTCGATTATTATTAGTATTTACAAGGTATTTATGATACGAATTCTGTGTATGTAGGCGCGATGTTACATGAATGCCAGAAAGTAACTTGCAGTAGGTACGGCAACTTGTCGTTATTCGTTTTGCCGAAAATCTTATACTGTTGAACAAATTTCTCTTTCCGTTTTAGTCCCTTGTGTTTAAATCCAATTAAACAGTGATTTCTAGTTCCAAAAACAAATTATAAATAATCTAGTTTACGGTGCTAGCGTGGTATAATAATTATGAACCCCTCCAATCAACGTACAAAGACGGCCTGGAACTTTATATTATAGTTAATTTGTTGTGCACACGTATTCCTTGTTAATAAGGTTGCAGTATACGTATGCCAATGTTTTGCCATTGAATAGGCCTCATTTGGACCGACACAATAGAAATATTCATCACTTTCGACATCAACTCTAAGAAATAACATAATCAACGTCACTAATACCTTCAGTCGCTCGTGCACGCACATACAATTTAAATTACACTTTACACACTCGCTCACTCCCACAGTCATACACTCAAACATACATACAATACCACATATATTCATGTTTATGTAATGTTTAGTCATTTTTATGTAACGAACTTTTTATTTCTCGATTTGGATAGTCGGAAAACACTCCCGTAGGTGGAATTGTTAATATTTAATACAAAATAAAAAAAAACATCCCGATCTATAATGTAAGTACAATTCAGAAGTAAAATAGTTACCGTCTCGGTGGTCTAGTTGGCTAAGGCGCCTACTTGGAATGTGGGAGATTCGGGTTCGAACCCCGATCGGGATGAATTTTGTAATTTATGAATTTATTAAATATTAACATTTTATTGTATTGATTTGTTGTGTTATGTATTGTATTGTTATGGTCTGGTAAATTGCACTTGCGGGAATTTTTGTCCGTTTTAATGTGGCCACAAACAAATAAATAAATAACATTTCAAGAATAAAAACTTTAACGAAAGATTGATTTTTGTATCTTATTTTCCCTATTAATACAATATAGTTATAATTGATGAGTGGGGTGATAAGAGTATGATTAAAAACCCATGCCTTAAGCGGACGTCGCACCCACGTTCTCGTAGTGTCATATGCTTCGGACCGACGGACCAGCGCCCTATCTTATGTGCCACCGCGCACTGCAACTTTAACGAAATTAGAAAGGCAAATTATTTGTGGTTTAGGTTTATAATGTGAAGCAAATGACTAAAAAAGTCTGCGAAATTCTTAGTTGTTCATTTAATATACATAAGTATACTACCAGTACCACTTCTATAGAACACCGACAGTGTTGGCTCGAGCGCTGAGCGCTCGACTCTGATTCGGGAGGTCCCGGGTTCAAATCCTGTCGAGACCGGCAATCCTGACGGAAGGTTTTTTCCGAGGCTTTCCTCAGTTGTAAATGCGAATGCAAGGGATTGAGTCCTCTCAAATAGCCCTCGGACATCCCTTCACAATTGTCCTATCCGCACTATACCTAGTTAGTCACACCGGTTAAATCTGATGTGTATACCCTACAGCAGGCATACTACAATTTTTTTTTTACTATAGTACCACATTTTAAGATTCGTCGATCGAGTTGTAAGCTATATGTAAACTTTAGTTCTCGTGGCTCAGCACAGATGGCAGCGCGAGTGCCTATTGCAAGCTGTAAGTCACACTTTAGCATGCAAGTCGTTTTATTTGCCGCGCCGTAGCTCAAAACTAGAATATTGCAGTTATCCTCTTCTTGCATGACGCCCCTCAATTATGAAATAAATCATAACCCGAATTATACACAACATGTAGATTAAAAATTTCCTATCGAATATTATCGAATATTAAAATCCTATAACAATTAATTATTATTATTATTATTATTTATTTTCAAAACGTAGTGACAAGATACATAATATACATAATACAACATACAAGTCAATACATAATGACGGTAGCTAGAAATTAGGGCAAGCCCCATACCACATGATATGTGTCTAACTACCTTTGGCTTACAAATTAATAAAACAACTCTACATTTAATATTATGTACTATCTATGAATAATGATTGATGCAGTCAATGAATGATTCATGGGTGATTGATGAGATTTACACTATATTTACAATATTTATAAACCTTAGTTTAGTTCATTCATGTAAGCGTGTACGTGTGAGTGTGAGTGTGAGTGTGGGTGTGAGTGTGAGTGTGAGTGTGAGTGTGGGGTGAGTGTGAGTGTGAGTGTGAGTGTGAGTGTGAGTGTGAGTGTGAGTGTGAGTGTGAGTGTGAGTGTGAGTGTGAGTGCTGGTACAATAAATAATTATTTCGATACGATATCGATATGTGGATTCAAAATCAAAATAAAATCACAGAATAAATTCAAATTCTAATTCAAATTCAATCGTCTAACGTGAAAAATGAAAAACTAGATTGAAGATAGGAATTTTCGGGATTGTTAATGCGTTTGCCTAAATGCTGTAGAAAACCCAATACATATAGATATATTCAAATTTCGGTTTGCGTGCTTAATTATAATGGTGGCGATGTCGGGTATCCTTAAGTAAATTAGTCCAGACTCTTACAAATGGTGGAAGTGCCGGGTATAGCCAAAAGCAAATTAGTCCCGACTCTTACAAATGGTGGAAGTGCCGGGTATAGCCTAAAGTAAATTATTCCCGACTCTTACAAATGGTGGAGGTGCCGGGTCATTCAACGCGAGTGTGAGAACATTTAACATCGGTTCTAATTTTTGGCAAAACCTTATCAATCTTTTTAGCTACGCATTATTAATAATAGGCCTTCCACTTAGGTACATATATTTTTTTTGCACACAATAAATTTCGATAAATCGATATCTCCATAAAAATGATAAACTTTGAATTTGTTTCAAACAGAAGTAGATGCAACATTTACATGATTGAATCCCCAAAAAACAACCCCGAGACCCTAATTAAGCGAGCGAAGCGAGCGTTTCCATTTGACTCTGCCGGAAAAATTAGTCACTGGTTTTGTTTTTTTGTTTTTTTTGTTTTTTTTGTTTTTTTGTTTGTTTGTATGTCTCGCCATAACGTTCGAACGGAGGCTCGGATCGAGTTGAAATTTTGACCATCCGCAAGCTTCGTTCTCGATTGAATGCCATTAGTTTTGTGGCAAAATCGTACAAAAAGTTAAAAAGTTACATTAAAGTTAATCGAAAGTTTTTTTTTCAAACTAAACGGCGACAAAATCTGAGATAGCCAAATCATTTAGAATGTCCGTCCGGTCACGAATATGTTAATTTATTTTGATCCGATAAGTAGTGTAGATGGAAATTACATTATAACAAAAGTAACGTTGCCATGGCAACGAAAAGACGCGCGAAGTTTCTAATGCACTGCCACCTAGAAGTAATCAAAATACTTTCGAGGAAGCAGTCTATTATTTGTCACCAAAGAGTTTAAATAGTTTTCCCAAGGAGTCAAGGTCCTCTAGATGGCGGTGGATTTTAAAGTAAAGATTTACACACGGGTTTACCCAAATACCTTGGCAATAATAAATAATATTGGAAACATGGCCCTGTGGACAGCGAACCTCGCAAATTTTAAAATTAAAAAAAAATGTGCAATGTGGGTCTAGCTATAGCACGTGCTCGCTTATCAACGCGTCCAACTGAGCGTTTCCTTTAGTTTACTTCATAACTACTATGCTAATAACAAGCGGTAGGCCCCTAAACGTATATATAAATGCTTATCATTTCGATTTACAGCAGAAGTGTATGTGTATGATTCGAATCATTTATATAAGAAGCTTAACCATATCCATAGCAAAAACCTCAGCATATACTTGGAAACTGCTTGTATGTAATTAGGCGAGCGAAGCGAGCGTTTTCATTTGACTCTGCCGGAAAAATTAGTCACTGTTTTTTTTTTTTTTTTTTTTGTCTCGCCATAACGTTCGAACGGAGGCTCGGATCGAGTTGAAATTTTGACCATCCGCAAGCTTCGTTCTCGATTGAATGCCATTAGTTTTGTGGCAAAATCGTTCAAAAAGTTAAAAAGTTACATTAAAGTTAATCGAAAGTTTTTTTTCAAACTAAACGGCGACAAAATCTGAGGTGGCCAAATCATTAAGAATGTCCGTCCGGTCACGAATATGTTAATTTTATTTTGATCCGATAAGTAGTGTTAATGGAAATTACATTATAACAAAAGTAACGTTGCCATGGCAACGAAAAGACGCGCGAAGTTTCTAATGCACTGCCACCTAGAAGTAATCAAAATACTTTCGAGGAAGAGTGTATTATTTGTCACCAAAGAGTTTAAATAGTTTTCCCAAGAAATCAAGGTCCTCTAGATGGCGGTGGATTTTATCCACAAAGTAAAGGTATACACACGGGTTTACCCAAATACCTTGGCAATAATAAATAATATTGGAAACATGGCCCTGTGGACAGCGAACGTCGCAAATTTTAAAATTTAAAAAAATGTGCAATGTGGGTCTAGCTATAGCACGTGCTCGCTTATCAACGCGTCCAACTGAGCGTTTCCTAGTAATACAATTTGATAACCAATGTGGTACACGTTGTAGTTGTAATATGCCACATCCTTGCTCTTGACTCTGTGCACTGCAAGTAATGTGTGTCACCGTCACAGCGCGGTGTGAAGCACTCAGCACCCAGCGGCGAAGTCAGCACTAGAAGCTAATATACATCGGAATTAACGTCTCACTCCAACTAGCGTTAATTATGTTTGTAACCGTTTGCCAGTTTGCATCAGATTTATGGACTTACATTGAACTCGGGAGCCTACGTTGCGTTCATACGATGAACGACGCAGTTATCTTACAAACTGTTATTAATACCCAAAATTTCGTATTAATCAATTTAATGCCTTGAAACGTCTTCTTTGAACTGAGCCCATAGGCACGACCGACATGATTTAGGTTATGTTTAGCATCTTACGGATTTATACACGATGCTTATTTAATTTCGGAGTAAACCCAGTATAAAATTACATGCCTTGGCTATTGTTGTTTTTAGCGAGTATAGAAACACACTATAAATACTTACGTATAATAGCCATTTTGAACGATTGGTTAACTGGGTATTATTGTTAGCAGTCTTTAGGATCTGATCATTTACGTGTAAACCGCGTCACGAATACGTATATAAATACAAAGTCGACAACTCTTGGTTAACGATTTCGATTTTCACTCAAATACACAACATACAACACAATTGTTTAATTAACTGTTTCTACTCTTACAAAAACTACATTGCTTGAAATTGATGTTTTACAGAGGGATGTTCGGTGGCAAATAACAAAATACCAATATTCAAATATAGTGCAATCACAAGTGATAATTAGTTTCAGTGAGACTGTGTCTATTTATGCATCCCATTTACTCAAGCGATTAGCTCAGTCCATCCAGTATTATAAACTGCATTACCATCCCTTTAGTCAAGAGCATTTAACCATTACGCCAGGCTCATCATAATTATTTTTAGTAAAACACTATGCGGGAACCGTGGTGTGGCAAGTGAAATTCTGTTTTAAAAGCCCTCAGAAGTGAACTCCATTTAGATTTCGTTTTTTTCTTTATACTTGTTCCATGGATTATATTAACTTAATTTCAAGTTAAATTACGTTGAAAAATAGAGAAATTACATTTCAAAAAGGATGCTATACGTCATAAAATTTGTTTTGAGAAACGATTGTGTGTGTTACGTTTACGACCGCGAGTAACAAATTCGTTAACCGCTTTCAATCGGCGAAGAAACGTACTTTATTAGTTAGTGAACATTGTCAAACTGGTAAATAAGAATAATCCCAAAACACAGTAGGACTATATAATATTATCAGTAAGACTATATGGCCCACACTACTCAAAATAAAAACAGTGGTTACAATATTTCAATGGTTAATCAACCATCTTCATCAGGTTTAAAGACGTTAAAATCATCATTAACCTCACCAACCCTAAAATTGTTTTAGAATTTTATTTTATCTATGTTTTTTTTATGTTTACAATTAAAAACATATGGATATAGAATCAAAAAGAAGAATGTTAAAAGTCAAAACGGCGTTGCCGCCAGCAAACATTTTGCTGAAAAACTTGAATATATTTACTGTTGTATTATTCACCATATCTTTGCAATATTATATTCAATAAAATAAAACTAATTAATTAACTTCAAAATATGTGCCCTCAATGTTAGTATCGTTAAAAGTCTATTGAATACAATTTTATTCTCACTGGACTACCAGTGTACACCCTCGACCAGAAGTAAATCAGGGGCTGGGTGTAATAGATACAACTAGACCCATTTGATTTATACTTACGATTTGATTTGATTTTTATTCAATTATTTATTTAACGTCTAGCCTATTCAGTTAAAAAACGGATTTACAAAGCAGGACAACTAAATAAATCTACTTACATAGATGCAGATACAGCAATGAACTAACAGTTAAGTAAATATTTGAAATACTAATATTAAAACAACAATGTATTAAAACACAATGATTTTGGTATTAAATTCAAAAAGGATATTAATTTCAATTAATTAATGAACTAAATAAAAAAGGTATTATTGAAAAAAAAAATATAAAAAAATTGATTATTACCCTCTGCAAAATGTAAA
Source organism: Sweltsa coloradensis (assembly GCA_024449915.1). NCBI lineage: Eukaryota > Metazoa > Arthropoda > Insecta > Plecoptera > Chloroperlidae > Sweltsa > Sweltsa coloradensis. The sequence continues at coordinate 288,940 of JAMZAV010000321.1, forward strand.
ATAGAGTTAATTTCTATTACTTTGTGCTCTTTAAAAACATTGAAATATTAGCAAACTTGAGGGGATTCTTTGCAACCGTAATGTGCATTGCACGGAATGTCAGTGGTCTTCACAACGTCTGTTAGTAAAACAAACACTACACTGTATAGCAATGTTGACCAAATATCTGTTTGTTGAACTAATTAATTAATCATTTATTTTCAAGGAATACCTACTCGGTTTCCCTCGCGACAGATGTAATTAATCGCAGACACTGTTGCCATATCGCGTGCAAGTAGCTGTGGTTTCTAATGAAATGAGATTCGCTTTCCATCTCCCACCTGGAAATCGACCAACTGGCAACCGCGCAAGCTGGAACTTTGTTTCGGATATCCAAACTAATTAAATCAGCCCTGATATACTATTCAGAATAATATAAATATTGAATTAGACCTTCCTACTGATTTACCAATTTTTATTAAATTAAAAAAGAAATAAAATATTACTTTTACAATTCACCATAGTTCGAGATTGATAACCGTGACCAAGAATTATACTGGTTTTACTAAATAATTTGTGTTTTTTAATATTTGCATTTATACTTTTGCCGTCCATAATTTTAATGTTAATTTAAACTATTTCAGTTCAATATTTATTATTCCTCATTATTGTTATGTTTAAATTGCAAATACATACAATAATTCTTTGCCAATTTATGACAATGAAATAATGTGGTCACATACTATAGCTAAAGCTTGGAAGATGAGGTTTGAAGCATAACACCTCAATAATTGCTGGAAATAGAATGAGACATTAGAGGATAAACAAAATATTAAGTGTTGTATTCACGTTTGAAGGTAACAATACGTTATCCAAGCTTAGTAGGTATCAATGGGGCGGTCAATAAACCAATGGACGGGCTACTACGGACATTTCAAATTCAATTTGTTTTCAGGATACAGTAATGCATACAAGCTTCAAGTGATAGCTCTGTGTGTGATTTTATTTATTTTGTTTAAGGGCGCGTCAACCTTTAGGTCATAATGTTCATTAGCCGAGGGGATGTGGAGAGGAAAACCCGTGTTGGAAAAATCTAGTTATAAACATAGTGGAGAGGTGGCGTATAGGTGAGGTTTCTCGTGTTGGTCGTCTTTGTCATCGTTAGTGTCGTTGACGTTGTCGTCGTCGTTATGGGGAATGTCGTCGAGGGCAGAGGGAACCATGGGTTCCAAAACTGACAGAGCTCGACTCTAATCGAAGAGTAAAATACTTGATAAAGCTGATGGTTGGAAGATCGACTTGCAGCCTATTTCTTGCCTTGTACGATCGGCAGGCTCGCAGAGGAATACCCTGGGCAAAATTCTATCCCGTGTCAAGACGGGGAATATCAAAGAGTAGAAATTTCGGCTTAGGGCAAAAATGTGTCAGATAATGTTTTCAAAAACGTCTTAAATAGATCGTACCAGAGCAAACATGTGATGAATTTTTCGAAAAAATGTCACGCTAGGAATGTAAACAAACATCTGTGATTGATGGATACAGCTTTGAGCACAACTGTAATAAGCTGCATTGATTAAGATAAGGACGCAGGTACATTCGAATTAAATAATTTTATTTCATAGGACAATTCCAATCAATAACGGTATTTTTGCGCCTAAAAGTAGGTGATCCAATGGCCCGACCATTTGCTATTAAAGGTTATGGAAGTTTTGGACTAAGATTTTCGATGTATATACGGTGATGTCATAGACAACGTATCAGGTGGGGACTGGAGATGGGGGAGTATTGTGGGTGTATCAGGTAGGCGTGGATAGGGATAAAGAAAGAGTTTGTATTGGTTATGTTGCTGTATGCGTCGAAGGGTTATGGGGTTCATGGAATGGTATCACGGAGAACAATTGGGGGATCGAGGAGAGGAGTTGAGAAGTAATCTATTAGAGAGGAGCCAGATAGGAAGTAGGAAGAGGAGTTCCGTGTCTCGTACCTTTGGCCGCCGTGGAGATGAGCAGGAGGTTGACTAGCGCCGCCCCCGTGTCGTGGCCGATGACGGTGACTCGGTCGGGATCCCCGCCGAAAGCTGCCACGTTCTGCCGCACCCACTGCAGCGCTGCGAGGATGTCCTTCAAGGCCAGATTGCCGCCTGAGGCGCCGACCTTGTCCGGGCCGGAGCGCGTTCTCAGGAACCCTGGAACACACGACACAGGATATTAAACACCGTGTGTACTCTGGGATGCAACTGGACTGGAAGGCACGACTAGCCCGGCAGTAAGCTTGATGAAACAACGTCTTGCATCGATTGCCACACATAATCAATATGTGTTCGTTTAGGTCAACTTGGAAGAAAATACATTTGCAATCAAAATTACCTGTAGATGCATGTCATGCATAATGCGCGACACACTAATTCTGAATGTCGCTAGATCAATAATTCCCCCATCGGCAAACATGAATGAAATTTGTTTCTAGATTTTCTGCTGAGATTGAGTAGCATGTAGACATTCTCTCCACTCCACTAAATATATACATATACCAGGTTAAAGCCTTAAGAGGGTCGTGAATTGACCCTGGGTATGTTTGCAATCAATCACATCAACATAATGGTGATGACTAAACACCCACAAACATTTTTTCGGTGTATCATGAAGGTAAATCATATTGTATGGGTATATCATTCAGTTCTATGATTGAGTGGGTACTCTAAAAAAGAATGTTTTGTTCATTTTATACCATATTATAATGTGGACATATATGTGTAGGCTTGCAGCATTCAATGGCCATCAGTTTACGACCCGTTTATACAACAACCAATATCTCGTGATTTATGGATTTAATTTGGTCTTTGAAAATGTGCATTGTACCCTCTCTATATTGCTTATGTTTCTTTCTTTGGTGTCACAAATAGCCTTTAGCCTTCATATAAAGGAATTATGTAGTTTGGATTTAATACAAATACAGAAGTTAAAAACCCATCCCGATCGGGGTAAGAACCAGAGTCTTTTTTTTAAATTTCTGAACTGTACTAAATATTAACAGTTCCACCTACGGGAGTGTTTTCCGACAAACCAAATCGAGAAATGTAGTTAGGGCTAAATTTGTTACAAACAGATTCTTCAGGCTGAATGTTGTAAAGTTGTAAAGTTTACAAGTGACGGGCATTTTAAGTAAGAGCATTTTAATGAAAAGTACGTTTAAATTTCAAATGTGCAGCAATTGATATAAGGGCGCGTGAACATTGTAGTTATTCGCGAGGAGCCAGCCAGCCGCGAGGAGTATAAACCAATATGTTCGAATCGTCGTGAATTATTCGCTGTTCAGTGTTCACTACAGGGTAAGTTTCTTGAAACCAACATTTTCATATCATATATAAATAAAGTTTGCCCCAAAAACAGACATTTTGAAGCATGACTATTCACTTTATCCTCTCGGCAAAAAAGAAAAACGTAAACTGGATCAATTAATTAAGCTAAGAGAGAAAATGTCTGCTGGTGAGGTTATTTATTATAAAGCGAAGTTTACCCAGCGAGTATCGGGAAGTTACGTCATGGAACGGTTGGTGATTGACTGAACTTTGCGGAGAGTTATTTAGAGAACTCGGCTCGTCGATATACGCCGCTCGCATTTTGTTTACCGTGTGTACGACCGCATGCACGCGCTCGCATCAGCCGACACGGGCCGTCGCTACACCAACACCAATCAATTAGCCAATACGCCAATATATCGTTACGACACACAACTTTTTCAGATACTTTTTATTTACATTTCTCATATCATGTTAGATTCTCTTCCTTAGAGGATAAATATTTAAAAGGTCAATCTGAATTCTGAACTATCCAACATAGCAGTTTATCACGATAAAGATACCAGTTTTTATAAATTTGTGTATGCATACACTTTCTATTTTCTGTAGCTTTGTTTTCTTTTACGGAGAACTTTCTGTATATAAATTTAGTAACCAATAATATGAAAAGTAGGCTACTACAAGATGCTAAATTGTTAGAATGATCTTAGCGTATACATAAAGACACATGTGCTTTATTGAGACCCATTTTGTTTCTATATTTTTAATTCACATGTTTCGGTATTTCATCACACCTTACAATAACAACAGCTGTAACAGAAAAAATGTGCACATGGTCGAGTATTGGTCAAGGAATGAAATAATGTGTTCAATAAGATAATAACAATTAAGTACGGGCGGTCAAAAAAGTAGGAAGCGAAGCGTACTGTTCCGCTATTATGCAACGTTAGCTCCAGCGTTCGATTCTCCTTGTTTGAGGTGTCGGGTATATAGAAATGTTCCATTTTAATGGGGCTTTCCCTGTCACCCACGAGTCTGACCCATAGAGTCACCAATGTACCAAGAGCATCCTGGATCATCCTTGTTTAAAGGCAATGGGAACAAAAACCGCATGTCAATCACGCGGACGTTTTTTCCTGAGACGTGACACATCGTATAGACAGATGGACATGGGGACAGAAAAGTGATGCATCACTTTCTAATTACGTGAACAAATAAAATAAAAATACATCCTTATTTAGAGTCTACCCAATGTTGACCAATTGTTACAAAAAATATTAAGATGCATTTTTGAGCCCCGGCCAACTTTTTTATAATGTTAAATTTAAAAATTTGCTTGATCGGCAAATCCAGCTACTTCCACATACATTCTACATAACTTTTCGACCTCCACTTTTCAATGAATGAGCGCAATGCGCATTCAGAGCAGATTTCAAGATTTTAAATAATTGACGACTACACATGCTTGGAAAATTATTACAAATTACCCGTTGGGAGGCATATTATATACTACCCGTTACTAAGAAAATTAAGTACTATTTAAAAAATATGCTTTAATAGCACAATATTCAATTTTTTACTTAACATTTTGGTGCAAACCACAACCCGATTGGATAAGATAAGATAAGAATAGCATTTACTAGCTCAAATCAGCTGAACATACATAGTTTACATAGCAATTTATAATAATACAACATTTCAATTCTTCCAAAGATAAGTTACAAACGATAGACGAGCTTACATGTGATTCAGACTACTTATATCTGCATTTTGCGTCAAAGCCTGGTTTGCTCGAGCTCATCCAACAGTCTTAATGTTAAGTGTAATTTGTAAGCTAGTTAATATTAAATCAGATAATACAATCTTTGCATAAATTAATAAAAAGCATGTAATATTTGGAAATGATTATTTTCCGCCATGTAGCACGTGCACCTACCTACCTTTCTGCAATATGAACTCGAAAGCTTAGAAAAGTATAAACCTATACGTGTATCGCAGTGTCCTTATAAATCGTTGAATACCAATAAAAACGTTGCCATTCGTAAAAAGATTCGCGTCCGGTCTAGACTGTATTTTACGATAGTCAATGCGGAAGTCGCGTCCCAAAATGGAGGGGAATGTATGCCTCGTTGAACCTAGCTTCCTTTTGGAGCGCGCCATTCAAAAGTCATGCAACTGTTTTTGACATACACATTTGCATTTGTAATTTCCTCTTGAACACTGGTTGTGAACTGTGCAATGTTGACTTCACCCAATTTGTTGCATTATTGATTATGAAAGCGGAGTGGCAAGGGTTTACACGTTTACTACTCTTGTTAGTGAATGCACTGGAGTTTGACTACAGGATTAGTAAGTCGTATTACAAGAGGATTAGTGACTAATTCAACAAACAGTCGCAAAATGTTAATAGGAAATGTCAATATTTACATGTGTTTGGGAGCTTGAACTAGTTGCGAACGACACATTGACGTAAACAAGGGGTCGGTGTCATTATGATTTTTATTTTTTTATTTTATTATATTAATGCTTTGTTTCAGCCTGTGACATGGAAATTAAATTATAGTGGAATAATTGGTTACTTAATGAAATACAAGTTCACCGATGTCTTCAAAACCATCTTAATTAAATTTAAAAACGTTTCAATTTAAGTATCAGAAACAAAATTGTTTTTAAGTACTCAACCTAAAAAAGATACACGGTTGCTCAGTCCCCCACTGAAAATAAAAAAACAATGCGTCAGTGAGTATTTACACAGAAAACAAATTTGTTAAAAGTAACATAAAATACGCTAATGTTAGTAAATAATTACATGAAATAAGATATTTCAAAAAAAAAAGCAATTTAAACTTTTGATATTAAAACATTCATAATAAATTTTACTGCTTTTATAATCTTTTAATATATATGTGTGGTACAATGAAAACATTATGTAAAAAACATCATTGTGACGGCGAATACCCCACACTACAGCAAGCAACACATTATGTAATTGAGGGCGGATGATGGATTGATAATATTATGTATTTATGTGAAATAAAGAACACTCATCATGTTTGCTTCAGCCTAACATCCCAGCTAGTGCCGCACTTCTTTAAATCCCGCCATATTTGCATGCGGTTATATCGAAATTAACACAATTGAACATGACGAGGGAAATTCTCCATTGGTTATTTGTAATCATATCCCAGCGCTAGTTCAAATAACAACAAATAAAAAACTTACAGTCTACTATTGTACTCCAACTGCATTCAACAAACAATGGAGATTACTGTTCAAATGATTTGAATAAATACTAACAATTTCTGTGGAAATTTCTCATTTGTTCAAATAATATTATCATTGTTTAATACGCATCCACTAATATAAGTGCTTCTAGCATTGTAACTGGGATTTTCAGCTTGGTTTACGTCAATACAAAGAACACATATGAAAGCTCAGATTATGTATGTAGTGAAGAATCAAGGCATAAACTGATTTACGCTCGTGTCCCATGGATTATCAGGTGCATAACATCTGAGTACGAGTTCCAGCATGTAACCATGTTCTTAGAATAATTCACGCCCTAGAGAAGGACACGAGATAGTGAGGAGACATTGCCAGTGTGTGGCACGTGAGCAATGAGCATGCAGTGCATATTATACGGATACATGCCGGTCAAGAGGATTGTGGTTTGTCTTCGCCACTGATTAGATTCGCCGGTGGGATGAGCTCAGGACAACATTTTTCATCGTATTAAATGTACATTAAACAAAAAAAGCGTTTTTGCCGAATCCAGGAAATTTCAAATACATTCTATCAGTATCACATATTAACCTGTAATTTTTCACTTTAAGAAATTGAATAATCGGAAAGTTGTTAATTATGTCATGTGCATTATCAAAAACTAGGAATTAAGCTTCGCAAACGCTTTTTTTGGCGCGTTGTTGGATGAGCGTAATTGGTGCATTGAGCTGCCATGTGGTATGCAGATTTTCTGTCGTTCTGTGAAAAAATCATTATCAAGTCGAAGAAAGAACGAAATAAATCGTAATTTAAAAAAATGCAAAATTGCGATTTTCACAAGAAATAATTTTTCGATTGCGCTCAAATTTCACACGAATATGTTATTTTATAAAATTAAGGTTCTGTAAAAAAATCATTACAATCGGATAAAGCATGTAGGTATTAAAGTCGAAGAATTTTTTTTAAAAGAAAAAAAATCGTAAAATTGGGTTTTTCATGAGAAATAATTTTTTGATTGAGCTCAAATTTCAAACGAATATCTTAATTCATAAAATTAAGGATCCGTGAAAAAATGATTACAATCAAATAAAGCATGTAGGTGTTATAAGTCGATGAAATTTAAAAAAAAAATACGAAAAAAATCGTAAAATTGCGATTTTGATGAGAAATAATTTTTTGATTGAGCTCAAATACGTGGCAGTTCTAAGTTCAGAGATTTCAAAGGTCTCCAGAAAATTTCTACGCAATTGGATTATCGGTTTAGCCGGAATCGTGTTAACAGACAAACAAAAATACAAAAAACATTCCGGATTTTTTCTCCAGTGTAGTAGAATGGAATCTTCGCTTCGCTCGCTACGCTCATCCAAAAATGTATTCTTCATAAGCTTGCAAAATTACTAACAAACTAAGCAATATTATGACTATGCACTTATTCATATAGGGTTATGCGTATAGGTAATCCTTTCTTGGCAACATCCTATTTTTCAAATCCATAGGATGAAGATGTGTTCTAGAATACATTCTTGCATCCTGTATTAAAGCCTAGTTTGATCGAGCTCATCCAATGCATACAGATTCAAACACTGAAACACACTTATTTTGACGCAATGTTTGAACGCTGATGTAGATCGCACCTTTACGTAAAGTAAAAATACAAGATAATAAAACGAACATCATTATTTGATGAACATGAACAAATCTAAATTAGGCCTACAACACATTTACTGGAAACACTTAATCAAACAAAAAATGTATGATTCTAGGAAATCAACTTATTCTAGGAAATCAACTTCCATGACCATTAGAAAATTAAGCTTAGCCCTTTCACACTTTTCGTTGAAATGTGATTCGTTGTAGTTGTTATAATTTTTATATTACATAGTATAAAATTTAATAAAAAATAATTTTTGATAAGCTTGACGCAAATATCTGTAATGATTGCATACGAATTTGAAGAACGAAGGCACATAAGCAGATTCACATAATTTTGAAAAAAAAAACTCTATTCTTTTACCAAAAATTCATAGATAACTCATTTTTTAAACCTACTTGTAAGTATAAATATTAAATATAACTGTAAACACGCAACATATTATCAAGCTCATCTCAGACAACAATTGTTCGTGCACATTGTAAGACACAAGTGTTTGTTATATTGATCATTTCAGACGTAAAATGGACCAACAAAACTTTGTATGAAGAATAATTATGTAACTTGCATTATTTTGCATATTTTTAAAAAAGTATTTAAGTGGGTTAGTCCACTTTGCTTATAAACTCCTCTATACGGGGCAAGATAACAACATTTGTTTGAAATACGACCATCTCCTTCAGCTGAAATTGATAGGCAATGTTCTATTGATTTTTTATTGTCAAAGTAACATTAATATGTTGTTAGGAAGTTCTCCCCACTGACGATGTGGCTGGTATTCTACATTAATAATATCGTAGACGGCTAAAAGTTTATACTTAACTTTAATTTAATATAACCCATTCTGAAAGATAGCTTTGTTAGGGACACGTGACAAAAGGAATATACACACATCACAGCTACTTTAATACAATCAGCATACGCGCAACCACACACGCACACCAATATGTTTTCTGTGTTAGTCTAGTGGAGTTCAACTTTGACAGTAATGAAGGAGGCGTAAGTCCAGAAATTTCAATGTGTTCACAAATTATATCCTCCAGAGAACTTGTTTTACTACGTCATTTAACTACGAATGTAAATTCTGGGCGAGTATACATTATGAGAATATTATAGACAGTTTTAGCTTTTTGAAGATATTGTAACATAAAAATAATAAACTTATGTATTCGTGTTATTGTGGCGATAATATAACAAACTACAAGGGCAGGTATTAATCGATCGTAGTTTGAGCCCCAGTTGGGACAAACTAATATAGATATATTATCATGCGAAGGAATACGATTTTTAAATAACAAAGTAAAATATTATTTAGCGCAATTTATTCTATAAATAAAGGATACCATTGTTTAAAAGGAATACCGTAGACTTTTTTTTAGAATTGCAGAATTAATATGATGGCATAGGGATACATTGCATCATATTGATAACATTTAACCTGCAAACGGTGTAAGCAATTCTTATTTTCTTATTTTCTTTCATTCTCAGGATGTTTCTGGTCCGCTGGTTTGCTGGCTGCACAATGCCTGCTACGCGACCTGTCAGGTGATGTTTCTCTGCCTCCGTGCTCAGTCCGAGAGCCTATGATTCACGTTACTAATACTACTCTTAACTTCTCTTACAGATGGCCAGCCCGCCACTAAACGGATAAGGACTAACATAGAGTGGTGGCGTTCGTTTCGACTAGCCGTATTTCGCCGTCTGTAGGGAAACAGAGGTAGTATTTCCATTTGATGCCGGCATATCTCATTGTCTAGATAGTATAAAACTTGAACTTTTATTTCAGTACATGATGAGTAAAACACTATTACAAGAGCGATGTACGAGTGACTAATAAGATAACCACTTATTCTCGTTTTATAGTTGGAAAAACTCATAGCAACATTTATTAAAAACAGTTACAGGCTTATGAGTTCGGATTAAGTTGTAGGTTAGAGTAGACTGAAAGCAAACGCTAGTACAGCACAAACATGGAACTACATTCATATAATTATGTGCATAGTCATTTTCATGTAATAATTTTTTAAGTATATTTTTATGTTGTACATTGTTTTAATGTGAATGTTAAATTGCACTTGTTCGACGAATCAGATGTCCTGTTGTAATGTGGCTTCATAACAAAATAAAAAATCTCGGTGCCCGTTAGGGCGCCGCAGCCAAGCCGCGGTGCGCTACACACTCAAGCACCTTATACACCAAGCAGAGTTGGGGTGATTTCGAGGTGTTACCCAGCCGTCATGTAACGTGATGTGAACTTGAAAACTATCACAATCGAGGGGATTTAGGTACCTGACAACACATGCCAAATTTTATTGGGTACGACCATTCCTTCTTGGTGAAAAAATGGCTTGAAACATGCTCAAAATCACTTTAAGGATGTTAGCTACTCCTACTACTGCTACTACTGCTACTTACATCTAATACGTCGGCCCGCGATTCTGACCAGACGGGTGGGACTACAATGTTCATATTTTACATGGACATTAAGGTTATAGTATTATAGTCTCTTTTGAAAAAAAAAGTTGAAAAAGTTTGTTGGAAGGCTTCCAAATAAAGGTTTTAAAATAAGCCTTATACAATCAACAAGTAACCATAGTTACTTGACACTTGTTGACGGTATAAGCAGAGTACGGCGGGAAAGTGCGATACGTAAACAAATGGCGGACATTTTAAATTTTGCTTCTATGTGTGAAATGAGAAAAGTTGTCATTATACTCTCATAAAACAAATCAGAAACCGTCCCTGACCTAGGCCCAGATGTAGAAAATTATTTATAATACAACAGTGTAGGTCTAAAGTTCCATTAGGCTATAGGACTAGATAAAATTATTACTTACATTACATGTTTTGGCAAGCCTAGCCAACCCTAGGCCAGCACAACATAGTTCTGTCACACAATACACACAAACACAATGTCGAAGCAAGGTGTCAAAATAATATGCGCTTGCTCATCTGTTTGTTTACATAATTGCAACAATCAAATCATTTCACGCAACTCGTCTTTCGATTGGCCCGCGTTTATGAAGGCACTGCCATCTAGAATAAATATAGAACTTTTTCGAGCTCTTTGCTATACGCATATCTTTTTAAAGTGTCAAACGAAAACGACTTCGTTTTCAAATTGCGTTTTCAACAGTCATCTCCCACGAACTCAAGAATTGGGGTCCAGTCCTTATACCGTCGTTATACCATGGTTATACCACCTATACCCAGGATGTACATGAATCCGGGTCTAGATATTTTACATCCTATATTGTTATTGCTAATACCATAGAAATTAAATCAACTTTGATAAAATTATTATATTTTAACATATAATTTTGCAATGGAACTTGAAAAAGTAATGAGATCACACACATAACAAAAACTTGTAGAAATACAGCCAAACCTTACACACTCAAAAGAAATGAGATCTAAAAAAAGGGCCAAGCTCATCTACCCTTCCACATTTGCGCATTCTTAATTCATAAACGTACAGTGTCCCATAACAGCATCCTCGAAAAGCTTGGCAAAATAAAATTTGCATGTTATTACGTTTTAATTAATTAGAAAAAAGAACTTGGATGAACTATTTCGTTTAAATTAATAATCGCAAATTCTATTTTGCCAAGCTTTTCGAGGATGCTGTTATGGGACACTGTACGTTTATGAATTAAGAATGCGCAAATGTGGAAGGGTAGATGAGCTTGGCCCTTTTTTTAGATCTAATTTCTTTTGAGTGTGTAAGGTTTGGCTGTATTTCTACAAGTTTTTGTTATGTGTGTGTAAAATTAACACTAACCTTTTTATGAACGGTCTACTTTTGTTATGCGATAGGGGGTATCCTGCTTTTAACAAGAAAGGCTTCAAGTTTTAAAAAAGTTTTTTTATTATGTATTGTCTGCTTCTTACTACAGCACTAAGTCCCGCAAGTGCATTCCTAATATGATTTCAGTAAACACGATCTCAGTATGGTTGATGCATTACTATCAGAGTTCGTGCTCCGAAGATGGATGGAGTCATGGATGGAATGGAACGTCAGCTGCACCGTGAATGATACTCTTATGAGAGGTCAGAGTTTCTAACAATCTTGAGTGTAGTTTTCAAAAAGGTATTCCTTCGTCAAATAATTAATATGAATTTGAGTCGTATAAAGGAAACACTAGAAGTTCCTCTCATGGGATGTACGTAATTAGTAGATGAAATTGAGTAAAGTTTGCGTTATTAGTTTCCTTTAGAAATATAAACTACGAAACTACACGGAGACCTAGAGGATCAATATGGTTCATATATTTATTTATATTTTGCAGGTAAGAGAAGAAGAAATGAACGGATGGTCAAGAGCTCTTCTAACTTCAGGCGAATCAATTCCGAGGATTCACTTCATGACTGAAGCAGTCGTCGAAGAACTCTCCACTCTCCAGCCGGGTGGATTATTGGAGGTGATAAACGAACTCTCTGCATAGCGCTCACCTCGTGCAGGTAGTCGCCTCACTCGGCTGCACACGACTGAATCAGTCGGAATCAGATGAGCAGCCACAGCATAAATACGACTTAAATAGGAGCTGAATAATCGTTTTATCGAGAAAACAGATTTACATAGTTAAAAATATAAATGAATGAAAGTGATACAAAATTGTAAAATTAATTTTTATTTTATCTTATCAGACTTTGTAAGAGTAAGTTTTTCTGGTCTTTTGCAAAGATATGTTGTGTAGAGCCATGAATTATGTATTATATTAATTAATATCAAATATCAAAACGTAATATCCGTGCAATTGCTTTGGTAAAACAACATAGGCCTATATTTCCAATATTTTTTAGAATGTAATGAAAAGTGGACAATTTTGTAAAGTTATAACTCCGCAGATGAATATAAAATACATAATTTTAAATGGTTATCATCCATACAATAAGTCATTAATATAAGTAGTTAATATTTATTGTATTACTTAACAGACTATAGATGCATGTATGTATGTGTGTACTGTATGTATTTATTTGCGTTATGTTGACCCCTCACAACAGGTTGATAACCTCCAAATTATACATTCATCAAATTTACTCATCTTCAGCATACGCCACAAAGACTTTTAAGATACGTTTAACTGAATCAAATTTCTGTTTAATAATTTTGCAGACTTAAAACTGTTGACTGACGAGTCCGCGAATTTAATCTCATAATATTAAATATTTCAAGTAAGGTGACTCATTCGTAACCTTTAATCATAAAGATTGAACACCTATAGTAGGCCCTACTATAGGATCTAGGATGATCTGCTATAGGACCTACCATTGCAGAGGTACTTCAAGTAAATCTTTAGGGTCAAACACACACACACTGTTCTTATAGGCGTCAATTGTGCACAGCGCACTCTTCACGTTATTTGCGAATCTATAGTCATAAGGCGACACCACAACATCAACGACGATGTCATTCGGCGAGTGAAGTAATTAAGAATCATTGTAACCTCGCTTGGGTAGAGCTTATTCGAAGCAAATTTATTTTAACAAATAAAGAGTGTTTAGAATTTACATCCAGTGTCGGTGAATTGACACCATTGTGTGAGAGACGTAAGTTAATATTATTGCTAGTGACGTTTATTTGCCATTTGCTACAAAATCCCATTGAACATTTTGAAGTATGATTGACAGTATCATATTAACTGAATAATAACAACTGGGGATTAAATATGAACTCAAAAAACACTGGCACATGCCAATATTAATTTAGTTTAACATTCTATACTTACAACTGTCAGTGGCTTATCACTTGGGTAAGCTTCAGAAAATAATAAAAACCTTTATAAAATCCTTACATATATTGCAACATATGAACGAAGGTGTTAGAATTCAACAACATAGATCACAATGCTACCTGCTAGGAAGCTTCGCAAACGCTTTTTCAGGCGTGTTGTTGGATGAGCGAATGTTTTTTTTAAACATAAAAGTGTAAAATTGCGATTTTCACGAGAAATTATTTTTCGATTGCGCTCAAATTTTACACAAATATATAAATTCATAAAATTGAGGTTCTGTGAAAATATCATTACAATCGGATAAAGCATGTACAGATGTTATAAGTCGAAGAAATAATTGTTTTTTAAAACGAAAAAAGCGTAAAATTGCGAATTTTATAAGAAATAATTTTTCGATTGCGCTCAAATTTTACACGAATATATTAATTCATAAAATTAAGGTTTTGTGAAAAAAATCATAACAATCGGGTAAAGCATGTAGGTGTTATAAGTCGAAGAAATTTTTTAAAAATCGAAAAAAATCGTAAAATTGCGATTTTTATGAGAAATAATTTTTTGATTGCGTTTAAAAACGTGGCAGTTCTAAGTTCAGAGATTTCGAAGGCCTCCATAAAATTTCATCGCAATTGGAGTGTCGATTTAGCCGGAATCGTGTGAACAAACCCACAAAAATATAACAAAAAAAAACATTCCGGATTTTTTTCTCCAGTGTAGTGAAATGGAATCTTCGCTTCGCTTGTTACGCTCATCCAACAACCATGCCCGAAACCCCATAATTTACAATTAAGGAAATAATTTATTCAATATTATAATTATTTCAACTGTCGACATTGAATCAGTCCGGAAATTTAGTCACGTTTTCACAAAAACAAACCAAGTCCTCAAGTTACAGTCAGAAAATAAGTTGCAAAAGATGTTATCAAAGTCCAGGATAACACCTGATTTTTCACTGCCTGTTTTCATACTTTCACTCTTATAATATACACGTAAATATGCTGAAGCAACTCGACTCCTAAAAAGTACCCTTTTCATTGGATGCCCTCTGTGCCATGTGAACAAAACTCACATTTTCTTCCTCTTCAGGTGACTCACGAGGTCATAAGGTATAGATACTAGAGAGTGAGGAGGAACTTTGGATCATATAATTGCCTATTGCCAATGTTTTATATTTTGGATCATCGAATGAATGAATGAATGAATGAATGAGTGAATACGGCTAAAACGAAACTGTGTCGAATTTTTTTTATTATAATTTTATGGCAATAACAACTACACTACACTTTCCACCAACTACTCTCTTCTATATTTTGTGTTCACTAAATCATCTCTCGGCTTAAATGTGTGGGTGTCTCCTAGCAATCGCGTGGATGTAGATAGTTCCGACCGGGAAACTTTCTGTTACCATTTAGTGTCACGTGATTAGCTTCCTGTCACAGTCGCGTGACACGTTCAGATTGCAAAGTCACCTCTTGTCAAACCAATCGAAAAGAAATCTTGTAAACAATAATGGGCATTAGATCGACATGCGACGGGCTATACAGTCTCGGTTTCATCATAACAGTCCGTATGTCACATCAGCAGTCTCATTCATCATCATCATAATCCAGTAGAGGTTCTGCGTTCAATAACCCGTCATGGAAAGTGTGATCGACTTCACCCCTGACGGACACTGATGGGAGTTGTGACGTCAGCTTTAGAACGCGTTCCATCTTAGTTTACAACAGCTGTTGGTGTTGAGGTTGTATCAAGTGTTTACCTCAGTCACGAACACGGTTGTAGCCATAGAAAACAATGTGTTGAGATGTAGACACAAATATAACATTATTAGGTTTATGCACGCGAAATGTTTTTGATTGGTTTGTGCCTTACGTTTCTTACGCCTAATCTTTAATGTTTGCAATTAATGTACAAGCTTATGTCGAAGGAATATGAACATAAGCCTCATTCATCACAATCCCAGCCGACGACCGTAACACTAGCTTTCCAATTATTTAAGAATTGGAATTTAGGCATACGAACCTTAAGTTTGCCTTATGGTGAATAATTATGCTACCGTGCACAACGACAGTGTTGGCTAGAGCGCTAAGCGCTCGACTCTGATTCCGGAGGTCCAGGGTTCGAATAACGTCGAGACCGGCAATCCTAACTGAGTTTTTTCCGAGGTTTTCCTCAGTCGTTAATGCGAATGCAAGTGATTGAGTCCTCTTAAATAACATCCCACCACAATTGTCCTATCCGCAAAATACATAGTTAGGGTCACACCGGTTAAATCTGATGTGTATACCCTACAGAGGGCATCCTACAAAAATGGAAGTATGTACCGTGCACATTTATTTCGTGAATGATTTAAATATGTCATATAAAAAATCGACATTTGTAAATGCCAACAAATTGCACGATTTGTTTATTATCAATCACTCTAAAATTTAAAAAAAGTATATTAATGTGTTGTCATCGTTATTGTTTTGTCATTCTCGAATATTCAACTATTTTACTCAGCCGTATACTCTACAACTCTGATAAGAATTCTACGAAAAACTTATTTTCCGTTCGTACAAATGAAATGCGTTGACAGCTGTTGTTAATATCATATTATAAATTAAATAAGATCAGTTATTTAACCATAGGGCACACACATATTATTCATAACTTCATGTCAAATGGGGTTTAAAACAGCGAGGATCCGCGTTAACCTTGCCAATGCTGGTGCCACCGAGGAATTGGCCAACCAGCGCTCGGTATTGATACTAAGACCCGCTGTTTAGCCCTGATTTAACTCCTCGTACCATCGGCAAGGTTACTCTTAAACAGTTTCCTTAGACTTCCCCGATGTTTGCTCATAGTTACTGTTTCATTTGGCATAGCAGGCCGAAAGACGTCAATATTTAACACTTTTGCATGGTTATAATAATATTATAATATGCTACAATGTCTCTTTCTTTAGATGCCACTTATGCAAACATAAAATCGACATTAATTTATTGGCATTGTTATATTTTGCAGTGGTTAAATGTTGGCAAATCTACTTCAAGAGTAAGATGAGTGGAAAACCCCGTGAAGCAACCAATTTGTGTTGCATTTCTCTGCAATAAAAATAAGAATACAATTATTTGAAATGGCCTGAAACCATGTGGTCGAGGTCAGTAAATCAGTATAAAGGGGTGGAGTAAAGGGATACATAGTTAATACGAAAACGTTTTCAAATATCACTTTTACATTGTTGCTCTGTAAAAAGATTGATGTTAATAGCGTACATACTGCTCACACTCCAGTCATGGTACATGGTGCAATGCTATTTATGTACATGGTCACGGTCCGTCCACTACATGGAGGGTGGCGTTCTGCCCGGGCGTGATGATAAACGTTCCTCGGTCACGTGACAGAGGCTGCAGCATGAAACCTATGATGGAAACATCCTTCAGTGCCACCGAAAACTCCTTGGGTCCACGGGTATTGTTTAAATTGAATTTCGCACTTAGGTCGATCTGTCATCATTAACTTGTGAACTTACTGCTGCCACCATGGTTTCCTTTTACACGACCTTTTAAAACCCTAGCTCGATATGAATCCGATTCGTCAACGTCAGAACCTGATTATACCCGAAAAGGAGAATTTTTCAGGAAACAATATTTTCGCCGCGCTAAAACTGATGTGCTTGGCAGGATGGTTTCCCTCTAATCTATTCTAAAAAAATCCATGAGATTCTACTAAAATTTGGAATTCGTCCAATTTTGCAAGGGCCTCGGGGTGAAGGCGAGAAAGAGAACGGAGGTGGGGGAATTGAGGGGAAGTGGAGGGGAAGGGCTATCAGGATGCGATGTGGCTGGTGATGTGCGATAATTTTTATTTGACTGGAGAAGGCGAGAGTTATGCGCTAAACCCTAACATGGACTGCTTTTCTTTTCCTTTTTGCAAAGATCGGAACTGGAAAAGTCAATGATTCAGAAGAAATAACTTAATACTCGCGTTTTCTTCGCATTTGCATGGTTGAATTCTTTTTCATTTTGTTCGCTCTTGACTACTTCTACAGAAATAACTACACAATTGATAGGTGTTCGGAGATAAAGCTTCTACAGTTATCAGTTATCACAGTACCGAGACCATGCACCGCTTTGCGTGGGACATGAACATTCACGAACGTGGTGACTATAGGACAAGGGGAGAAGAACCTGGTTGCCAGGCAAACTCATGTAATTAGATCACAGTCAAGTTACGTATCAAGCAGCACGTTCCAACCAGAGGGTGGGGAGACACGTTGGACAATTGCGGTTAGGCGAGGTGAGGTAACACAAAGGACTTGCCTGAGCCGGATTCGAACCATCGTCCCCCTAATGACACACGCTTCGGACCTGAGCCCTAGTTGTATGAGCCACCGTGGACGGCTAACATGTTTAATAATCAATCATCAATATTAATTCTGTTTCACTAAACAAAAACTCGCTAAAATTAAAGAAAGATTCTAATGAGTTATACATTAAAACATAATAATTATTTCCACCTTAAAATCACAACTTTTTCGCCATAGTTATTCATTGAAATAAATATGAGTCAACAGACGACTTTGCCTGACGAGTAGTTGGAAACATG
Organism: Sweltsa coloradensis; assembly: GCA_024449915.1. NCBI lineage: Eukaryota > Metazoa > Arthropoda > Insecta > Plecoptera > Chloroperlidae > Sweltsa > Sweltsa coloradensis. The sequence continues at coordinate 307,415 of JAMZAV010000321.1, forward strand.
GAAGGGCGCGTGGATAGTAAACAGATCACAAAGAGAAACTTTTCATGACAACTTGGACAAAAGAGACGCGTGTAGGACTGTATGACGAGTAGGTTACAACACGATAGACGTTTGCCGAGAAGTTGTGGAAATACGTGGACTGTTTACGACAAACAAGTATGTATGTTTCTTCATACATCGAAACAGCACCGTGAACAATATTGTTTATATTTTGTGTATATTTCGATGCAGCGTGGTCTCAATTAATTCAAGCAATTAGTCGTTACAACTTACGCACTCTAGATTAGAAGCTTCCGAACTGATAACGTTTAAAGTTTGCGCCGCTCGTCTCTATACAGAAGCCACTAAGCTGGCGCTTAGTTAATTGATTTAAATAATTGATGATTCTGAGCAGTTTCCCCAAGAACACGTGTCTCTCATCCACTCAATATAGATCTGGCACTCTGGGATAAGATTTCGTCTACAGCTTTTGATGTGTGACATATCTTATTATAAGTAAGTGTGCTTCGTTCTTATTCTTTATTGCTGTTTTCCGATAACAAAAATTCGGCGCGCGTTCCACCAGGCAATTGTCAGGTCGTTAAAGAAAGAGTTAAATATTCAACGTGAATTTGACGTCGATTTGCTTTTGCGTGATTTGAATAGTAAATGCACCGAAACACAGAACGCAACGTGAATCGTATTTATGCCTACATATACTACTAGGGAAACGCCAAAGTCGTTGTTAAATGAGTGAGTGAGCCATTTGTTGAGTAATGAAAAATCTAAACAAATGCTATCGATATTTTAAAAAATCACATTTTTATTTTTTGTAGGTTTAAATCGCAATGGATCTAGCTGAGTTTGTTAACAGTTCTCAGAAACTCGTACCGGATGTCTGTTTAAAATTTCAGCCCAATTTGTTCAGCGGTTCGGCTGATTTTCGACGTAGACACACAGAATCACAGAATAAGCGCCGTTTGAGTTGAATGGAGACACTCAGTCGCTCCACTCCATCGTTTAATAACCTTACAAAAATTATTTTTAAAGGGGTATGTCATAATGATAATGTTTATATCCTAGCTAAAAGCCGATCGTAATTAGCCTATTATTTTCGAATACAATTTTAGTTTTATGCATGTAATTGAGCATTATAAAAAAATACACACCTCCCAAACCACTTAACCACAACACTTCTCGATTAAGACTCTTTTATACCAACCTAGAATACACATTAACTTTACGTACTGTTTAATTAACTGGAAATTAATTTTATAATGTAAATTAATTATTCCTTGTCAGTTTGTCCAATCCAATAAATATTAAACCTAACTGAGAAAATATATTTTTTGTGTTAATAGATGATTTAAACAGTAACGACATTCCAGTTACAATATTTTGCATTTATTAAATTCTAACAAAAAGTAATCAAAACGTTTCATTATAAAATGATTTTTGTTGTCAAAAATATGAATCGAAGCTCCGCAGATGCTGATGCCGAGCAGTATGCACAAAACCTGTTTTCCATATAGCAAGGAGACTGATCCCTTCTGAGAAGTGTTCCTTTGATGTTCCCTATAAGCACAGAGGCTTCAGTTCGACTCTGGTAGAGATCACATAGAGGGCTGTTCAACAGTGTCTCCAAATCATTAGCCTAGTGGAAATGTGGCGAAATTCACGTCCCAACAACGAGGAGGATTATGGTTAAGCCTGGACGAAAAGTTGAATATAAATTTTTGCTGTCGCTGGTTAAGTAGAGATTAGTTTAAGGTTACTTGTCATCTTTATAATTTCGGGTATTAGTTAATCAGCTTAGCCCCCTGGATAAAAAAGTTGAAGTAAAATGTAAGCTATCATATAAAAGCCATATTACAACATTGAAAATTTGTTGCAGGATTTGGGCGCAGTAATTTCACAAATTTCACAAAGCATACAGCGGTGGCCTCACCAGTATTATTATAATGGTAATTATCATATGGGAATATTTGTGATAGTTTTTCATATTTTTATATTACTTATAACAAGAGGTACGTGAAAATAGCGTTTTGAGAATGCTACAAAGCGCTATTATTTCACTTAAAAAAAAGGTTTTTCAGTTCTATTTTATTTTATTTCCCATAGTATATATAATTTGTTTTTACACATTATTATTCAGTTGATATTAATTCAACCTTGATGACCAAATTTAAAAGTTCATACATAAACGTATTAAAGTTAGCTAAAAAGTAGATGCTACAAAACGCTATAAAATAACACTTGCAAATGCTATATGCACGTACCTTTACTTAACATATCTTTTCTATATTCTTTTCATTTAATTTATTCTTGTGAGGGCTGCAATATATTATGTTTTATTACGTTTATGTTCAAATTATTACGATACAAAAGTACACAAATAACAAATGTATGTGGGTCTGACAAACTAGAGCTATTGTTATTTAATTTGTTAAATTAAAAGAAATAATACCCCTCTCATGTAGCCAAGGTAGAATAGTTAAGGGTTTTACTGCCTACTGTACGAGGCGTCATGATGTGATATAGGCCAATGAATTGTTAAACAAAGCACAGCCAAATCCAACACTGCTATAGTATAATAGTACTCTGATTGTTACTCAGTATTCAGTAATTCATAAGGGGGGTGGAGGGTTAAACCATTTATTCCATAAATGTACCGAAAGCTAAGTGGACTTGCCCCTCTGAAAAATTTTCTCCTTCAAGGTCATTTTGACGATAATCTGTGCGTTTTAAAGCATCACAATGACCAACTCTTTATCTACTAAAATCCTATTTTGGTCAGATAATAATTTGCCTTTAGTATTGCGATTTTCCTTTGCTACGTGCCGGTACCGGGTTTCCCTACTCCCTTCTGTTCATATTTCATCCTCCAAAGCCAAAGTGCATTAATATTAGACATTAAGCAATATACAATCAATATCCAATCAATTGAAACTTTTAAGAGCACTTTCACACATTTTTGACAAAATGGGGGGGGGGGTATTCGAAGATTTTTTTTAAAAGTAAATTAAATTAAATTACAAATTTACTTTATTTTTTATTTATTTTTATTAATCGTAATTTTTAAAAAAGAAAAAAATGTAAAATTTATTTTACACGAATATATTAATTCATAAAATTAAGGTTCTGTGAAAAAATCATTACAATATGATAAAGCATGTAGGTGTTATAAGTCAACGAATTGTTTTAAAAAAGAAAAAAACTGTAACATTTCGATTTCATGAGAATAATTTTTCTATTGCGCTCAAATTTCACAAGAATATCTTAATTCATGAAATTAAGGTTCTGTGAAAAAATCATTATAATCTGATTAAGCATGTAGGTGTTATAAGTCGAAGAATTTTTTAAAAAATGGAAAAAATTTGTAAAATTGCTATTTTAATGAGAAATAATTTTTCGATTGCGCTCAAAAACGTGGCAGTTCTAAGTTCAGAGATTTAGAAGGCCTCCATAAAATTTCATAGCAATCGTAGTATCGGTTTAGCTGGAATCGTGTTAACAAACACACAATAATACAAACAGAAAAAAAAGAAAGAAAAACATTCCGGATTTTTTTCTCCTGTGTAGTGAAATGGAATCTTCGCTTCGCTCGCTTCGCTCATCCAACTATTCAGTGAACAGAAGTGTAGGAGAAGGCCAAGTTTCTTTAGTACTTTCAATCTCAAACAACACTTATACGAGAAATACCCTCTGTCTGGTCTAGTGGATAAATACACATGACGTCTAGTGGACTTTAATGATGTGAAAGTGCACACATCCAAGTCACTTATTTTGCGTAGACTCACACTCTTACGTCAATTTTTACAACTATTTCCGGTAGTCATTTCCGGTTGTCTTTGGTCTTATTTTAAAGGAAATTTCATGAGAAATATTAAAGGAGAGAATCAAGATTTTTGTATCTATGAAGGGACAGTCAATATTTCAAGACTTAGCCGTAAAAGTGTAGAATTAAGAAATGGCGTTTTTCCCCAAGTCCGATTTTCGTCGACTTTGGCTAAGTTATATTTAAGATTGCACAGGAGTAGCTATATATCGGTGCGATGCAGTGTCCCAGCATTTCAGTTAGAACTCGGCCCACAACTGTCATATCGGCATAATTTTTTTTTTATTCTATTCACGATAAAATTTACTAGGACTTATGTTTTGTCGATTTTCGAAATTGTACATAATATGGTCTTATAAAAAATGGCGAACTTGGTCAATATTTTGAAAATTTACCTTCACTTTAGAGCTTTATAAAAAAATTACAAAAAATTTTATGGAAAAAGTACAAAACATAAGTTCGAATTTCAACAATTATCTTCAAATTAAAAAAAAAATTATTAAAATCGTATATGTAGTTACCGCTAAACTACTGAACTACGAATGCATGTTTTGCAGCTATTTTAGGCCTTTTCTGCCCCAGCAAGTGGCGCACTCTGGCGATACGACTTTTTGAGTGACAAGGGGGTTATTTATGTTCGAAAAAACGATTTCATTGGCCATGAATGAAATTGTTTAACTAATGCAGAACACCACACAATGCATAGGCCTATAATACATATTTGTTATAGAACACGGTAACAGTTTAAGACATATTGAGTTATGTGTGCAAGGTTTTGCTTCAATCAACAGGTTAATATTAATTTTGTTAAGATGAGCCCAATGAGAACACGTACATTGCAAAATCATAATAGGTCATATATATCTTCGATGAAAAGCAATGCTAAAATATGGTAGTATGATTTACAATGGCCATCTGTTCATAATTAGATCACGCCGAACACATGATGCGACAATATAGTTACTTTAAAGAACGTATCGCAATCTTTGTGAATATGGTACTAAACAAATTATAACTATTCAAAGATTCGAATTGAAAATGCCTCGTTTTGGCTCGAACCCGGATCATTTGGTTCTATAGGAGCGTTTCTTTATTAGTCTGTTGGATGAGCCACGTCACAAAAACTAGTTTTATTATGCGCAGAGCGCAAGGCATTCTAAAAATGTAAATATTGTTCCGTGGTGGTAAAATATGTAATGTTTATTTGTAACAAGTCATTTTTAATCGATTTAAAGTTCCTGAGTTTTAGCATTTGATAACGGTAACATAATATAGAAATTGTATCAACTGAGGATAGAACCCCAGTCTTCCGCTGTCTGAGCTGATGCTCCAACCATCTGAGATTTGGATATGGCGTTATTAATTCGGTCTACTAGGTACTTCTATTTTATTATTGGTGTGTGATAGCGTTGATATAATCAATAATCATAGACAAACAGTGAAAACAAAACGGGACTGTGTGCATACCCAGAAATAATAAAATCTATAAGTAAGGACTACATCCAGGCTATAACCGGTACGCTGTACAAGCAGTATTCGCATTGGCTTATTCACTGTCCGCATTATTTGAGTCGTTCTAGATTTAGAAAAGTAATGATCGCTGCATCACAGATCACAGATAAATCACAGATAAACGCATTGAATCTAATAGTCCCTCCTCCCCACGACTCAAGCACAAATCTCGCCGATGAGACAGTCTCAAGGCCGTGCATCGCGCGTTTTTAATCACTCCCGACGTGTATAATGACAAATCATTGCTTATATTTTTACGTATTTTCCAATCACTCACTAATTATTAAGTGTTTATAATGTTTATTGTGTCATGCAATTATACATAACAAATTCTGTAACAACAACCATATAAAGAACAACAAACTCTGTCCGTTCTGTAGTTTTGCACACATCATTAGAATACATATTATCTATCTAGCCTAGATTATACAAGAAACAGACAAAGACACCTAAATTTTTTGGAGCATATGAAAATTTTAAAATACACTTTGTTTACTGCTCTCTTGAACTTGAACTCATTGAAAATGGTGTTCCACTGCACTACGTCATGCAGTGGCGGGTTGTGCATTGCAGGGCGTTGATTTTGAACTATACAGAATTTCATTGTTCGAGCCCTCATCACGTTATGTATATGAGAGCAAACTTTAGGCTTTTACCACATTGACCGTGTGAGTGGTCGCATATGGGTGTTTTTAACTTTTTGAAATCAAGTTACACATCATTGTCATTCTTCAAAAGTAGTCCATTCAGAAAATATTAGATGCAAATCTCCAAACAAAAATACACAATAAAAAAAACAATTCCGAAACAGAAAATATTTCTCGCCAATTTGAGTAAATAACGTATTTACTTGGAATCGGTACTATTACGCACGGATATCTAGAATAAGGTATTCCGCATCCGGGAGGACGGTGCACCATTGTAGACAAGTTTAGTAGTGGTTGGTTGCGAGTTGCGACGGTCCATCATGCTTGGTTGACCAATAATGCAGTGTTTATTTTTACATAGCAATTAATAGTTAACATGAGAACATGTATAATTTTTGGTAAAATGTTAATTTATTGTATGCATTCACTAAACAGATTTTGAATCTTGAAACTTGATAATTGATTTATTTCAAGGGAATGAACGTGTAAAGGCTATCACAAAGCGTACACACTTGTACGCCTATCTACAAAAACAATACAATCTAGAGGCATTGTGATCTCAAAGAAGGGCCAAGCTTCTGATTATTCTACTTGTGCTCAATATAAAAACATAACTTCACTTTGTCCCGTTACTTCATCGTTGCACAAGCTAGTCAAAATGTTCATTGCAACAATTGTTTTAATTGCGTGCAAATTCATAATGCCGAGCTATATGCAACGATGCGGTCACGGGGCAAAGTGAATTTATGTATTTATAGTGTGGAAGTGAGATTTACAGATTATAATGAATGACGAAGAAGCGATTAAAATAAAGCAACACCCTCCTAATATTTAGTTTTCATAACGCATAAAATGGAGTTTCATATAAATAATCTATAATATGTTATTATAAACAAACTATATTTTATAGCATTATATGTTTACACACATTGTAGAAGATTGTTTTTTAGTTTCTCCCTAGTTACATTTAAAAAAAAACTTGATCAACTTTTTGTTTCAAATTGCATCTATCACTATTACGTGCACGTTAATTGGATGAGCGAAGCGAAGACTTCAATTTCACCGACCCCCCAAAAAATTTAGCTCGGGTGTTTTTTTGTTTGTTTTTTTTGTTTTGTTTTTGTTTGTTTTTCCGTCTGTTTGTTCGCTCTCTACCGGGCAAACGGCATATGCGATCTTGATGAAAATTTGACACGACCTTCGTTTTCTCTGAACTTAGACTTGCTACATTTTTGGGTACAATCGAAGAAATATTTCTCATGAATATCGTACTTTAAACAATTTTTTTCGATTTTAGTGCGATATTTTCGTGCCATTTGGGCCAATTCTGACCAAACGGGGGGGGCTACAACGTTCATATTTCACATGGACATTAAGGTAATGGTGATGTATTGCTTTCTAAAAGAAAAAGTTGAAATAGTTAGGCAGAATCGAGAGAAAAAAAGCTTTTAATAGACGTTTTTTTGACTTTTGTGCGATATTTTCGTGCCATTTGGGCCAATTTCTGACCAAACGGGTGGGGCTACAACGTTCATATTATACATGGAACATTAAGGTTATGGTTATGTAGTACCTTTTGAAAGAAAAAAGTGGAAAAATTTAGCCAGAATCCATAGAAATAAAGCTTTTAATACAAGTTTTTTACGGTAAATAATACCAATTGACAAGAAACAAAAGAAACTTGACAACATTCACCTTCGATGCGTAGGCAGACAAAAACAAAGCACTTGCAAAAGTAAAGATATCCCACGCAAACTAAAACCTTTAAAAAGCTCATCCATCAACGCGGCGGGACTTTAGCGTTTTCCCTAGTTAATTTGAACGTTGTAGACCTACCCGTCCAGTCAGAATCCTTGGTTAATTGAAAGTGACGAATAGGGTCTATTATTGGATGAGCGAAGCTAAGACTTCAATTTCACTGACCTCCCAGAAAATTTAGCTCTGTGTTTTTTTTTTGTTTTTTTTCCTGTTTTTTTTTCTGTCTGTTTGTTCGCTCTTTACCGGGCAAACGGCATATGCAATCTTGATGAAAATTCTAGGGGACCTTCGTTTTCTCTGAATTTAGAGGTGTATTGTTTTTGGGTACAATCGAAGAAATATTTCTCATGAATATCGTACTTTTACGATTTTTTTCGATTTTTAGTGCGATATTTTCGTCACATTTGGGCCGATTCTGACCAAACGGGTGGGGCTACAACGTTCATATTTCACATGTACATTAAGATTATGGCGATATAGTACCTTTTGAAAGAAAAAATTGAAAAAGTTAGCTAGGATCCATAGAAATAAAGGTTTTAATATTAGTTTTTCAATTTTGAGTGCGATATTTTCGTCACATTTGGGCCGATTCTGACCAAACGGGTGGGGCTACAACGTTCAGATTTCACATTGACATTAAGGTTATGGTGATGTAGTACCTTTTGAAAAAAAAAAATTGAAAAAGTTAGTCAGAATCCACAGAAATAAAGGTTTTAATATGAGTTTTTTGAAGTTTATAATACCAATTAACAAGTAACAATAGAAACTTGACAACAATCACCTACAATGCATTCAAAAAGCACTTGCAAAGGAAAAGTGCGAACAAACGCACAAAACGCAAACAAAAAACTTACAAAAAACGCTCATCCATCAACGCGGCGGGACTTTAGCGTTTTCCTAGTTACTAGTAATATCAGTCCGAATGTTAGCACACCACTGCTTGGCTGCGGCGCCCTAACGGGCAGGGCACCTATCATTATTGTATGTGAACAAACAACGGTCAATCGGTCATTACAAGTTTTCTGCATACTGACCCCCACCAATTTTCATATGTATAACTTTGCATTGTTTAGTTTGTTTACGTCCCGAACAACCTATGGGGTGGCTTGTTCTTAGTTTCGATTCATTTGATTCAATGTTGTGGTCGTCGATCGAGGTGTTGCTATTATAGTAGCCTAAACATTCTCGCAAATGACGTCTTTTTATTTCCCTGTGTCCATATCTACTGTTTGTGTCGACTGTCGGGACATGTGTTTTATTTATGACCACTGCTGTGACGCAGCGGTCTACATCGCGTTGCATGCGCAGTGCAGACGCGAGAGACTAAATCAAAGACATCGTGAATGGATCACCAATTGCGCGGTGTGGGGCAGGGGGGGTACCCACTCCATGACCTGCTCAATGGAAGTGCGTAACGTGTCAAGCAAAGCGGAGAAGAAAGTTTGGCTGTTATTTTTTTCTGTGTTTGTTTGTTTGTTTGTTTGTTTTATTGTTTTGCTTTTTACCAGTCTTACTCCGATCGTGATGAATCGTGGTGAATCCCGAGCGGGGACAATTTTACTATTGTAAATGTATCTATATTATGTGGAAATTATTAGGGTTCGGGCATATGTACGAGTTCATAGAATATAGATTATTATATATTATAGATAGTATTTCACCTATGTTTATCATTACCAATGTGCAAGAATTAAATAAAAAACTTATCCAACGATAGCCACACCTAATTGCAAAGAATTAGCCTTAAAATTAATTACGGGACATAGTCCACGAGCAATTTTTTTGAAAATGGGTATTTTTGAAGTGGTTATTATGTGTCTACAAAAATGAATAGATGAATTAATTTTTTTGCTTAAACCTAGATGATTGAAGCCCCCTGGATATGCCACTGGGCTTAATTATCAGGAGGTGGATTTGCTTATTTATCCAATGAATGATTGCCAAAATTAAATGAATAAAATAATATAAAAATGGTACTTCCGTAACTAACGCAATAAACATCCACAATTGAATGATAAAATGAATACTTACAAAGCAATTTATACATACACCACTTTGTTCAAATGCAGTTACCAGCTATCTCTTGAGGTCTTTCATCAACGAATTTTACATTATATGCCGGTACGGCGGTACTGGTACCGGGTACCTATTACGGACGTGGGTTTGAATCCACTACGTTTTTAGTCAGGAGATTTTAAAAATCTTTCTTCATTCACAGCAAACAATAATTCCATTTTGATATTTCCTGATAATGTACATGATCAGCTTTTACCTTTAATATAATATATGAGTTTGAACAAAATATGGTTCGATGTAATAACCTCAGCCACCCTAGTCTCCTAGAACTAACATCATCTTGTTCTAACTCGTTCAACGAGTGAGCCCGATGAGTCGAATAGCAGTGTGAACGATCTGGCGCTACGCTGGCTGACTGAGACGCGCGCTTTCAGAGCTTCTGCAGTACATAGTGTAGTCACAGCCACACGAGGCAACTGCGACCGTGTATTGGACGGCTCATTTTCGAATATTTTGAGTGACACTTGTTAAGTCCCACCTCCAGGGCCTCTCTTTAGCTTCTCCTTCCACCAACGTAGGCCACTATACCGAGGTCCTGTCCCACCTCAATTTGTTTGATCTTTGTACTATTTTTTCCACGGTTTGTGCATTTTTCACCGTATATAAATGTGCCTATACCCTTCTATAATACCCGCTGTAAGGCACACGCAGGTTTAACTGGTGTGACCCTTTCCAAGGGCTATTCGCAAAGCTCAATCCCAGCATTCGGCAAATATTTAAGATATTTTGGGTAACACCTTCAGTTCAGTTAGGATTGATGGTGGATCGAATCGAGCCAACAACTTACATAATTAGAGTATCGCGTGAAAACGCTGACACCCGCCTTGGCTTAGGTTTATTCCATTTGACGACTAGGATGGTAACGGGATTTTAAATAACCGACCGAGAGTTTATGGAGATGAGAATATGACAACGCGTTTTATGGCGCGCGCGAAATTAATTTTAAATCCGTACAATGTAAGTGATGACAGCTGAGTAGTAGCATTGAGTTTGACTAGAGCGCGCCTGTGGCTTAGGTAAGAGTAGTATCATATAGTTTGTAATGCTGGGTTAGAGGGCAAACGCCAATGGGCGCTTGTCTACGTGCCGTACCTTGATCGGCTAGTAGAATAATAACGGCAATACAAGAGGCAGGACATCAAGGCTGTGTGCCGTTCTGTTTAGGCAGCTTGGCGGCCATTGGAGCCGAGTCTCGAGCGCCTACACTATGATATTGTATGTTGTATGGGGCGTTGGTTGCCACGAGGACGGCATTCAGAGCGGTTCAGAAACAGCGAGCGAAATTACCCGGCACACGGTTGTACTTTTAATTATTACGTAGCTCGGGCCACAAACACCCTTGGGTTAAATGTGTACATATACGTTACAAATATAACAGACCGTGCATTATTATTATTTATTAGTCGTGTTTTTTATTGTACAACATTGAACATTGGGCTTCAATATTGTCGTGATTTACCTCCCTGTTAATACCACACTATCTTTATCTGAATTGATAAATTCAATCACAATTGAGCATGAAGTTTAGGCCTGGTAGGGATAGAGAAATATTAATGGAGAAGGTACAATATACGATTTAAAAATTTTATGGTTTATCGTAGGTATTATCAATCAAGTTGTAAAGGCATACGGAGCTTTATCGTGTGATCAATATTAATTATGGTGCGAGCATTTTTAAACACTGTGCTTGGGGTAGATTCAGCGTAGCTGTGTGGTATTCATAAATCAACTCAACAGATTGTCTTTCAACAAAGAGTTTATCATAATATTATCTTTAATGATAATAATCTAGTAAATCTAGTAGACAACGCGTCTAACATAAATATTAATTCATTTGTAACTGCTGGTTATAAGGACAGCCTATATATACATAGTAGGAACTAGTACTAGTAGTAAGAGCATAGAAAAAATAACTAGCTAGGCGATAACTCTAGAATGCTAAATATATTCCTTTAAAATATGGGATTACCTTGCTCTACTACATCGGTTTATTATTCTATTCTAAACTTAATTATTAATTATTCATCTGTTGTTCCTTCTCACCGCGCATCATTTGTAGTGTTTCAACACTCGTTATTAACTTAGCTTTAATGGGATAACCGCTTTGCCACCGTCACGAAACAACCCTTGACGAGACCCTGTTAATTGTCGAATAACTTGCATCCAAACGCCAGACAGACCGCAAGGAAGATTCAGTCAAGCCTTTCCTAACCTCAGTTAAACGACGAAGAAGCGCTCGTTACCTTTTGACTACAAATCGAGAGGGAATACCTAAGTCGCCCAGCCCATCACGTACAACCATCTGCGACGCACATTTCAATCCGTTAATTCACCCAATTATAAACTCCGCTTGCAGGTTCGTTTCTGCCTGCTTGCTTGCGTCGCGAGGAAGAGGAAAGTGTCAGGCGCACGACTCCAAGTTGGGGGATTCACCGCCAGAGCAGCGACAAGTCTAGCACACGACTTGAGTGCATTGTAGATATCTAGAGGGCGGTGCATACGTCATTCAGAGTGCAGTGGAGATGCCAAAATCGCAGCCCCGAATGGGATATACCTGTTCCAACTTTAGCTATATGCGATGCAAAAGAGTTCACACACCAAGCAGCACTGTAGCTAGAAATGATCGTGCCCTCTAGATGAGCGCCTTCTTTCATAACACTATATTAGTTGGCGTTGTACACGACATGTTGTGCTGACAGCGAAATTAATTATTCGGTGTTGAAGTTGGTGTTTTCTCAAGCGAAGTTATTGAAAGAAGACACTAACAAATATATTACAATAAAAGTACGTAGGCGTAGCCAAAGTCAATCTTGGGCACTGTCGGAATTTAAAAAGACAAGAATACAAAATAAAATCTTATAATATGTAAAAGAAGAAAATCAAGAGTACGACTATTGTTTAGTTCTTATGTTTGTTACACTGGTCGTCTTGCTTGCAGGTGAATGTGTTGCACTATATTATAGAGGACGTGAAAGCGGACCTATTACAGTATTTGGTGTTTCTCTGTAAGACTGTAACGACTCATTGTTGTAGAATATAATGGCGTTTTAATCAAGTTGTGTCGTGTTCAATGAATTATCCCGATTATTGCTCACCTTCATTTAAATATTATTAGGCTCTACTTTAAAACAACAAGAGAGACTGCGTGAACTAGTTGCACATCAAATCATGCTTGGACTTAAGGTCCTCTGAATATTGCTGTGCGGTTCAACATGATCTGTTAGTGCTACTCGATATACGAATTCTGAACGGAAGGTAAATCAAAACGCTGGATCATCTTTGCATCGCAGATATCTGTATACGAGTGCCTCTTATTTGTCGCTATGCGCGAGAGTTTCAGCTGACGTCACAGCCTCTGGTAGGTAAAATATGCCATCTAATCACACCGTACTAGGCTGCATCTATTGTATACACGATTCCTCACAGCTGCATAGCATTTGGCTATGTACATAGTTAAAATATCGTTTTCAAAGTTAATTGAAAACGGTTTCGTAAGGGAACACTGTAGGATTAATAGACGGTTATAGCAATATAACGAAAACTCTGAGACACTGTAAAACAAGTATATGGGCTTTGCCAGATGCCCACTTTTGACATTTTAGTCCTACGGTATCGTGGTGAACACAAATTATTGCATTGTTATTGGATAAACGTGAGCACTGTAATAATTTTATTATCAGTGTAGGCGATGAACTACGATGCTATTTACGATGCGATGTTATTACTCTTTTACCCTCTATCCTACGTCCTTTCCACCAAGCATTCAAATCTTAAGTAGATAATGCACCGCCAAAGCTTTTTGAAATTATCACATTGACAACGTAATTTGTATAATCATAAATTACCTGTATATGTATTGACATTATTTGTTATGAATGTAGACTATTTAGCGTACTATATAATTATTTAGTAATGGTCAAAATTTAATTCAGCCCCAGTAATAAATTGAAACATTGATATATATAGTGTGGTAAATAAATACGTGAACAATGAATGTACGTAGATGTGGTGGATACAGTAATGATGCATAATGCTGGCCTATGATAAAATGCACTATAAACTTCGGATAAATATAATAATTTGTAACTACTAATACATTATTAATAATAAGTAAGTATATATTTATATGTAGTTCCGAACCACCGAAACAAAGCAATATTTTGAAACGTAGCTGGTCAAAATTATTGCCACGTGGTATTTCTAACTGGATGTTTTACCGACGTTAATTCACCATCACGGCGAATGCTGGGATAAAGACCCCTAGAAATTATCTCCTAACACAAATATCATTTTAAATTAAGTTATTGAAGGATTGGTTTCAAACGATACATTCATCCTTAATGTAAGGTTTGACATTGTTTTGAAAATGGGTGTTAATTGAGAATAATATCTATTTATTATTCGTCACATAAGTTCATCCAAAAACATGCAACCTTCGATCAAAATCCGTTTTGAGATCAACTGCTTCCAAAAATACTGTTTTCAATTAGCACAAAATTGCACATTTTAGTATTGTTTTGCATTGATCACTTTGTGAGTTTGTTACGCATATTTATTTATTTATTATTATTCAATGATCATCACATGTACACAATCATTAGGAATATCACAACGAGCATAGCCCTTAAACACAGAATTGTGTGTGATATCCCTAAATAGTAAATATAATAAAATTGATATTGAAGGAGGTAATTAAAATTAACATTTATGTAGCAAGTTTAAACAAAAATAGATAATCAAAAACTATATAAAAACTCGACGAATAAACACAATAGTAGGCCACGATAGACCTACAATATAAACATTCAAACAACTAACATTATAAGCCTAACTTATAACATTACGTACATCAAAATATAAAGTTCACAATTATAAAAACATACAGCATTCGGGGCTCGAAATTGACATACGAATTACGATGGTTTTTATCAATGCGAAATATCACATGTTTTTTTTAAAAATTTTTTACCTTTTCTTCTGGACCGGTGCCCATTAACATTTGTGGCTAATTTTAATGATATTTGAAGTGAATGATGAAGAACAAAATGACACTCTAGAATCCGTCAAGTTTTGGTGTTCGTTGAAGCCACCAGCTGTTCTACATGCCATTTGTTTACACTCACTCTCTACCCTATATGTTAAATGTGTAATTTAAATAATATATTATATACACTTTAAAATGATAAGGATATTTATATCATAAAAATCTTTTTCTTCTGTCTGTTTAACATCGAAATGGAACGTTAGAAAATTTCCACATTTTGTGTTGCATGTTTAGGCAATTCTCACTGAAAGTTTCAGCTTGTTTTTTTTGTTGCATTGTCATCTTATTAAATGAGCGAACGAAGACTTCAATTTCACCGACCCCCCAAAAATTTAGCTCGGGTGTATTTTTTTTTCTTTTTTTTTCCGTCTGTTTGTCGCTCTCTACGGGCAAACGGCACATGCGATCTTGATGAAAATTAGACACGACCTTCTTTTTCTCTGAACTTAGACTTGCCACGTTTTTGGGTACAATCGAAGAAATATTTCTCATGAATATCGTACTTTTACGATTTTTTTTCGATTTTTAGTGCGATATTTTCGTGATATTTGGACCGATTCTGACCAAACGGGTGGGGCTACAACGTTCATATTTCACATGCACATTAAGGTAACGGTGATGTATTGACGTTTGAAAGAAAAAGTTGCAAAAGTTAGCCAGAATCTATAGAAATAAAGGTTTTAATTTGAGTTTTTTGAGGTGTTAAATATTAAAACCTTTATTTCTATAGATTCTGGCTAACTTTTTCAACTTTTTCTTTTAAAAGTCAATACATCACCCTTACCTTAATGTCCATGTGAAATATGAACGTTGTAGTTCCACCGTTTGGTCAGAATCCGCCCAAATAGCACGAAAATATAGATTTTAGATCTTTCTCACAGCCTTGTATGAAACTTCAAGGAGATTTTATACCTACTCACAGCCTTGTTACAAACAATCAAAGATCCAACAGACCTAATGATTGCTTTGTATGGGCCGTGTTAATAATGTTTTATATTTTAAATTATATTAACATTTTATAATTAAAAAGCTCATTCATCAACGCGGCGGACTTTAGCGTTTCCTAGTAAGGCTATAAACAATAACAATATTATCAAAACATTCTACAGAACGTGTTTATTCACGTCTTTTCCCAAAATCCTCATTAGGTCGACTAGTAGAAATATATCCCACACATAACAAAAACTTGTAAAAATACAGCCAAACCTTACACACTCAAAAGAAATGAGATCTATAAAAAGGGTCAAGCTCATCTACCCTTCCACATTTGCGCACTCTTAATTCATAAACGTACAGTTTTCCGTAACAACATCCCTGAAATGCTTGGCAAAATAAAATACATGACACTGCGCATGTGGAAGGATAGATGAGCATTGCCCTTTTTATTGATCTCATTTCTTTTGAGTGTGTAAGGTTTGGCTGTATTTTTACAAGTTTTTGTTATGTGTGGTTAATTTAAACGTAATAGTTCAACCAAATTCTTTTTTACTAATTAATTTAAACGTAATAGTTCATCCAAATTCTTTTTTCTAATTAATTTAAACGTAATGGTCATGCAAATTCTATTTTGCCAAACTTTTCAGGGATGTTGTAACGGGACACTGTACGTTTATGAATGCGCAAATGTGGAAGGGTAGATGAGTTTGGCCCTTTTTATAGATCTCATTTCTTTTGAGTGTGTAAGGTTTGGCTGTATTTTTACAAGTTTTTGTTATGTGTGGGATCTCATTACTTTTTCAAGTTCATTTGCAAAATTATTTGTTAAAATATAATAATTTTATCAAAGTCGATTTATAAAAATATCTAGTGGTCCAAAGACTTGCTTTTTGTAAACAATGTAGGCGATCATTGTTAAGTAACGAAAGTTACTTTTTGATTGTATGCCTGTATAAGGCTTATATTAAAACCTTTATATGGAAGCCTTCCAGCAAACTTTTTCACTTTTTTTCTTTCAAAAGACACTATATCACTATTATCTTAATGTCCATGTAAAATATGAACGTTGTAGCCCCACCCGTTTGGTCAGAATCGCTGGCCGATGGAAACTGACGAATTAGACAGTAGCATAGCAGTAGTAGCTAACATCCTTAAAGTGATTTTGAGCATGTTTCAAGCCATTTTTTCACCAAGAAGGAATGTTCTTACCCTAACCAAATTTGGCATGTGTTGTCAGGTACCTAAATCCCCTTGATTTTGATGAAAACTATCATTACTTTCACATCACGTTTCATGACGGCTGGGTAACACCTCGTAATCACCCCAACTTTGCTTCCTGTATAAGGTGCCTGAGTGTGTTGCGCGCCACGGCTTGACTGCGGCGCCCTAACGAGCACCTAGATTTCTTTAGTATACTATATTATTTCTACTTTGTAGCTGTGAAAAGTTGTCTCCCCATGCTAGCCGAGCCGTTCAGTTGAATCTTTTACTGAATGAACGACCTGTGCAGCTCACAGCCTTGTGAAAGAAATCAGACACTCGAGATGAGCTAAGTTATCTGAAGGCGGTGTCACGTGGAAAAGAGTGGAGTAGAACGTTTGAAAAGCTCGAAACTAGACTAAACTCGTCCAGAGTCGAGTTTTAATCCCTGTATAGTTAGCAAAAGTGATGAAGGATCCTTGCCTAGTACTCGGAGCTCAATAGCTTGAGCTGCTGCTTCCCACGCTGTTATTTCAACTCCTCGTCTCTCTCGCAAGGTTGGACTGATCATTCTCTCTGTCTGCACGTGCTATCTCTCGCAAGGTTAGACTGATCATTCCCTCTGTCTGCACGTGCTAATTCCTGGAGCGCACATTCCCGCTTCCACATTCTATCTCAATCTATGCGAATTTCTAATTAAACGGCATTCACTGATTATGTCTTTGTTGCGACTAACATGCAAAGTGAAGTGTTCTAATTTAGTATGTGTAGTATTCATGTGTGATTAAATTTTAATAAACAAAGTTTTAGCAAGGTAATGCGCATAGCTCTAAAACGTTAGAATGAAACATTTCTATGCAAATTCATCTTTGTGTACAGGAATTCGTTACATCCTGTTGGAGAATACGGTAATATCGGTAACTAGTTTTGCTTTCTTCTTCGCCATTTCAAAGCATAGTTTGACAAGTTTCTTGAGTGAAGGATTTTAGCATAGTATGAAATAAGAGCAAACGGAAATTGAGTCACCTGACGTTTCTCGAAGTTCATATTACTACGAAGAAAATGTCACCGACTGCACGTATGCATAGTTTGTGTTGAGTGTAAAGTTGTTTTAACTTTAGCAGAAAGGAAACGATCAAAGGGTGTGTGCAATGAAGCTGGAGTACTTAGTTAAAACAACTACAGATTCTAAATGTCATTATGACATTCCATCAGAAAACTAATTATTCTACAATGTGATCTACGCTACGGAATGTATAGAGTTGCCAACACATCACTTCCCGTATATTTTTTTTTAGACTTTTCTGGAAATTTCAAGAGCATGTGTTTCAAATTTTACTATGTACGTACAATCAATAACCATAGTTACATACAGGGTTTTCAAAAGATAAAAATGCATCCACAATTGAATAAAACTACGATTATAATAATATTTTATGTATATTGTATGTGTGAATCATAATTATTTGTATAAATAAAACCAAGACTGTTATAATCATGCAAGTACGTGTTATTTGAATCATTTTTTTCTTTCTCGTAACTTTTCAGCATTATTTTTATTTTTATCCTTCAAAATCAGTTTTTCGGCCCAGTTACTGATTACGTGCTTTTGTTGAAATGTAAGCATCTAAATGTACACAAGTACACATACTGTAGCCGTAGTTCTGCGCAGCAGGTTAAATCAAAACTAATACTGTTACATTTACTTTTTATTCGAATTACTTCTTGAAGACTGCGTAAACGATTCCTTGATCTTACAGCACAGTGTATCTGCATTATTTATTATTATTCATGAACTATAGTTATTGTCTTGTTCATTTGATTATTATAAAACAAATACTCCACTCTGGCTTCCCTCTAATAGCAATCAGTACAGTATTTATTTTACACACGGATTTTATAACAACATACCGCAGGATACACAGTACACACTCATCATGTGTCATTAATTACCGCACGCTACAGCAATTGAATAACAGTTTGTCCAGCGGTTCCTAATGGCGAGAACAACACTTCTGACGCAGTGCCTGCCCATGTGGGCTCCAACCCCTGTTGGGATGCAAGATTCAGGTTACATTTACCATCACATTCACAGCGTAATTTACTTTTGGCTTATATGTTTTGATGATAATCTATTTTATCGCGTCGTGCCTGCTCTCCATGAGTATTGGGCTGTGCGCAGACATATATAATATGTTAATTCGTGTTATTTACAGAGTATTTACACAAACACGCTACATTTCATTTGTAAAGCTGCGTGAAAAATAACATTTTGATACCGACAATTTAGCACTTTCGTTATTAAACAAAGTATTTAATAGAATTTTGATAACTTGTGTATGAATTAACTGTTACTTTCCCTAAAAAATATATATATATATATGTTTTTACGTAGATTTTTCTCGGATATAATGTGACATAATGAAATTCTTTCGAGTTTCCGAGTTAAATAAGTTTTATTACCAACGTTTCGAACAGTTCTCCCTGCTCATTCTCAAGGTAACGACTGACGACATACAAATTAAAAAACATTGAGTAAACAAACAAGACAATAACAAATAATATAAAAGACAAAACAAGTCACTGCAACTGCTCAGCATTACATTTAAGATCTTTGCGATGACCCTTTAAAAGGCGTTTGGTAGGTGGAGCTTCAGGTGGCTTCTTTTTTCTCCTATCCACTCTAGCTGGAGGAACTACATTTTCCGTGGCAACTGGGGGTATTATCGGCACCACTTGGCTATCACGTAGCGTCAGTTTCCAGGTGGGTGCTAGTCTTTTCGCATCATCTCGTATGTTGAAGTTATGCGGTCGTTTCTCCATTTCGACGGCTTCTCTAACAATACGAGATACTTCATGGTCCACTCTGGCTCCACCTACCAAACGCCTGTTAAGGTCATCGCATCTTAAATGTAATGCTGAGCAGTTGCAGTGACTTGTTTTGTCTTTTATATTATTTGTTATTGTCTTGTTTGTTTACTCAATGTTTTTTTAATTTGTATGTCGTTACCTTGAGAATGAGCAGGAGAACTGTTCGAAACGTTGGTAATAAAACTTATTTAACTCGGAAACTCGAAAGAATTTCATTATGTCATATATAATATATATAACATTTTGCCTAAAATTAAAAAGAAAAAATATCATTAGCCGTTATTATGAGCAAGTCCAAAAATGCAAACCGAAATACACAAAAACACAAAATATAGTTTACTACTTTGTACGTGAATTCCTCGCTTAAAAAATAATCTTATGTTCCATTACTGAGTATATGAACGAATCCGATATGCCTTCTGATAAACACTAATGATTGGAATGAAACAAGGAAACATTAAGGTAAGTTCAAAATACTTGTGAGGGAAGATATTTTCTGGCCATTTATATACCGCCGAAATATAACCACCACTAAAAACCATGCATTCATTATCTCTCAAACGGAAACATGCTGTTAAAAACTATATAAACACAGCCAGCTAGGCTATAACTACGGTTCTCCCAAGCTGTGTAGAACTTATCACGTAGAGGCAGCTATCAAAACACGCCATCCATGTCGGCCATTAAATCCGGAAACTGCCATTGCACGTGCCACTCTTAGTGCCTACTAACTGAAAAGTGCACAAGAGCAGTAGGTCTTTAGGCCGTGGGTTTGCATTTTAATCACGTGTTTTGTACACACAAGCATGGCATATCTGACAGGTTTCTACCATTTATTACGGAATTATATTGAATATTCAAACATGTATCTTCAACAAGCAAGACTCTCTACCACTCATATGATCACAATTCTCCTCAAAGCTATCCAAGAAATGCACAAGGAATATAATATATCCATCAAGGAATCAGACGTGAGGATAGAAAATGGCATTCACAGAGCACTCCACACATATATCAACATGCATGATAAGTGTTCTCCTATACGTGGTCATCTGTAGTAACTTTATAATGGCTAAAAATAAAAACAACAAAAACGATAACTCCTTTAAAAAACGAACAGCTGTAGATGGCCTCTAGAAAGAAGTTTATTCTCAGGAATTCGCAGCAAATCACCCAAGTTAAAACAAAAAATTCAATCATTTTGTCAAAACAATAAATACATTCCTTCAACCTTTACTTTGCGAAAACACAATATCGGCAATAATGTTGATAGCACTGAAAAGAATGATTACACATGACACCCGCAATACATGGAGCAGACTTGACCCAGAAAGTGCCCCTAAGCTTACTCGGTTTTACCTCCGAAAATAATTAGTTTGTCTTTCTTGATGAGAAAACGTGGTCTTAGCGTTAAGAAGACAAGAATGGCACGTGGGCCGGTTTGCTGAGGCGTGGTGGCTTAGATGCGATTAGAAATCCTGTGTTTGTGCGCTGACAATCACGTGATGATGAAATTTGCTCTCTCTCTCTCTCTCTCTCTCTCTCTCTCTCTCTCTCTCTCGCTAAAAACAGGATCTCTTTCATTCTTCTACCGAACGCTAAACATATTGCGAGCTTCAAATGCTCTTGAAAGATAAAATAGAATTTGCAGTAAGATACCAATGACTAGTTCTCTTTACGGTATATGTTCAACACAATTATATTTTATTAAAGACATACGTGTATAAATATTACTCTCTTGGATAGATGCATTAAAATGTGAAAATTGTTGAGCTTAAAAACATGGCAAGTTAAGTTTGAACCTACTTTTTCTACTGATGAGGAAATACGAAAAAAGGCCTTTCCTCACGTATATTACATGATATGAGATTTATGTTTTTCATACGAATGTGCAAATTAGGCATTCACTTTTGTGTTAGTTTATATGTTCTATACTAAACGTCACCAATCGTTCTTTCGATTAACCTTTTATCGTGAATGGCCAGATGAGTTAGAACCCAGAATATTCCCCTATAACAGAAGGCACACACATTAAGTCAAGGGCGTATAATGTAGGACCTCTGTAGTTGTGACCGTTATGATGAAGTGTCGGTTGCTTCTACTAGCTGGATGCTTCTAGGATCCGACATTCTTACCTAACTCGAAATTTTCAGATAACCTAAAGGAAAAAATCTAAGGAAACAAATGATGTTCCGGGAAGAGAAAAACGACTCTAGATAAAAATTGGACGAGGTAAAGAAAACCCGAGAAAGAAATGGAGTAGAAGTGGAATGTGAAAATCCTGTAAAGTGGGTCGGAATTGGCTGACTCGATTTCCGGTGTAGGCTACTGTGTGTGCCGATTCTCTTAACCGGTATATATTGATTCTCCATTAGTGAGGGGGCTACTGACCGGAGATGCCGGATATATAGATGGCTACGGTCTCTTCGTTAGTGTTACCCATAAGAAGAAATTGGGAGGTTGTGATTTTACCACGTAAGAAAGCGAGCTTGTTTATACTTAGCTCCACCTCACACAGTTTTTGGTAGCGTTCCAAAACGTTTGTGCTGTGTCAATGGTTGATTGATGATGCCCTTTCTTATCTTTGTACACAACAAGGCTAATCGTAAGGATGGTGGATATTGGTCGTATTTTACGTTATTCTTAAAACATGTTTTCTATGCCATTGAGCCTTCACATTTTACTCGCTATTTATTAAGAGAAAATACACTGAATTTAGTTAATAACAAATCGAGTTCTACAAACAACTCTTTTACACACAAACTATTTAGAAACTATTAAAAAGATGATCTTATGTGACATTGTTACTTATCCTAGATATAAACAGATTGTTTCATGCAGTGGTGTGTAGAAAAATGAATGAATAATATTGTAACATAACATTAACGAGCGAATAAAAGTCTCTAAGATGTATAACTGACAGACAGACACCAACTGACAGCTATATCTTGGTTGCATTATACAAACGTTTTGTGATTGGTGTTTGGTTTTTACAATGTGAGTCTACGCGTTGAGTTCTGAATGTATTCAAAAAGTTTGTTCGCCCTGACTCCCAAGATTCATTCGTTATGTTCTGGAACCTAATGCAGCTCCGCGGGAGGGTTATTGTATTTCTTAAGGTCTACCCGCCTGACCTGTTCCATTATTCAGCGGGAATCGATGATACAACGCATTTGAATATAAAGGGTGTTGTGAGGCTCCATCGGTCTTGTTCAAGTTCAACATACATGTACCCTGTTTCTAACACATACATCTTCCTAGGCGCCGGATTGATGAAGCGAGCAAAGTGCCAGAATGCACAATTAATATTCTCGTAACGAGTTTCTAAGTACGCGGGCCTGATTAAATATGTACAAGACTCTCAAGTAAAGTGCGAGAGAATAGCCTAGAACGACGGTTGACTTCAAAAGCGTTTCTTGTATATTTTTAAAGGGTCAATTCAATTGTGAAATTCTCGAGTGTTTAAAGAAGATGAACCGAGATACGAACTGTAGACGTTTCTTTATGAGGCCGCTTATTTTGTTGTGACTGTTATGTAAAAGTTAGCTCCAAAGCTCGAACCGCAGCTCAATAGTTGTTATTTGCAAACTTATGTGGCAGAAAATCGACCACCACTGTCGAGATAGTAACCAAAGGGTCGTTTTCATGCGACAAATTGAACCACCCAGTCTCATCGCTCGGGGGCTGTGACGTAATCGCCCACTCTCCATCTCCCTCTCTCTCTCGTTCATAAATCCTTCTTCTATCTCCGTCTCTCGGTTGTAGACCCACGCCAGTTCATAATATACGGGTAAGAACGGCAGGACCATTACGAGTTGCAGGAAATTCTTGAGGGCCATCAGAGACTACGTCGCGCTGTTAATCTCCCGGGAAGGTTTCCATCAGTTCGGCTGCTTTGTGTATGAGATGACTTTCTTTCTGATCGCACTCCCATCCGTCGGGAACTCCCCGCTCCGGCACATGCACTCACGCTACGCGCTTCAAATCGAATCATATTTTATTCCATTACATACAAAGTGTTACTTAATACACATCAAGGAGAAAAGGCGGAAAATTTTACACGCATCTTTTTATTGAGATAATCATTAAAGAGGTTTTCTCATCGATTTATCTTCACCGCGGAAAGTCTATCACAAATGCGCATATATAATGCAGAAACCACAGGGAAAGTTGTCTAAAAGCTTTGTGCTTGGCTGGGTTGTATACTTATTATCAGTGTAAACACTTCCGCAACTTCTATAAGCTTTTGTTATATTACTTTCAGTCACAATTTGTTCGAAATTTGGTTTCCAAACAAAGCAAAATTACTCAAGCAGTTCTCTTGGTACGCCTGTCTCCATATACGTCAAGTTAAGTCGAAGGTGGATCAAAGAGGACGACTTCGCAAGAGACGAATTTACTAGGAAAGCGGACGCGTTATCATTGAACGAATGATCAAAGTGGTTATTTGACATTTTAGTGCTTAAAGTTTAGGATCCTCGTTAGTTAAAGCAATCTGTATTAGGGGCCCGACCTTGCATGTTTAGGTGTGAACACATGTGTGAAAAACAATCAGAAGCTAAAGCAAAATATAATAATACGGCCAGGGGTGTTCCAATAGCCCCAATAACACATCTTCTAGGATATAAGTTTATTATTTCACGAGGCTTATGCACTGAAAAGTCAACCACACATTTATAGTTTGTATGCAGTGGCGTAGGAACTATTGTTTTAGTGGGGGGGTCACACTAAAGTTGACTACGAGGTTGGGGGAGGCTGCCGCAGGCGAGATTTTTTTAAAGGGTGCCCTTGATAGGTGGCCTAAAACACATTTTCAGGCGAATTTCAATTATGAATTAGGGTTACATTTTGAAGCTAATATTGCATTGAAGATTGATTACCTGACTGAAATCGGTCGACAGTCTGCTTGGGAGTGAAACACGTTGCACACAAAATATAGGTAATGAATATTTTTGGCTAAAATCAGATGGCTAGTCTAGTCTCGCAAATCACGTCTCTTACTGAATCTTGTTTGCAAGCCCGACTGTAGTAAAAATCCTAAAAAATCACCCAACAAGCTATAAGTTAGCAAATGACACCCATACCTGGCTTGACCCCCCCCCCCCCACAGGGGGGGGGGAGTTTCCCCTCCATCCCCCCCGTTCCTACGCCACTGTTTGAATGTGTGTATGAATGTATTTTTTTTAATAATATTACTTCAATGCAGAATTGCGAAGATGAAATAAACGTAATGAAATGACAAAATAATGGATGTGGCAATGGAATGATTTATTAATGTCTATACATTTGGTCTAGGATTGTTTCGATAATTCAATTTTTTCCTCAGAAAAATACTTAAAGTACTTATATTATTATATTCTTAAAAAAATATTATACGCTAATATGCATGCATTTCTCTGCAAAGTAACTCTAATTAATATCGGTTAAATAGCGCTTGATATTTTATAGAAATCAACCCAGAAATTACAAAAATCTATGTCAGCCAGGTATCGAACCCGGGACTCCAGCCTTCATACAGTTGTTTTACGAACTAAATGATTGTTATTTTGTAATTATGTTCGAAATTACAGCACGTAGTATTTTCGCAAATTTGGCAATGAAAGTGCTCAAACGTTAGCTCAACACTGAAGGAAGCTTACGTCACATTGAAATTTGCGTATGTTTCAAGAAGACAATGTTTCAAATAATAAACAGTAGTATCACCTATAATGATTTTGTTCATTAATGTCGCCATAATCGATAATAACGGTATATTGTGGATATATTGTTCAATCAAGCGTTTCTCAAACACTGTTTTTTTGGTAGTGAAATGGATATTGTCCTCGTATAACTATTATTATATGGTAGAAAGGATATTCAATTCATATTTTTGCACGGACAATTTTGACTACAAAGCTACTTACATGCACGATTTCCTCACCAGGGGCGGATCCAGGACCTCTCAAAGGGGGGCGACTTAGCTCGCACCACACGGGGGTCTAGGGGGTACAGCCCCCCAGCTTAGCCCCGCAGGGCAAAAAATTTTGAGGCCCTTTTTTTCAAAAACGAGTTTTAATGGCTTTAGAGAGGGTATATCAATATATTTTATATGCAGTTGCTCACTAAAATAGGCCCTAGAGGAAGGTAAGTCCGATCGCTTGGTGTTTCTATACCCTCACATTTTGAAAATCAGTGTTGATATAAATGTTATTGGATGAGAGTAGTAAAGACTTCAATTTCGCTCCCCTGAGGAAAATAGCTGAAGTGTTTTTTTTCTGTTTGCTCACGCTCTACCGGTCAAATGTCTACTCTGATCGTGCTGAAATTTTCATGGGACCTTCAAAACCTATGAAGTTATAGATGTGTTACAATTTTGGGTGAAACCAAAGAAATAATATCGTGCAACTGTGAAATTGACCAAAAGCAATAAACTTTTAAAAAGAAATCATAATTGCTAGAAAACATTGATATTTCTGGTGGCTGAACATATTCATTATAGAATAACATCTAACTTTTCAAGAATCAAAGGGGGGGGGCGATCGGCCCTACCACCCTCCCCTTGGATCCGCCACTGTTCCTCACATAAAGTAAATGTTGCTTTACAAGATAAAGTTCGAGTGGCCCTTAGTAAAAATATTTGAGTTTGCACATGGTTGTCACAAAAGTGGTCACCTGAAAGAAGTGATCAGTCTTCAACATACTTTCACCAATCTGATGACCAAGTTATGGATGCCAAGTGATAAACAGCACTTCAATATCGGTCGCCTGAGAAAACTGAGGTCGTCTGCTGCGCTTGTGTCAAAAGTTACTCGCATCTGTCAGAGTCTGGGACAACCGTTAGGCTGTCGCGTTTTGGTGAAACCAAGAAAATATCGTGGCTGTCAATAATATTCAAAGATAACTTTTGAAATCTATCGGTGGCGACATTGATAATTACATGTGGTAACTTTCATGTTGATAAAAATTAAGCCTTAGGTGATCTGTTGGCGATCGCACCGCTTCGGCGCGTTGTGCCATACTAAATATTTCTACCAAAAAGGGTGGGTCTCCAAACTTGAAGCAAAATAACGAATACGCGAGGCCCTGTCCTTTGCTTTTCCACCTCGGTGTGTTATTATAATAGCAAAAAACATTTTCCCAATTTGGAATATTGAAAAAAATGTATTTGAATAGGGTCTTTTAGACGAATTTTTCCTTTATACATTTCCTCAAAGAAGTTTCTGAATGACATCTAATAATGTGGAGTGCACAAAGGGAAAACATATAAGTACTGACCGAGAACGCCAAGTCGGAAGTTGAAGGTGACAACTATGACGTGACCGTAGCTCGCCAGGACGCTGCCGTCGTAGGCGTTGCCGGCGTTCCATTCGTAGGACTCGCCGTGCACGAAGACAACCACGGCGTACGGCGCCTCCAGTCCGCGGTTGCCTGGAAGAAACAATGACAACACTGAAAATAACAGCTTCATAACAAGGTTGGTCATTTCAATGAATATATTCAATGGAAGGAGTTAAACCCAGCGAAAATGGCAAATCGCGTATGAGTCGCGTATTCTTATTTGAACAATAATTAAAATGTAATGGTTAGTCTTTTGTTTATGTTCTTTTTAAATAAGTATTCACATTATGGTGTTGTTTAGGACTAGGAAGCTTCGCAAACGCTTTTACAGGCGCGTTGTTGGATGAGCGTAATTTTTTAAACACGAAAAAAGCGTAAAATTGCAATTTTCATGAGAAATAATTTTTTGATAACGCTCAAATTTCACACGAAGATATTAATTCATAAAATTAAGGTTCTGTGAAAACATTATTACAATCGGATAAAGCATGTAAGATAAGTCGTTGAAATAAAATTTAAAAAAAAAATCGTAAAATTGCGATTTCCATGAAGAATACTTCTTTCGATTGCGCTAAAATTTCACACAAATATATTAATTTATAAAATTAATGTTCTGTGAAAAAATCATTACAATCGGATAAAGCATGTAGGTGTTATAAGTCGAAGAAATTTAAAAATCGAAAAACATCGTAAAATTGCGATTTTCTTGAGAAATAATTTTTCGATTACGCTCAAATTTCACACGAATATATTAATTCATAAAATAAAGATTCTGTGAAAAAATCATTACAATCGGATGAAGCATGTAGGTGTTATTTACAAGTCTAATGAATTTTTAAAAGAATCGAAAAAAAATCGTAAAATTGCGATTTTTATGAGAAATAATTTTTAGATTGCGCTTAAAATCGTGGCAGTTCAGAGATTTCGAAGGTCTCCAGAAAATTATATCGCTGTTGGAGTATAGGTTTAGCTGGAATCGTGTTAACAGACACACAATAATACAGAAAAAAAAACATTCCAGAGTTTTTTCTCCAGTGTAGTGAAATGGAATCTTTGCTTCGCTCGCTACGCTCATCCAAAAATTTCTCAAAAATTAGTTAACATTCTGCAGCCTGACCAAAATCCACATGTGTACCTACTTCTTTCTATACCGCGTAGCATGCTACGTTTGTTTTCACTTTATAACGCATTAACAAATACTGTTATAATATTAGATCTTTTTATTTATACTTCATTTGAAAGAGACGAATTCAGGTATCCAACGCCAGTATTGTCATTTGTCACGCACTGCTAAATATTTTGTCTGGGACTCATTATTGGATGAGCGTAGCGAGCGAAGCGAAGATTCCATTTCACTACACTGGAGAAAAAAATCCGGAATGTTTTTTTTCTTTTTTTTTCTTTTGTATTTTTGTCTGTTTGTTAGCAAGATTCCGGCTAAACCGATACTCCGATTGCGATGAAATTTTATGGAGGTCTTCGCAATCTCTGAACTTAGAACTGCCACCTTTTTGAGCACAATCGAAAAATTATTTCTCATGAAAATCGCAATTTTACGATTTTTTTCGATTTTTTTTAAATTTCTTCGACTTACAACACCTACATGCTTTGTCCGATTGTAATGATTTTTTCACAGAACCTTAATTTTATGAATTGATGTATTCATGTGAAATTTGTGCGTTATCAAAAAACTTTTTTTTACGAAAATCGCAATTTTACGACTTTTTTCAATTTTTAAAATTTCTCCAGCGAATAACACCTACATGCTTTATCCGATTGTAATGATTTGTTTACAGAACCTTAATTTTACGAATTAATATATTCGTGTAAAATTTGTGTGCAATCGAATAATTATTTCTTATGAAAATTTCAATATTACGATTTTTTCCTTTTTTTAAATTACTATTAATTAAAAAAAAATTAAGTTAATTTTTAATTTAATTTAATTTAATTTTAAAAATATCTTCAACTAAGGAATGATTTTTTCACAGAACAACAGAAAATTCGCATAACACATGGCAGCTCAATGCACCAATTACGCTCATCCAACAACGCGGCGAGACTTAAGCGTTTTCCTAGTTATAACTTTTTATTGTATTATCTTGCATTGCAATCTCCACGACGATGGAAGATCGAAAAGAAGCGTGGAATACAAGAACTTAACTGTTTAGTCCCAGACTAAATATTTAGTGACAGCTCAGTCATACTATCCGAGGAAACAAGGAACAGTATGGCTCTCTGGCGCGCGAGTGATGAACTAGAGAATCGGGGATAGGTACGCCCACCTGATAGGAAAACGCAATGTGAATCGCGTCAGTCTACGAAAATACTAAGAAATATTATGATTGTATATTTAATTCACCAAATTTGCAATTTAGAAAGCAATAAAATACAGTAACCAAATAGATTTCCATCCATTTCAACCATTTACTCATACAAAACTACCTGAAAGGTATTATCTAAACTTGACTTTTGGGTCTCGGCAGTGGATGTTGACAGGTTCTTGAATGAAGCATATATTTGAGACATTATTTTATCTAGCCGATTACACTACCGATTAATGTCTGTGTTTATATGTAAGCAGATTACACCAGATGTTTGAAAAATGGATTCAACCTCATATCGCCCTTCGTTTTGCAAATTTAAATGCCTTTGTCAGCTCCGTTCACGCGAGATTTTTAGGCCTAGGCCCTAGATTTGCTTTGGTGCGGTGTCAAAGTAGGCCTAGGGCCTGCCACATGTTTATTATTTCGTGTAGGCTCTTCATTAAATAATAATATAAGAAGCTCGAAAGGGTGTGATGGCCTACATACGAAATTAAGTCTGGCCAGAATATTATTATTTAAGCCAGAGTTTTGCACGTCTGCTAGGCCCTAGGCTAGGCGACTTGGCTGTAAATGCGAGATCAACACGCCTAGACAACACAGCTGACGGAGCCTATCCAATTTATTGAAATAAATTGATAGTTTTGGGATACAGACTGGTTAATTATTTTCTAAATTTATATTTTAGTAACAAAAATTATTAGTTTTCTTCTAGCCGAGTCATTTGACACCTAGGGATGGTTGAAACTGGCAAGCAGTAGGCCTAGGCCCTAGGCCAAGCTAGGCGGCCGTCAATTTTCCGCGCTGTTCTCTCAGTTTATCACAGCTCTAGACCATTAACATTTTGTCAAATTACTAGGCCTAGTCCACGCTTGCATTAGCATATTATACTACAAGGATATTTTATACTCTGGGATTAGTAATTGATGCTCTTTGTTTTAGATTTAGGGCAAACAAATCATAGGCGCTAGTAATTTGAAATGCAGTACGTGAGAAGAACGTACCCTATATAAAATCACTTATTCTTTACAGATTTTCATTATGTTTAAACTTTAACTATACCACAAGGTATCAACCTATAGTTCTGAATCATTTTCTTTTATGTAACTGGACGATTTCAACAGAAAAAGTAGGTTTCAAGATTGGGTCCATGCAATGTAAGCCAAGCGTGTGGACGGCAGCTATCCCCTTTTACCCGGCCATCTTGCTAAACAGCTGATGGCTCACTAGCGCTCCATCGGACCTTTTTTCTCCGGTGTTCGCTGAAAGTATTTGTGTGTGAAAAAGGCCTGATTTATTTGCCCTGGTTGAACCACCTTGTTACATAATACAACTATTTTCTAACCGTCTAACGCATCGTGATATCGGCTTCAAGGCGAAATAGTTCGTTGAATGCAGTGTAAAGTTTTGAAAAGTGCTGCAAGATCAATGGAAAGCCGAACAACATAATAAAGTCCGCTTTTAATTGTGACTATGAGTGTGTTAGTGTGCGGTTGAACGAGAATGTTTGTCACAAACCACAACTCGTATGCAAAGGAATTCCAGCCGTTTCATACCAACGGTCTTCGGACATTATCATGCCTCATACAAGGGGAATTATTGATGATGTCGAAAATGGGATATACGAAATACAGCCATCCTTGGTATATATTATATTCTAACATCAAAATGCGTATGCGTTAGGGAGGCACACGTTGAGGTTGAGGTTCGTGGTGGTGACGTTCAAATTTGTGCCCATTACATTTTCATTGAAGGAAACAATTATTAGACTTTCCCACAAGAACAGGAATCGCTCCTGGTCGTACATGGCTAACGGAATAAAACTTTAAATACATATTGACTTTAAAACTTTGTATTTTTATGGACTCTTTTTACATCGTTAAAAATTGTATAGAAATAATAGAACAAATTGAAATATGTTAAAGAATGCTTGTTTATAGCAAAAAACTAATACTAGAAACAAAATTTGTTAAATAATAATATTGTTGTGTTATTGTTGTATTATTTATATTATGTTTATTGTGTGTTTTGTTGTTTTAAATGTATCATTACTTTCTATGAAAAAATTAACCAACTTATACAATCATCATTGTAGGTTACATGTCATTATATTAGAACTGTTGTTTTGTAGTTGTTATTCCAATTGCATCTTGTACATTTTTTTAATGTTTTATCTTTCAAGATGTTCTTGAATTTGTATATCCTTGAAGTAAAATGGAGCGATTCTGAACTCAAGTGTTAAAAATAGATAAATATTATTAGCCCATTCGAAGTAAAACAAACGTTTTATTTAAATAATATAAATCGGATATGGAAGCACATTTTCGTCTTTATATCTATCATTAGCAAGCAAGCAAATTAATTAGCAAGCAAGAAGTAGTTCAAGTTTTTTTCCACTTGAACATTGGTATTGGTTGTTCTTCACAAATCATAATTCACTAAATAGGATAAAAATTAAATTAATTAATTAAATATAAATAATTTTAAATTAACACAATTTATGTATCAATGTGCTATCTTTTGTTATAATTTGGTTGGAATTATTGTTTTTATTAAAATGAAATTGATAAAGGTGCGTTGTTTTGCCGCACCTGATAAGTCTTTCGATATCTCAAACAGTCGAAGTGTTTTAGCGTCTGAAATACATATATAATAATTATTATGTAAGATGTGTCCAACAGGCAATTAAAAGTAAATGAAATACATTTCGAGTAGAAAGTGGAAAGTTTAATTTCAAGCTGGATTTTGAGTTACTTGAAGCTTCAAGCTATATTCTAATGACTGACCATGCATCGCGGCGTAAGAGCTTCAGAACTGGGCATAAGGCAGAAAGTCAAAACTTGACTCCCTTGGGAATCAACTTCAACTTCCAAGTCTTCCTTTTGCAGAGTGCTAACTCTGATTACCGCGTAATGCAAACGGCGTCACACAATCTGTCTCATTGTTGGTTGTAGACAATGTCTGTAACGTGTACATATTACAGATTTCACTACCTACTATACTTTACCCATAAAATATCCTCGTATTTCACACACCTTATACCTATAACAGTATAGTTGGGATCTATGAATAGGAACGGATTTTGTAGTAGGTGAGATTTACACTGTATGAAGGTGTATTATTATAATGTGTATTGTATGGTATATCTACACTTGTGAACCCACACACCACAGCGGTATATTGATGTACGCAATGCCCTGAATATTCTGTAATTTATTTAATCAATGTTTAACGAGAAAGAGTATTATTAACACTATTATAAGTAGGGGAGTTCAACTCAAATCTTGTTTAGCAATAACGGTATGAATGGCAAATGCCATGGTTATAATATATGAAAGAGTATGCCTAAACACGGTATTATAACCGAAATACATGTTATATAGTTCGCACAAAATATGCCATGGTAGTATTTGTTACAGAAACCATGCGCGTATTACAGATATAAACGTAGCGTTAAAAATAAAGAAGAATTAAATGAAAAATGTTTCAATGGTATCTTTAATAGTTTATCATTATTCGGAATCCAATTTAGTTTAAGCTGATGTATAAATGTTTATTATTACCCTAGATATATTATAAATAATAATACAGTTCACCTAAACAATAAATCACTTTACTCATAGAAGTGATGACAAAAATTACATGCCAAGTAAAATGTTTAAACATACTAATGTAAGAAGATGACTTTTAGCACAATTTTATGTATACATGGTATGGAACTACGAAACTTACATGAAGAAATTGTGATGAAGAATACAATCGCTATTGAAATATTACACAGAACGTAAATTTTCTCGGATTTGATATATTAATACAAGCACATCAGTTTGATGTTTTGGAGATTATTTGAGTGGAAAAAACAAGTGTGATATCACACAATCCCGAATGGAAGTGATGCTATTAAACGGTTGCTTTATCTTCTGGAAGCCCTAAACGTGTCTCATAAATATTGGGGAGCAAGGGGTTTTTTAAAGGGGGGGGGGGGAGGGACAGAAAGCATATGTGTGTCGTTATTACAAAAAATCTTAAACTCACACAACTATGACGAAAATCTCAAATAGATAGTGCTAAAACATCGTTCTTGAAATTGTTCTCACGTATTTTTTATTATCATTGACTCTCATATATCTTGTCACTTTTAAATTAAAGCAATCGTGCTGATAGAAAACCAGCGCTATTGGGCCATTGGCCATATTATGTCTGCCGTACAGTACCACCGCAAATACGCTAGGCGGCTAGTATAGTGAAGGCAAGGCATGAAGCCTCTGAGCTGCTATTCGACTAGCGGATTCTCTTTCTATTTGGACGCATAAGTCTAAACGTCATTTCATACATTCTGATATATTCTTTTGTTACGCAAATAAATTATAAGCCATTGATGAATACAGTATGATCTTTAAAAATAAGATTTTCTTCTTAGGACTTTATGCTTTAGTCCAGAACTTTTTTGAGAATCGGGGGAAGACAGAAGCTTTCAGTCAGAAACTAAAGCGTCGTGGTGGGATGACCAGAGGTTACAGTGTAAGAGGTCTAAGTGAGAGCGGTTTCCCAACAGCTTTGTGCTGAGAGAGAAAGATGAACAGCACCCCTCAGCGAAGAATATGTCGCGTCCAATATGCGCACTGCTGTTACAGAGGTAACGCACGCTAACCGTCGTGCTGTATGGTACTATAAACTATAAACAAAAATGCAAATACGTACAGGGCCAGAAAGAAAAACGCATTCCTTCCTTATCGTAACAAACACCTATATTTTTCTCAATATCATTAATAGGGAAACATTCCCGTAGGTATTTGATTGAGGAAATCATATATGAACACCTCTTTCTTCATTTTCTTTTAAAAAAAAAAAAAACAACAAGTAAAACGTGCTTGAGTTATTTTTATACAGCATTTAACGATGTTATAAGTTTATAACACTCTATCCTCTTTAAAGCTCGTAGCTATCTCGTTGGAGGAAATGTGATTTGAGCGAACTTTAAAATAATTGGTTTCCTACAAGAGAAATGTGTAATTTATTGAGTTGTTAAATTCAATTAAAATTAGAGCATGCAAGTTTAACACTATCTGAACAAACTTTATTAAAAACCGTTTGAAGTGTAATGTAAATTGTAATAATTGATTTGCGTAGTCACTATCATCTTTGGATCATCTGGTAGAGCGTGACCCTGTTTTGACCTCTCGATAACCTTCGATGGTTGTAAATTACCTGCGCTTCCCTTAAATCTCTTTAACATTAGAATATTTATTAAACATGATTGGAAATGCAATTAATAAAAACAACTATTACATTTTGCTATAAAAATTACGTTGGTACCTAGTGACCATGCATGCTCCTGTGTTTGACATAGTAGGGAACTAAGTTTTTTTCTTATTTATGTAACGTTCCTTGATCTATAATTTTGTATTATATTCGTATAATAAAATATATAAATGATGTATTTAACATATATCTGATGATACAATCAGTACAATACAAAAGGTAACGGAAGGATATCGTTATATAGCCTACCAATGTGAGGTTTTGAACTTGCAAGGTTTATATGTATAATTCTTCTGTTATTACTTTAGATTTCAAAGGAAGGGTTAAAGTTGCCAAACATGGCATGGGCCGAACTGTGTATGTGAACTCGTTACGACAGGTAATACACAACGTATTTCTCCGGTAAAATGACGTTACATGGTTCACAGTAAACAACCTCAAGGCATTTATAAACCCACATTATTCTAATGACATCATTAAACAAAACCCAACATTATTATTACTATCATCAATGCAATTACTGGCCGTAACAAAACAATAGAAGCATACAGAGAGAGATTTTCTTCTTTACGCCATCAAACAATTTCAGCCGTATTCTCTCTGAAGATGTCAACGAGTAATTTAATTCCTTATTTCCAATTTGTGTGACATTCACGTAGCTTCGAACTACTCTAACTTCATTGCATATTTCACGAATTCCAATCAACAATATTCATGAGCTTCTCAACTGTGATGGCGTAGAATCTTACCTGCAGGACGAACAACTCTCAATATCATTCAAACGATATTTTGTTTGTAAATTATCGGTATAAATAATTTGTTATTGGTGTGCGAGTAGGTTGAATTAATGTTATGTCATAATTCTACATTTAAGTAAAATTTAAGTACAAAAAAGGAAACGCTGCTTATTACCAACCAAGTATTCAATTCATTGTATTATATTATTATTTGTTTAAAATGAGTTCTAGTTTATTTTTAATTTGCCTTGTTGCACAAAGTTTTTGTTTTGTTTTCTTTACCTTTAAGCTATAAGAAGTGCGCACAAAAACCAAAGTGGATTAACGAGCAGACACCCCTTTGAAAACTCATACCTTGAACAAAATAGAGTCTGTTTCAGCTAACTTTGAAAGACCTTTTGACATTTCTCGACAGCCGTTACGCATGTGAACCACATGGACAAATTGGAGGCCTTATTGAAAGTCTTTTTCTTCTCTTTTAGTTTTTCTGCGTTGGTTGTGCTGAGTGGATTACGTGACCATTTTCAAGGTTGTTCAAAGTTAGCTGAAACTGACTCTTACATAACTCGCTACATATACCTAAGACACTCAAATAAAAATCCAGAAAATTATATATTTGGAAGTTCACACTTTAAATCACAACTGATGCACGTATACATACGATTTAAAAAATGACAATAAACATATTTAACAAACTCGCAACTATTCGAAAATGTATCTCACAACAACCAACCTTGATTACTTCACTAAGTATTAGAATAGCGTCAATGCGTACAAGACGGCTCTTCGTAAATAATTTAATCATTGCAGACAAAACTGCAAAATCACAAACAATAAGTTACATAAATACAATACCTAATGCTAATTCCACTTTATAGTTATTCTCACAGATTGCTCAGTTCCTATTTCCAGTCAAATGATAAGTATCTGCTTGACGGCAGTTGTTTCGTAGTCTTGCTTCGTTCCCCTGAGTGCATATCTCCCTGAGCACCTCTTAGCAGTCCCGGGTGTGAGAACCCCTGAACAGTAATCAACAGTGCGACCTATTCATCCCCTATACGCTAGTTCAGGCGCGTCTTTGGTATAGCTTCGTGGCTCACTCAGCTTGATTTTACTCTCTCAGTTTTAGGCGAGATGATTCCAATGCGAAGTTCGTCATGCATAGTCGACGTATTCATCTTCTCCATCCTCTCCCCTCCCCTCCTCTCCCACCAACACCGTGAAATGACATTCTGAAATTTGCACCTCTCTGAACACCATTGCAAATTCGCTCTGGGTCACCGCTACAGAAGCCTACGTCTTCCTGCCAGACTTGTCTCTGACAATCTCATCGTATCTGTACTATATCTTCGGTGTACAGTTGATTGAGGAATTGTTTATACTTTGGCGAAACGAACATTGACAACTAACGCATATATGCGATTGAAAGTGTCCGCAAGAGGATTTTTAAAAGTTGTAAATGTTAATTGCAACGTTATTTCATTTCCCCAATTGCTCAATGTGAATATATTCTTTATGAATCGTTCACATCATCATTCAATCTGCAATATTTGGTACAATCATTTAGATTCATGCTATTGGTATAAGTTCAAGTTACAAATCGCCACTTGCCGACAAGTCTAGCGAGAGACAAGCCAGTTTTCTCTGGATGTGTGCATGGTAAGTCAGAATAGAACATCAGTGATGCTCAGTAACATACTTTACACTTTTCTGAGATATAAATTGTGTTTTTGTTTAGAACTAGTACTTGTATATTATTGAGATAGTTGTTACACTCTAAACTGTTGACATGCTACAGAGAGGGCTTAGTCAACGCGTAAAGGACAACTATCGTGTGTTATACCAGCGAGCTTATGTAACTTTATAAACTTGTTTCTACAGTACGTATAAAGTTTCCGCCAAGCTAGACAGAACCACACTCAAGGGATTTCACAGACTACACAAGCTTGTAATGGAATTAACCTTTGGGTGGCATGGCAACACTTACAGACGTGTTAAGACGTTTAAGACACAACGGTTTTACTCGGAGCCTACAACTGTCTACATATTAATGATATACTTGATTTCGCCGTGAGAACAATTATTCGATAAATTTCAAAGTTTAATGCCATTTTGTTGATTATTATTACGTATCATCCATTGTTGTTATTATTGCATCATTATTCAATTAACACTAAAATGTATACCCGAAAACGCAAGACACAATTAGGCCTATTGATTTTCAGCGGTGCCTTATTTAAAATATGAAAGGCTTACATTGTACATATTAAGTTTGTCCCTCTGCCAACTTTTTTCTAACTTTGTATGAAGTTTTTGTTAGAATGTTATGGATATCTTTTAAACTAAAATAATAATATTATGTAAAATGATAATGAAACAGCATCATATTCCCCGGACCCGGCACCTCCACCAAATAATTACGCTAAGATCAATAGGAAATTAGATTGGAAAATAATGGTTTTAAACGATTCGTTTTCTTCTCCTAATCATTGGACTAGGAGAAACCAGCGCAATCATTTAGTTAGATCTGGAGTATGGCGGCCACAAGATAACCGCCCATTGTGCGGAAGTGGAATCGCGTCGTTGTTTCGAACTGTCTGTCTCTGAAACGTGTGGGACTCGATTGTGTGCTAAGATGGAAGAGTCCAATTACAGAAGGTATTGTTGTCGCACAAAGTTCGCTGATCGCTCTCGCTCGTGTTGCACAATTCAATCAGATCGACGGTGCAAGATAGGAACGCATCGGCCGGGACGGGATATCTTGCACTACCAAGGTACGCCATACTTCGGCTTTTACTTGCAAGATAGGAACGCATCGGCCGGGACGGGATATCTTGCATTACCAGGTCGCAAACTTCTACTTTCCTGCTAGATAGACGCATCGGCCGGGCGGATATCTTGCATTACCAAGGTACGCCATACTTCGGCTTTCACTTAGACTTCACGGTGAAACACGTAAATAGTTTCTCTCTTAAGAGTGTCAAGAGTAGAATGGTATTTTTTCAGTATGCCAACGTACCGATTAATTTCAGTTTATTGAATATTTTCTTCGTTGCCTCTGCTATTTAAATAGTAAGATAATGTTTTCAGGCTAGCTCCAATTATACCTTTAAACCTGAAACATGATTTATTGGATGTCACACATAAAACAGTTGACAAACTAGTTTTGGTTAGTTAATGCGTGCTTAATTAATTGAAATTAAATGAAAAGGGTTTGCTTACAAAATACGTAATTTAGCAGTTATTCCAAGATTTTGCACATATTTTATGAATAATTTAGTAAAATTATTGTTTTATTACTAAAAATTGGCATAAGAAAAAGATTTGACAACCTCCACTTCCCCCTCATTTAATGCTCGTCTAAACAATATTGTATGATTTCATTACAATCTTTAATATTATATCACCGGACTTCCATAAAGTTTTTGTTTAGACTTAGTTTATCACCGGCGGGATGAAATGGGAAGCTCTTCTATTACAAACCACCAAAGAGAGAGAGAGAGATGGCGCTATCTGGCCTTGTTGTTGACCGCGTCGTTACCCCACAAATAACAAAACAACGATTGAAGCTTTTCTGAGCCGTTGTGCTGACCCCGATACTGGAGGTCTGCGATTCGATTACCAACTCGAGCAATCTAGACTCGAGTTTTCCCATAGGGATTGCTCAGTAATCAGGGTAACACTGGGATTAAGTGCTACCAACGTCTTGAGATTCTTCAACAACAATCCACATACACCAATGAAACTAATGTTGTGCCCTTCTTGTATCCAATTATACCCTATATGTACACGGCTTGATGGAGTTCACACGTTACACGCCAATTAGGCTGGTCGATACTTGTGGTCAAACCTCACCACCGGCAACCCTAATGGAAGATTTTCTCTAAGAATTAATAACTTTCATTCGCAACTTTAACTAAGTAGACAGACGAATCATTGGATAACGTCTTGTAAACAGCCCTTGTATATTCCCTTAAAAATTACCACATATTCCCACCTTAAATTATTTTATCAGGTACAGAGAGAAATTTGTCACTGGACATGTTTCACAGGAAAATAAAAACTAGCGATATAGCAGACAATGCAACTAAATAATACTTTCTCGATGTCGCTATTGTAAATTAACGTTCTCTTGGTAATGTGTACTTATTTATCGAATCGGGAATGAATTAGGCTTACATCGAATATATGATCAAGTCATGTGTCAATTATTTTCTGGCACGCAATGTTAGTATTTCAGCTGTGAAGTTATTAACTGTCAGCAGGTAGACATGAGACGTGTTTCACTGAAACACTGGGAGTACACCAGTTCGTAATTGAAATGACAGGAAGATTAGTTTGTATCGGGTTGTGTAATGGGCAGACGTAGTTCAAACGATGTGAGCTGCGGTTTAATATTCAACCAAGTCTATACACACTACAATTTGCTGAACTTTACACAAAGGACGCAATTCTATGTGGATTGTTATATATAAGGTTATGTTTTGCATTAAATACAAATTAGAACAATTATACCCTGTTCTCTTGTGCTTCAGGTAATCGATGTTAAAATATAGAATTCTGTAAGCTGTAAGACGAGAACATTTCATAACAAGTATTTATTGTAATATTGTTTATGATATTAAGAGTTGTGAATTGAATTGCTTGCTTTAAGAAAGTAAGAAAAATGCCCTTCGATGCACTATATCTAATGTCTGGGCAAGTCGATCTCAGACAACCGCTGGAACTTAACCGCTTAAATCTAATGTGCTATTCGTGGGTACCCAAAATTCTGAACGGGTATTTTGAGGACGACCCGAAGACAAAAAGGTACCCAATATTCGTGTAAAAATATAATACAGTAATTTTAGGTATTATAGTGGTGGAGGTGCCAGTCCAGGATATACATACTTTATTGGTGGAGGTGTCGGTCCAGACAATTTTTATTTTGTGCAATTCAATACAAAGTCCACTATAAAAAGTGAATTGGTAAAATCATAATTTTAGATACTTCCACAAGTAAAATTCAATACCGGTATCCATTTTTACATATATTATTATAACGACCGCCATTTCTCTACCCAACCCGACCCGACCCGACCCGAAACTCGAAGCAGTTTAGTAACAGGGCCCAAACCCGAACCGACTGTAAAAACCTCAACCTGCACACTGCACAGTTCTAATATAGTATTTAGTTAATTCTGAATGTAGTCTATAATAGGCAGTGCAATAAAAAAATTTAAAAACAAATTGTATTTAGAGTCTACCCACTCAGTTATATATAACTAATTTTCAGTGGGGGACTTCAAATCAAAGCGACCAAGCCAACTCTGTAGGCCCCGACGCAATCGACGAGTGAGCGATAACCAACCAAAGATCGATATTTCTAACAGGAAATATAGCAATCGTTGGTATGGACAGTGCGAACACCCGCGGATCAACGCCAGAATCAACAAGGGGCCGATTCAGAACAACTCTGAATTAATTATGTGTTTCGTTGCTAGGACGGCTCCAAAGTCACCGTTTACAAACTCCTAAGACAAGAACTGGTGGACTTAAGTCCAAATCAGAAGTTAAAAATCTTCTGACTTTAGCGGGAATCGAACCCTGGGCCTTCTGCATTGAAAGCAAATATGCTTACCACAAGACCAACGAGCCACACAAAATCTGCTCTATACACACATTATTAACACTGTACAAAACAGACAAAAAAAATTATACAGTTTTAAACTGGTGGCCGCATAGCTCAGTTGGTAAGAGCATAGCCCGGACAGCTAAGGTACCGGGTTCGTCCCCCGGTGTAGTCACTTTTTTAATATCTGTCTTAAGTACTTACATGACAGCGTCATAGTCGCCTTCTATAAAACCAAGGTTAAACATCATATCCATATCGATGGTGTTTGAATAATTTAATTTATAACAAATACATATTTCCTTCCTTACAAACAATTACTTATTTTAAAATTCTTTTAAAATTCAAGTGTAAATTGCCGTCTGCGGTGGCTCATCCGGTTGGGGCTCTGATTCGAGGTCTGACACTGTGGGGATGCGGGTTCGAATCCCGCATCGGCAGAAGGCATGGGTTTCTTGTAATTTGTCTTCCAACTTCATCTATCTCATCGTCTCGAATATCAATAATGCAGTGATAGAGACGTTAATTAAGCAACAAAAATCATCATCATTGAGTAATTGAAATCATTGTCACTACACACCCAACCGCCAGCAATCTCTCATGCCTCACATGCCTTAATCACGCCAAATAAGGACGATTATCAAGCAATTAAGCAAGCAATCCATAGGCGAATAAAATAAAATATGCTTTTGTAGCAAGATTATTATCACACTTTAAATTTATGATTGCTAAAAACTAATGCAGGTATGACTAAGAGTTAAAAATAATACTAACTACGCTGCTTTGTGTCTGCCACTTATTAACGTTTTACAAAATATGTTTGTATCCCTCAAATGTTTGCACTCTCAAAATAAAGTTAAGAACAAATAATTTCATAACTTATTTTTATGCAATTGAAGGCAAACTTTAGATATTGATTGGAATGGGTAGTATTACGTTAGACAATGGAGATATGCTCTTTGAATTTTATACAGGCGCGAAAAACGGATTACTTGTTCGAACTTCCAATCAGCGCACATTGCATTGCTTGTTGAACAACTCTGTAGGGCTTTAGGCGGTCTGTTTTCATTCCCGACCCCGATGCGCTTCGAACTTGCTCAAGGACAACTTCTAGATAAGTTAGACGGTAATGAAATCAACACCCAAACTTACTATGCCTTCCTGTTGTGTTTAACACAAAAAGTAGCAATGAATGTACACCACACGACAATCAATCTCTTTTTCTAAAAATTACAAACTTTAAATTGTAGAAAGTTTAATCCCTCGACTCCCTCGCGTTCACTTTTATCTATGCATTTAGATGTAAAATGTGTGTATTTTTAGTAAGAGCCAACGACTCCAATAGGTTCACTTATTTCATATGCAATAAAGTGTGAACAAATTCTAGATATTATGTTAGGAAGTTATCAGCAACGGAACCACCCGATCATTATTATTATGTTGCTAAAGTGTGAAAATACAAAGATTAGAGTTGGCGAGAAAGATATCAGGGTCTCACTTTATCAATGATTTAGAGGTGTTTGTAGTCGAGGATATTTCCAAGCTACGCTCCCGAATCACGTCCCCTTTATGATATCTTATAGAGTGTGAACAAACTTGTAGGAAGTTGGAATTGGTATCGAGCCAACGACCTCCCGAATCAGCGTCTCACTTATTATGCATGATCTACACACATCGTTTTACAAAACAACGTTCAGTTTAAAAACGATTAACTACTACAGAAGCAGTGTTACCATGTTTTACTCTCTCGTTGTCTCTCGTTGTCGTTGTTGTGTTGTCGTCAAAATGTGCGTTCTAACAAACGAAAATATTTATAACTTTTGCCTTCAAATTGTTCCCGCGTCTATGTAATACAGTAGAAGTAGAACCTCATATAAACATGTTTTACTTAACACTTAGTTGGAAATAAAAGTTGACGAGCTTGGTATGCACTAATAATGTTCAAGGCAGTGCCTTAAGTACTCTCGTGATAACGTTGCAGATGAACTGGATAGTCTACTACTGAAGTACGAGAGTTTCTTATTTAACACTGTTTCAACCTTCCGAAGCAAAAGAATTTGATATTCGTTTTAAAGGTACTTGTTTGAAGCACGTATAAAGGCAACACTGGGAGTGCTTCCTCAGATGTCCATACATATTTTACATCACCCTCACAGCGTCTACTGGGCATGCATATATGTTTTCTGTGCCAAAGGTAATGGAAATCAAGCTTTTTTATGATTGCTTCCTGCTATCACTTTCCTTCACAATTTAATACAAAAAGCGAACTCGACTCCAAAGTTGCTACGTACTTTTACGATTTTTTTGATTTTTCAGCTGAGATATTTTGTGAAATTTTGGGGCCGATTTACCAAACGGGTGGGGCTTAATCGTTCAATTTTCACTGGCTATTAACATTTATGTTTTTTTGTGCTTTTTGAAAGAAATAGTTGAAAAAGTTACAGTAATTTATAGAAATAAAGCTTTTAATATAAATCGTTTTTTTTTTACGATAAATAATACCAATTGACAAGAAACAATAGAAACTTGACAACAATCACCTACAATGCGTAGGCAACAAAACAAAGCACTTGCAAAAGTAAAGATATCCCACGCAAACTAAAAACTTTAAAAAGCTCATCCATCAACGCGGCGGGACTTTAGCGTTTTCCTAGTTATTTAAAGCTAAATAAAATACGGTGTTCAATGTTTGAAATAACTCTAAGAGAACGCGCGTGTGTGCGTGTGAGTGTGCGTGTGCGCGCACACTGTACATTGGATATGGTCCGAACTTA
This sequence comes from Sweltsa coloradensis, assembly GCA_024449915.1. NCBI lineage: Eukaryota > Metazoa > Arthropoda > Insecta > Plecoptera > Chloroperlidae > Sweltsa > Sweltsa coloradensis. The sequence continues at coordinate 351,301 of JAMZAV010000321.1, forward strand.
CTGGAATAAGAGGGATTGTCAAATTTACAAAATTAGTGTTAGAATTTCAGAATATATCCAAAATAGTAAACACTTGAAACGTATGTATGTTACATACATACGTTAACAATCTTCATTCAGGTTTAATGGCGCATGGTTTTATGGCGCACAGCATGTAGAAGTGCCTATGAAAGTATATTTGCAACATATAAATTAACTCTTAGATAAAATTAAGCAAATTTATTTTGTGTATGAAAATATAATTAATTATTTCCGAGCGAATCTGTTAAATATGGGTGTTGCCATAGTGCGTATCATGCACGTAGCCATCATGATAGTGATTCCAACATGGTAATAGATTTACTTATGTAACATTCCAAACTGATACCGCCTTCATGGTGTAAGCCAGCCTCGTTGGTGGCGGTGCCGGGTCAGTTTCCTGATTGGATGAGCGAAGCGAAGACTTCAATTTCACATTGTGTGTTTTTTTCACTTACGTTACCCCAAGAAAAATAGCTCGGGTGTTTTGTTTTTGTTAGTTTTTTTGTCTGTTTGTTCGCTCTCTACCGGGCAAACGGCATATGCGATCTTGATGAAAATTGGAGGGGACCTTCGAAATCTCTGAACTTAGACCTGCCACGTTTTTGGGTATAATCGATCAAATATTTCTTATGATTATCGTACTTTTACGATTTTTTTCATTTTTTAATGAGATATTTTCGTGATATTTGGCAAACGGCTACTCCGATATTGATGAAACTTTATGGGAACGTTTTAATTTACTGACATTATATACGTTATGATTTTAGAGACATTTGAAAAAAAATATTTCATATAGAATTCGTACTTTTACGATTTTTCCCCCCGGTTTTTAATACGATATTTTCGTGATATTTGGGCCGATTTTGACCAAACGGGTGGGGCTACAACGTTCATATTTCACATTGACTTAAAGATTATGGTGCTGTAGTGCCTCTTGAAAGAAAAAGTTGGTCAAAGTTCACTGAGATAAAGGTTTTAATATAAGCCTTTTACAGGTGTATAATTAACAAGTAATATCAAGCACTATAGAAAAAGTAATGAGATTCCACTTAAAATCGTAATTATTGGACAGAAATATTCCAAAAAACTCATCCATTAACGCGACTGGAAAAAGCGTTCGCGAAGCGGCCTAGTTAGTATGCTTCACGTGTCCAGCTGCTACCATAACGTTATCTTCGTCCCTCTCCATTTCCACAGATGAGATTGAATTTGAAGCTAGGCCGGCGCCACCTTGTTCACTTTTTGTCCGTGAAACAATACTGAATACCGGTCTCACCGGCGTCGGAGGCTAAAACAGGTGATTGGTATTCTGCGGACTATGTCCACCACGGAGAGCAGGATGCAATTATTGAATTCAATCCGGCAGGTTTCACCGCCGTCGAAGTGATTTAGCCAACGATTCATTACAATTATATCGATCATCGAAAGTGGCTACAGCGTCCGACGTGTAACGTAATAATACACGGATATAAATGTTATTGGTTTGATTTGTGGTTGAATTCCGGAGGAGAATGAATTCGATACCGTCGTAGTGTGTATCCTTATACACTTGCAATGTATACCTAGCATAGCGCTGACCGGGCAGCTTTGAGTTACATGCAGTTTAGCTTGAATTTAACAACATATCAGGCGTTGTGAACGTGCCGTTGGTATAATATAATACACCAAGAGTTCATGCGTGTAATTTTTCAAAACGATATGATGTAATCTACTAAAAATTGGGGAATCGCTCAAGAATGTTCCTAATAAAACGTTGTATATACTTGGAATTAAACTATTATTTGAAAATTATAAAATAAATACAAATTAGCATTTTTGTTTACCCAGAACTTTTCAAAAGTGCAGATGTTACAATGTAAGAATACAAATAGTGAAAGATTATAATAATAATTTCAGACTTTCAATTAATGAACTGTTGCCTACATTATTCAATACCTACTTCACATAAGTATTTCAATAAACAATAAAGTAACAACAAATGTCTATGTTCTCATGAAATATTCGATTTCAATGTATTTTATATTTACCTACTGGGCAATGCGTCTACAAGTTTATTTGCAGCAATCATTCGCTTAGATTAGGTTTGCGAGTACTTGCACGTTGTGATTGTATTTTTTTTTTGGTATTTATATTTTATGACAACGATAGAAAGTGTGAAGGTAAATGCTATATAAAGCTTAAATATTAGGTTCGAATTGGCTTCCATTTTCTTAAGTTTACATAAAATACATTTCAATCAACAGCAAAACCCCCTTGAGGTCGCGTATGAAGCATTAGATTAGAAGGTGACAGTAGAGAGTTGGTTGCTCCGATTGTCTTGCCGGGCAGATCGGTTTAAATCTCTGTTATAATCTTCCTGTGGGATCTCAGCTGCGACGATCGACCCGCGTCCGAGTTACGAGCTACACTAATGAGCGGTCTCGGGCGCCATACTTTATTATATCGGCGAACGTGACACCAGTTTGCACCACATTTCGACGGAAATTAGTCACGTGTAGGTGTGCACCAGACAAGATTATCCCCTAACACCCTCGCGCGTGTTCGCTGAGTTTCTTTAAGATGTCTACGCCGAGGTAAAATTAATCTTCGCGCGTTTCTTATTAATGCAAAATCATGCTCATGGTTCGTGTAAATGTGTGCTTACCGTATCCACGTAGTCAGTACTAAATTCCCAAGCGGTCTTGATTCTCTGCAAAGATGGTAGAAGACTATGCATCTATATTGCGTAAGCGTTAATATCTCAAAACCTAACGTGCATTTTCGCTTTTCGTTCTGGTACAAGTATATTCTCACCTAGAAACTATGGTGGCACGTTTCATAACAAATATACAATATGAATATAACTTCTTTGATATTTCTGGAAGGTGTAAGTTCTATAGCAAAAGTTCCGTTTATCACATTCAACAATTACAATAAAATGACACCGTATTTTGACAGAACTCTAAGAAAATTTCGATACTACTCGGGACACATGTTGAACAGTAAGAAATACTACTGATGAGTTTTGAGATTTTCTATACGGTTATACAAATCTATTTATAGTTCCAGTGAAACTTATTGGTTTAAAGTAAGGCGTTATACGACTGTCGTCTTAAAAAAATTCACAATGACAACGCCATATAATAACTGCGTCCATCAAGTTTGATAAAACTCCAAACATTTAGATGAATATAAATTAGAATAAGTGATGATGTTTTGTTACGAAATAATGCGAAAAAACGAGATAGGTTTTTATCTTTTAATTAGTGTTTTAATTTTTCTTGTACTTTACTTACTAGGAAGCTTCGCAAACGCTTTTTCAGGCGCGTTGTTGGATGCGCGTAATTTAAAAAAAAAAACGAAAAAAGCGTAAAATAGAGATTTTCATAAGAAATAATTTTTCGATCACGCTCAAATTTCACACGAATAAATTGAATTCATAAAATTAAGGTTCTGTGAAAGTATCATTACAATCGAATAAAGCATGTAGGTGTAATAAGTCGAAGAAATTTTAAAAAATCGAAAAAAATCATCAAAATGGCATTATCACAAGAAATAATTTTTCGATTGCGCTTAAATTTCACGCGAATATATGAATTAATGATATGAAACTAAGGTTCTGTGAAAAAATCATTACAATCGGATAAAGCATGTAGGTGTTATAAGCAGAATAAATTTTTAAATCGAAAAAAAACGTAAAATTGCGATTTTCACAAGAAATAATTTTTTGATAACGCTCAAATTTCACACGAATATATTAATTCATAAAATTAAGGTTATGTGAAAAAATCATTAGAATCGGATAAAGCATGTAGGTGTTAATAGGTCGAAGATGTTTTTTAAAAATCGAACAAAATCGTAAAATTGCTATTTTCATAAGAAATAATTTTCCGATTGCGCTCAAAAACGTGGCAGTTCTTAATTTAGAGATTTCAAAGGCCTCCAAAAAATTTCATCGGAATAGAAGTATCAGTTTAGCCAAAATCGAGTTAAAAGACAGACAAAAATTACAAAAAAATAAAATAAAAAAAGGCAGATTTTTTTCTCCAATGTAGTGAAATGGAATCTTCGCTTCGCTAGCTACGCTCATCCAATTAAGGTTTTGTGAAAAAATCATAACAATCGGATAAAGCATGTAGGTGTTATTAGTCGAAGATTTTTTTTAAAATCGCAAAAAATCGTAAATTGCGATTTTAATGAGAAATAATTTTTCGATTGCGCTCAAAAACGTGGAAGTTCTAAGTTCAGAGACTTAGAAGGCCTCCATAAAATTTCATCGCAATTGGAGTATCGGTTTAGCCGGAATCGTGCTCACAGACACACAACAAAAAAAATGAAAGAAAGAAAAAAAAACATTCCGGATTTTTTTTTCCAGTGTAGTGAAATGGAATCTTCGTTTCGCTCGCTACGCTCATCCAAAAAAACACCAATCGTGTTCACAAGTATTTTACCGTATCTTACGATACTATTGTATCGATTAAAGTGTTTGACAATCTTTATAAAAATACGTTTTCAAATCAACATACGAATAGTAATTGTAGGCTTACTAATCATTTTATTTTGAGTCGAATGTTTAAACTCTCACCATTCCAATTCACACCCATAAAGTTTTGATATTTTGCTTTCACCTATCTTACCTTCATTTTATTGTACTTTTCACGGTTAGTACATTGCTGACATGAAGGCAGTACAATATTATCTAAACGATACACACATATTACTTGGTAACAGAAAAGCACTAAGTCTGCCAAACAATATTAAAATAAAATCAACACAAAATCACCTGAAATTTATTGAAGCAATACCAACCGTATAATAAAAATAATTTACCATGCGGTAATAATGAATAATATTAGTTATTTAGCACAACACAGCTGTCAAACTGATATATTACCTACAATATCATAAACATTTTCAAAATGCGGGCCGGAAAAGTACAAATGAGGAAGCACGGAAAATGTTTCCGTTTTATACATTGGGGAGCTGTTTTCGTTTTTGTTAAGATCCTTGTACGCGTTCCAAAGGTCAAACGACATAACTAATCATTAAGAAATTTGGCTTCCTCAATTATCTCAAAATCTTAGATTTTCGTTGTTTGTGTGTTTGAAATGGATGGAAGAGTTTAAAACAATTATTATCACAAAGTATCCTCTCTGTTTACACTTGTTGTGTGTGTCTGAGCAGCATGGTCACTCAAAGTAAACGAGAATTGAACTTTAAACATACGTTGTGATTTCTGATGCACGCATAAAAAAAATTATAACTCAAAAGGATTTGATCAAAACTAAGTAGAAGGTAAGTCAAAGCTAGATGTAAACATATTATTGCTGTATTTAAACGTAACCTTTATTCTAGACATATATTTTAATGAAATAAAGCGTTAATAATGGTTTGAAGTAAACGTATAGTATTTAGCAACTAATATTGTTATAGTTGCAGTTATTAAAGTTAGTTAGTAGTTAAAGACTGATTATTTCTCCTGGCTTTAGATTCTTTATCAGAGTAATGTCTAAAGGAAAAGTTTCCGTAAAACCACTTCACTGCCAAGAAAGTTTACACTCTGTGTCACGTGTTCCAAATCACATCCTTCGCATTGTTTTAGAGGGATGTTTTGTAAGTAGTTTCAAGTTGACACTGGCGACAACGGCGTCCCTTGCCGACATAATAAGAGGAGTGATGACCAAATCACGTGTGGTCATACTAGCTGTACTGGACGGAAACTTTTTACAATTTAGTAAATCCACAGTTTCGTCTCGTCAACTTATGAAACTTTCTTCATCTTGTTTTTATTTTTGTTCGTCTTATACTGTTATATTGCTACTGTAATTATATTTACTAGGAAAACGCTTAAGTCCCGCCGCGTTGTTGGATGAGCGTAATTGGTGAATTGAGCTGCCATGTGTTTTGCGGATTTTCTGTTGTTCTGTGAAAAAAATCTGAACCTTGTTGAAATTTTTTAAAAATTAAATCAAATTAAATAAAACAAATTTACTTATTTTTTTAATTAATCGCAATTTTAAAAAAGGAAAAATCGTAATATTGAAATTTTCATAAGAAATAATTATCGATTACGCACAAATTTTACACGAATATATTTATTTCTTAAAATTAAGGTTCTGTGAAAAAATCATTACAATCGGATAAAGCATGTAGGAGTTATAAGTCGAAGAAATTTTTAAAAAATCGAAAAAAATCGTAAAATTGCGATTTTCATGAGAAATAATTTTTCGATTGCGCTCAAAAACGTGGCAGTTCTTAGTTCAGAGATTTCGAAGGCCTCCATAAAATTTCATCGCAATCGGAGTATCGGTTTAGCCGGAATCGTGTTAACAGACAGACAAAAATACAGAAAAAAAAACATTCCGGATTTTTTTCTCCAGTGTAGTGAAATGGAATCTTCGCTTCGCTCGCTACGCTCATCCAACAACTTTCAAATTACTATTTTATCCCGCTTGTTCGTTTAAACAACTAAAGAAGGAAAAATAACATTATTTTAATGAATACCAAGCTAAAACAAAAACAGTGGATTTTCGTGTTGTGCTAAAAGAGATAAACTAAACTATGTATTTTTAAACATATGTTAGCAACTCAGTGTTATATTGAGTATAAATGATATATTACTATAATAAACTGTTGTTCTTAACACTTAACACAACAACAGTGTCACCATATTTAAATTGCCAGTGCTTATTGCTTACAGAATACACCTCCTGACACGGCTCTAACACACTTTTCCTCGCCCCAAGCACGTTTAGGCAAACTCCCTTTTTTTCATATCAGCTGCTCATAATAATTTATATACATTTATATTTTATCAGTCTCTTCTTGGCAGAAATTGCATTATTTTTCTAATGTACCTAATGCCAATTACAAAACAAATAACTGAGAGTGTTAAAATAATTATTTATTAAAGGTTTTGATATGTCTTCGAACTGATTACAAGCCAGTGGTTATAAACCGATTTTGAAATTATTATTCAAAATTGTGTCAGTTAAAAAAGGAAACAATGAAAAAGATCTACACAATATTATTGTAAATTGAGTTAATTATAGTTTACATTCTTGTAATGGCTAGTTTTTATTATCTTCTTAGTGTGTACAAATTGCATACTTTAGTTTTGACAATTAAAACACAAAGTTGTATGCCAGGTAAGTGTTACAACAAAATTCGGTGTACATATTTTCTTATAGTGAATCATAGTTAGTTTGCTGTTACTGAGGTACGGAGAGTAGAACAAAACTTGTTCGCTCGTAATCGTCGAGGGCGGATGTCGTCCCCACGGAGAGACGGTTGTTCAAGCAAGAGAATCCCTCTTCAATCACCCTTGGTTTCTCTTACATTAATTTGCATTTAAACTTCGTTGACAATTGTCAGTTGACAATTGTCAGTAATATTATGCCGAATAAGTAAGGATAGTTCACTGAGGAAGATGCAAACTACTAACAGAAGACAGAACAAACTTTCTGACAAGTAAGACAATTGTGTTTCATAGTCGGACCAGTCGACGCAAGATCCGACACTTTCTTAACATGAAGCGAATTCGCGCCAATAAAATCATCTGGTGAAAGTATTCTTATAAACAATAATTGTTATCATGGTTTTCTGTTAGTGTAATTCCCATGGAAATTAAATTGTAAAATATTGTAGAATCTCGGTTTGACACAAAAGTATTCACACGTGCTAATCGATGGATTCATTGGATCCAATCAATCGTTTTGTTTTGTTATAATGAAAAGTAATGTTATGAAATGTGTTGTATAGTTAATATTTAATACAATTCAGAAGTTAAAAAATCCATCCCGATCGAGGTTCGAACCTGAGTCTCCCACATTCCAGGTTGGCGCCTTAAACAACTTGAACACCGAGACGGTAACTATTAAACTTCTGAATTGTAGTTACATTGTAGATCTGAATGGAAAGGCTGGAATTTTCTAGTTAAGGCGCCTACCTGGAATGTGGGAGAATCGAGTTCGAACCGCGATCGGGATGGATTTGGTAACTTCTGAAATGTATTAAATATAAACTATTCCACCTACGGGAGTGTTTCCCTACTAACCAAATCGAGAAAAGTGTTGTATTGTATTGTATCGTGTTGTAATGTAATGTAATGTAATGTAATGTAATGTAATGTAATGTAATGTAATGTAATGTAATGTAATGTAATGTAATGTAATGTAATATGATATCGCTTGGTCTGTAAACATTTTTAGTCATTGTCAAGATTGCTGAGTCACGAATTCAATGCTGAAAGTTCGAAACTCTGAGAAACCAGTGTTCGTGCATTTTATTTTACATGAAACCCTATTTTATTTCGGAAACAATATTTTTGGGGAATCGATGATTTGTAATATACAAATACATAACGCTCATAAATGAAAACGCACACGCCTACAAGAATACATATGTTTAGAAACCATATTTTTTTAAAAAGATTTTCAGGACATTTGGATGTTAAGATTTTCCGGACATTTGGAATAGTTTATGTTTGTTTTCTGAATGCATTGAATTAAAACTGAATTTAGTATTCTTCCATTTGTAATTACAGCTCGCGATTTGTGGAAACGACCACAATATGTTTCTAGCCACAGCTCCAAGGGATATACTGGTAATGAAAACGGATCGTCCTCCCTCTGATAGAGACAGCATTTATCATTATTATAACGGTTGGTCCATTTCAGATGATTGCTGTGGGAATATTCACGCGGTCAAATTGAAATCAATGACCTTTTACAAAGTATAGTTTGTTTTATTGTTCAGATTTGTGGTAACGGAAACGCTGAAATATGAACACCGCACCATTTTCAATTAGGTTTAATCTGTTGTCGACTGATTACACTGAAATATAAACAAACTAAGTGTTTTAACTGAGAGGAAAACACCATTTATGACAGAACGGGAACTATTCGTGGGATTCATATTTTATCACATTTCTTGTACGATGAAAACGATTTGATACATGTTGACTGTTGAAAAATATTATAAAGTGATAATAATATTAATCACCTACAACGAAAATCTTTTGAAGGTTTAAACGAAGTTTAAAAGGAGATAATTATGGTAGAAATACTTCTTTACATTTTAAAATGACACTCACCAAATCGGAAACTTCATAAAATAATTACAAACAATTTTTCATTCCAATTTTTCCTCGAGGGGAATTTTAACTGTGTCTTTAGGAAGGGGTAAGGGCCTGATTAATGGGTGACAGTTTGGCCAAATGGCTGCTACGGTACGTGACTGATATCACTGCCTGGCGGGTAGAATATTTTTAAAATATGCCACTAGGAAAGCAAGTCAGAGAGAGGAGCGAAATAATAATTAGCATCCATTTGCCCCCGTGCGCAAGGATAGCTTGAGATAACGCCGAGGTGACACAATATGGCAACACTGCGCGACGTGATAGCGACGTATCATATGCAGGTACACACAAACCGCAAACCGTGTGGCTATGTAACTGGGAAAACGCCAAAGCCGTTGTCAGACGAGTGAGCGAGCCATGTGTCGAGTAACCGGAAACATTCCTTTTCATCCCCCTATATAACTTTTATTAGGCAGCATTAGTTTTTCCTCCCTGTACCCTATTCGGCTAGGGATGCAAATGTTCCCGAGTACTCAACACATTGGCTCGCTCACGCGTCTAACAACAACTTTGGCGTTTTCCTAGTATGATAGCTACTTTGTCTGATGCCCATGCTGTGGCCACAACCATGATTACTTATATGCGGAAAATGTAAACAATAATATCGTTGCCTCAGAATGTTCACATTTTTATTTCGTGAAGAGTTTAATAGAACGTTTTTTTCATGAAAATGTTAACAGCACCCAAAATACCGGTCCCTTACGTCTGTTTAAAATTTCAGCGCAATCTGGCCAGCGATTCAGTAGTTCTGGAGCAACCTCACTCACCTCACTCACTCACTCACTCACTCACTCACTCACTCACTCGAGCAGGAACAAAGTCTCGTTTGAGTTAAATGGTGAGACTCAGTCACTGCGCTCTCTCGTCTAATAAACATTCTGAGTTTACCATCACTGCTTATTGTTCAATAATAGCAATAATTTTAAAACAGTTTCTTTACAAAAAGAGGTAAGAATTTATCTGGTATACGCTATATATACACACATAAAACAGTAGGTTCGTGATTGTTGAAGTTGTTTTTGTATTTTATTTATTTAGTGTGTAGGCCAATTACAAAAACCCACGCCTTATGCGGGACTCGAACACACGTCCCTCTGGTGCCATACGCTCCGAACCACCAATCGTATGAGCCACTGCGGACGGCAAAAAAATTGACGTTCAGACCAAATATCAATGAAAATAAAGTATCAAGACACAACGGGATATTTATTACGATGTGTTTATAAATTACGTCGATCAGTAGTTGTGTAGTTATACGCAATAAATATACATTTAGGTTACATAACTTCGCGCTCGCACACATTGTCAAAATATTCCATAGTAAAAAGAAAAATCTTTTTCTTCTTCGTGCATATTAAGGGATATCCGAAAGACATAAAGTAAACCAGGACAAGTATCCTCAGCCATAATGTTTAGTGAATAATGATGGATCCAGCCCCGTGCAACTCTTGACTACAGACACTAACTCTGGCGCAGAAACCGTACATTTATTTTGTGTGCCAAGGAAAGGAAGTACAGGGAAAGAAGGGAAGGGGGATGGCCAGAGCTCGCCACTGGTCTTGGAGATTCAACTACCTCATTCTTAAGGACCTACCCAGAAAAAAACATAACTCTACCATTGTTTTCAAAGGACTGAAAACTCCCAGCTACGCCCATAGACTGACGCCATTAGCATTTTACCTGCGATCCTGACATTACATGGCAGACATGAGAATCAAGATAATTAGCTGCAGTGCGGTCGATGTAAAGACTCTAGACTTTGCAACTACGCTGACACGCTTCATATTGGCTGCGTCAGCCATCTCAGTGTTTGGCAGTTTTAATTGATGCAAAGATAGGAGGAGTGACGTATAATTACAAAGCCTTATGACAAAGCACTTCGTGGAAGATAGTCTACCTCATCGCGGCGGCCTCTGTGATGAGGAAAGAGATGATTGATGGATGGAAATTTCGCTGAAACTTTGTTTCCAATCTTTGCGAAAAAGGACACCTAAAATGAAAGCCATGTTCCAATAACAATGCAGACGCAAAGAAGACAGATTGTAATTAGAATGATCGATAAAAACAATTTAGTAGATGAATAGCGATTAGGGAATTGATGCGTAATAGAACATTGGTTAATTAGTACTGCAGATCCAAGGGCTAACTATTGATTGACATAGGTCTATAAATCAATCAATATAGACTAAAATCATAGACCTACTGAAATTATTATTGCTTGTTCATTGAAGGAGAAGACGAAAAAGCGACAGGACGACTATAGGACGACTGCTTGCTGAAGATGGAACCCACAGTGGTTTCGAAACGTCAAACTCACGCACTAGTAACTAGTAAGTGTAAACACGCGACGCGGCAAAATTACCCTTTTCACACCTTTTCAATTTATTCTGGTCGCGAAAGTCTTAAATGTTGTATACTTTTCTAATGTTATGAACTTATGACGAAATAAAATCCCCTGGCACGCGGAAGTTTAATGGCGTAAACTGCGTTTGCTTATGTTCTATTTTCGTTGATCTTCTATAATTTGTCATCGAAATGCGTCGTAATCTGCGTCTCGACAATATACATAATTGATAGAGGTAGCTCAAGCGTAACGCACGAGACTCTGATTCGGAGGTCGCCGAGTCGAATCCCGCCGCCGGCAATACCGAATGAAAGTTTTTCCAAGGTTGTATTCAGTTATTAAGGCCAATGTTTGGGACAAATTCACTTTTCATAGCCTTCAGTAATTCTACACAACAACTATCCTAGAACACAAATGTTTTGTTATGTCACCTAAAGAGCAAAACACAGGGTAACACTGATTTGTACACAACAGCTGTCATTTCGCTATACCGGCTAAATGTACACACGTAATGTAGGCCTACGTCACATAATTACTACGAGAAGTCAATAATATTGGTTTCGTAAAAATATAGAAGTTATGTGAGTGTGAGCGTGTGAATCTCTATTTTATGTGTGTATTTGTGTCTATGCATGTGCATTGTATACTGTGTTCTCATAAGTGATTGCTGGATTATACAGTTAGGTTGGTACAACGATCATTGCGGAAATGTATGATTCACATCATAAAGGAATAAACATTTATTTCATTATTTCATAATTACTGATTGAATTTCCATACATTATCATGCGGACGGCTAGTTAGGCTACTGTACAAATTTATTATTTGATCTTTTAAGTCTCGTTTTAAAGTTAACACCACTTTAAGATATGTTTTATATCAAAGACATCATATATAAATGTTAGCACATTTTCTAATAAAGATGCCATTCATCTTAAATCATGTCAAAGGTTCTCTACGTAGAAATATGCAATTAGATAAAAGAGTAACTCATTATGTAATGCTTGTTTCAACACAACTAAAACCAAACAAAAAGTAGATTTAGAATATTTAAATAAAATTTTGTCAAAGATATTCTTTTTAAAGTAAAACAAATTAGTTTCCTTATGAAGCGTTTTCTTGTTTACTCATAATTATTGAGTCAACATTTTGAACATCGTATTTCCAAAAACGAAATGAAAGATAAACAAAAGACATCAATTCTGCGTAAATATCATGAACATTATTCCTTTTTGAACGAAATGAAAGACAAACAGCAAGGAAGCGAATTGAAAATCAACCAAACTGTCCCCTCTTTCTATAACTTTGCTTGACCTGGGATATTGCCTAGCGCGCGTCGTAGAGAAACTGAACTGAACAATGTCAAGTGACTGTGATACATCGCTTTGCAGTGACCAATTCATAATACTCTATCAAACGGTGTAAAAGTAAGTCAAATATCAACGATGTCGCTGTGACCAGGGTTTCTCTTCAAGTGTCTGGACAACGCAAACGAAGATGGACGAGGGTAGATAACGGCAAGTTGCACTAGCACTGTCCTCCAAACTCAACGTGATTATCACGCCACATTGAGACACTAGACAACACTTTTAAATTCACAAGCGTCTCACATTTACGCAGTCTCCATCAATGTTAAGCGGCGTTTTACTAGCTTGGCGACATCAGCACGCTCTATCGTTTACATGCATCGTCTCATAACAGTTCCATTTCAGCGCTCTCACAGGAAAATTGAATCCAATTTTACAAACTCGTAGATGGCAGCGTTTTTAGCCTCACGACCACAACACATGGACAATCGTGACATTAACATTGTGTGTGAAGGAGCAAACTTTTACGTCAGTGCAGGTTTTTATAAGTATGCTCGTTGTGACCCAATATTAAATGAAAGCTAAATCTTCTCGTATACAATAAGACGCTCGCGCATTTGGTAGAAATTTTGGAAGAAAATAGCTGCATAAACCACTTCAAGTATTAAAAAAATTAAGAAGCATACATATAAAATATATGTTACAAAAATGCCTCCACCGGGGATTGAACCCAGGACCTCTGATGTCCGGGCCTACTATAAAACCAAGGTCTAATGAAAATATTTAAGTAAGTATATAAGCGTTTATACTAAAAAATATGTATTCATTATTCTGTCCTGTTCGCTGTCGAAGTGAATCATATATATTTAAACTCATTTTAATATGCACCCCAATGGTTTACGATATAGGCAAATAATTACAAAACGTATTAACTCGCAACATTTTGTCAGCCACTCAGAATATTCGAAGTGTCGCACCATGTCGATGACTTCGCTATATGCATCACTTTCCAGTACGTTCGTAAGTAAGTGTGTTACGTCTCATGATTTAAAAAAAACTGCACATGATGACACGATTGAAATGACATTTTGTTGGCATTGCCCTTCAACAAGGATGATTAAGAATGTTTTTGGTGACCCTGGGGACGAGGGGGGGCGAGGCTCGACTCACACATAAAGGAGATCTTTCAACCTGGCTCCAACATCACAAGAGACCAATGTCAAAATTGATTTGTGTCTTCTTCTTTGTCAATCTCTTGATTATGTAGCTTCGTTCCATACTCTGTATAATCCTGCACTCACTCGTGCTTGTCAAAATACACAATTGACTTATTTTAGTACAAATTAGTGTATGTCGCTATGATCTATTTTAGATTATTAGTCCAGCGTTTTTATACAAGGTTATACGTTTACTTTCATCAATGCTTTAATATCGGATAATTATTTTGATCCACTAATAATGAGCAATGCTGAGCAATAATGTATTGTTAAAATAAACTTAAACTCAATCTGTGCGCAAATATTATGTTATGATAGCCTTTTTAAATTGAGAAGAATTTGTTTTATAACCTGATGAATACTGGTGGATCAGGCTATGGAACACAATTTTGAATTTTTATTATAAACGGTATTTAAAACTAGCTAGACTTGTTGGTAATGGTAAATACAGTATGAATTTATTCCAACATTGTTTTATTTTCATTTCAAACAAATTTATACAACTGCGTTCCACTTCACACTAATACGAATTTAAAATGTATTGTAAAAGCCATTGGTTCATAAACCAGTATTAGTTAGCGGCATTATATCGGGTTTACGTATTTTAGCAAATCGCATGTGTGCGTACGTATTGTGGCACACGTGCACTCGTTTAACAATGGAAGTAAAGAGGATTGTTTTAACTTTGTAATGACTCGATTCGTGTGGTGTGTGCGTGTTCGTGTGTTGGTGTTGTCATTTGCAAACAATGTTTAAAACATATATGAAGGTTCGGCTTTGATTCTCGCACCTTCGCGCATGGAGTTTTACAGGACTTTGTGCAGAACTACGACTGACTGGGTACATGTTTGCCACGTGACACTTGCCCGGGCCTGGCACCTCGGCAATGAAAACTAAGGGACTACGGAAACCGTTTATTTATTTACTGCCAACAAACTTGCATTGTAATACGTGCGACGAAAACCACGGCATTCATTTAAAACTTTCCTCTTTAAATGAAATTCCAGACACCTTTCATTAAAACGACATGCGAACATTTATTCTCATGTATAATATTATACCACACATAACAAAAACTTGTAAAAATACAGCCAAACCTTACACACTCAAAAGAAATGAGATCTAAAAAAAAAGGGCCAAGCTCATCTACCCTTCCACAATTGCGCATTCTTAATTCATAAACGTACAGTGTCCCGTAACAACACCCTTGAAAAGCTTGGCAAAATAGAATTTGCTACTATTAATTTAAACGTAATAGTTCATCCAAATTTTTTTTTTCTAATTAATTTTAACGTAATGGTCATGAAAATTCTATTTTGCCAAGCATTTCAAGGGTGTTGTTACGGGACACTGTACGTTTATGAATTAAGAATGCGCAAATGTGGAAGGGTAGATGAGCTTGGCCCCTTTTTTTAGATCTCATTTCTTTTGAGTGTGTAAGGTTTGGCTGTATTTTTACAAGTTTTTGTTATGTGTGGGATCTCATTACTTTTTCAAGTTTCATTGCAAAATTATTTGTTAAAATATAATACATTTATCAAAGTCGATTTAATTGCTATGGTATTACCAATTAACAATAGAATGAAAAAATATAGTGGTACATAGACTTGCTTTTTGTAAACAATGTAGGCGATTATTGTCACGTAACTATAGTTACTTGTTGATTGTATGCCTGTATAAGGCTTATATTTTTAAAACACCCGTTTGGTCAGAATCGCTGGGTAATTGAAACTGACGAATAAGATAGTAGTAGCCAGTAGTAGCCAGTAGTAACTAACGTCCTTAAAGTGATTTTGAGCATGTTTCAAGTCATATTTTCACCTAGAAGGAATGCTCGTACCCCAACCAAATTTGGCATGTGTTGACGGGTACCAAAATCCCCTCGATTTTGATAGTTTTCAAGTTCACATCACGTTTCATGATGGCTGGGTGACACCTCGAAATCACCCCAACTCTGCTTGCTGTATAAGGTGCCTGAGTGTGTAGCGCACCGCGGCTAGGCTGCGGCGCCCTAACGGGCACCTAGATGGTGTTCAGTCAAGTATTTGGTACAAAATAGATCAAATACAACAATATGTAAAATAATATCCAAACCACTGCCTCCTACATCTAGAATCTAGGAGGCAATAATCCGTACGATTATTAAATTTTAGAACGAATAATTTTAGGTTCCATAGAATATTTTTATAAAGCTGTTCGCTTTCGTATTGTTTTCAGTTGCTAAACATGTTTCTTACAACGTCGCATAGATTTTAAACAAACCATTGATTGAATACCTTATTATATTTACATCTTCCTTGTTTTGCGATCATTTGAAAAATATATATATTTTTTAAAATACAGCCAAACTACAAAAATATAATTAGTCTAGTTTGAGAAAACAACTTAGTAGTCTATACTACGCATTTCCATTTAAAAATAGAACGAAAATAAATCCATTGTAGCAAGTTTAACTAACACTGGAACGATAGAATATCAAAACTTAAAGGGGAATTCACCCGCAAAATTAAAAAAATACATTTCATTCAGGCTAACTATTTGTGAATTTAGAAATTAACAGAAAAGTTATTGGGTACACCATGACCCCTCAAAAAATGTCAAACTTGGTATTTTTCGAGCTAGATCCCAAGTTAGAGTTCAATTGTTTTCTACTTTTCAACTTGCTTTAGCTGTGAAAACTCTGCTATTTACAAGTCGGTTTCATTTTTATGTAGTCGTATGGTAATTTCCATTAGCAGAATTGAACATTTTTAAAAAGTTCCTGTAGGTAGCAAGGCTGTATACAATTGAGATGTAAATATTATGATAATGCATTGATGAGGATATTATATACAAATAATCCTCAACAGAATGATGAGCTTGGAGAATTTTAAAATGGCATTTTCATTACATAGGAAAACTGAATGAGCGATTTTTCGAAGTATTGCGAAACAAAGTAACTGACAAATTTATATGCACGTGATCCTCTAATGGATTATTACAAACCAGCAAATTGAAAATACTTATTATTTAGAAATGTTACTTATTTCGCCTCTTCTGTGTCTAAAAATTCATTTGTTTGTATTGATAAGGTATAATAAGCTCATAATAATTTATTATAAGCTCTTCATTATTACGAAAAAACAAAATATACAAGATAAAATATAGCATTAGCATGTATTGTATTGGGTATGAAAAGTATTTATTAACGATAATATTACTTTATGGTTTTTAAGCATAAGTCCGATTCTGCATGACAATCGAGCAATTATTGATATCAATCAAAAGTAAATAAATTATTGATTTGCTTTAATTTTGGCTGCCGTTTAATTAATAATGAGCAAAGATATATAATGTTATATTTTACAATCGTGCAACTCGGTCCTTGTATTGACAATTAGAAATATTCATAAGAAAAAGTCAATATACATTTAATATGGGCTATAAAATAGTAGAATGCAGTATGCGTATCACACGAAATTAAATATTAACTACAATACATGAGATCACCACAATTATATTCATGTTGAAGGTAAGCGGGGCTATAATTGTGTTATTTACGAGAGTACGATAAAGTAGCAAATAATAAATGTTTCGCCGTCGCGTTCATCGCTTTATTTTCAAGTCCAAGTCCAAGTGAAGAAAATCAGTTCTGTAACTGAGCGCATCGACTCTAAATAAGCTTACACATTTATTTTATTTATGTTTTTTTAACCTTGGTCGTCCTGAAGGCATTTCAAGATTCCAGCGTTTTAGTAAGGCGCACTCAGGCACACACTTAGACAACAAAGTAAGCCTTTAAATACATATAAAGTATTTTATAAACGAAATCTAAACCCCTTTTGATGTTTTAAACGTTAGCAAAGAAAATACAAACAGCAGTGCAAGCAAAGAAACGACGACGTTGAGTGGATGCCGTCTCTTGAATTCTTATTTCCATTGAACTCATGTTTTACAAACAGATTCATTACATTCAACTTGAATAATTGCCTTTGTTAGAATAAGCGTAGAAGCACGCGCATGTATTTGCATCTACCTTGATTCCGAGTGTACAAAGAGAGACATTAGATGCATATTTTAAAACAATAACTAAGTAGCACTCGAGACAAGTCAGAGCTTAAATAAATTCAGAAAAGCAAGAATTTGTCATTTCAAATTGTTTGTTGTAGGTCCTTTTCCAACGGGAATCTTACGCTCATGCGCGGAAGGTTGCCAAGATACGATACATGGTTGGAAGCAAACATGGTAATACAGGGATTGCAATGTATGCGTAATGCTGACAAATGTGGTTGAAAGCTGCTTACATGATTCGTTGCACGTTATGAATAAACCCGCACAAAGTATTTCCCCTGGTTAACCACGTGAGATGGCACACATGGTTTGATACTAGACCCTCAAACTGATCGTTCTCAAACAAGCGAAATACGCAAATAACACCTCTAAAGGACAAGTATAATAAGTTTATTAACATACTTTTATTAACATTGACTTAATATTAAGATTATGTTATGTAGGCTAATAAAATACAGACCACGTTCTATATTTTCGAACTGTATATATTTTTCTAATTTCTATGCAAGGGTTCCAAATCTGTCAGCGGATAAAAAAATATGTCATTTAGTTTCACTTACCTCTGTATCTTAAAATCATTTTTTAAAGTGATGTGATAAATTAATCTTACGACAATTCAAAGTTTTAAAAGCGAATGTACACTTAATTTATGATTGTTTTTCCGCTTCGAAACTGCAATTGAGCAAAATGTAGCCAATTAAATAATCATCTTGTTAATTATTGTAGAAACATTTTTAATGGAATATTCATATCTGATTTATTCTAAATTATGCTTTAGTCTGAGCGAGAGCATTCAACATAATGTGATCAGAGATACTTATTTAAATTTCATTGACTTCTCAACAGCCACTTCATTTTCCCGTTGCCTTCCTTTCCCCTCTCGCTTCTCTATAAAGTTGCTTCTTCCATCCTATTATTCCTCACCTCTCTCACTCTCGCAGTTTTATTGAAGTAAATTTGTTACGCGTTGATTATGAGGAAAACATGTTTTAATAATACTCACTTGACGAGGAATTTATAATAAGCTAATCTTGCGCAAATTATTTCGGGAATGTTGAAAATCCTATATTATAGATCAGTTCTTCAACTAAGTTACCAACTTGTTACTTGGCTATGCTACTTTCTTTCGAGTTGCAAAGCCAGAATTATATCTGGACTCTACCCCATTCCTCCACAAGCTCAGGATGCAAGACATTAATTTGGCAAATAAATTAAGTACACAATTGGATTTACCCCACCGAAATAATACGATTAAAATTAGTTCTGGGTAGGGTGAAATTTACCACCTAAATCGCTAACTCCCCACATGAGCTGTTGTTGTGCTTCCTATTAAACCCTTTAACAAGGCAATGATTTATCATGTTGATCTCTAGCCAATACACATTTAAACATGAAAGTGAATTTGATTAAACAAATAATATGTAAACAAAATTGAATCGAATTGCTTGGTTTTCTTTGTACACAAATCATAATTGAATTATTAGTATTAGAATTATTTAAGTTATTATTAGGTATGAGATCGTACATGCCTGATGAAATGTTTTCAGAAAGTTCCGAAAAAATGCAGATTGATTGTTAAAATTAAAATAGTTTACAAACTACACTCCAAAAACAAACCGTTTATCTATAACGAGATAAAGTCGCTAAAACTATGTAAATACCTTTAAGATTTCAGTAATATGCTAAATATTTTATACATAATTTTGCTAAGTGCACTGCAAAAACAAAATATTTTTAAACTATAACATGATCAATAAAATCTTAGTTAAAAAAAATATCAGTCAATCATTAAAACTATGCGTAAATACAAAAATGTGATTTTGCTCAATATAGTTGATATATTATATATAATAGCAGTAAAATAGAACACGAAACGTAGAATGGGTGTCATGACGGAAGGGTAGGTATTACTCGCCATGACGGCTGCAAAGTTGTACAGCTGGTCTCGTAGGTCAGTGTGTCCGACTCTGACGGCCATCAGCCTGGATTAGGGCTCGGCTCAGCAATCTGTCCGACTTCGTACAGGGCTCACACTCACAGTAACTGCGAGTGCGGGTGAGCTAACTAAGCCCCGCACCAGGTGTTGCTCTTGCTTTTATCTACGCTCGTGCACGGTCAAAACACCCAATACAAGTGTGAATCTATTACCAAAATGCCAAAAGATGAACACTTATATTTCCTTTAAGGCTATTCGACCACGTTTGATTATTTTCCCAAATATGCTACCAAGTCAAAATCTAACGAATGGCTTTGAAACCTGGCTCTATTAGAATACCAAAACTATTTTTTCAATTTTTTCTGATCAAACACAGCAAATATCGCCTCTTCAAATTAATTTCAAACTTAAATTCGCCCAAGCACACCATTCAACGTAAATAGTTGTGTTTTTGTGACATTAATTTTCAACTGTTTTTCTAGAGGCTGACAAGAGATTTTTTTTTTTAAAAACAATTGTTTTTCCTGCGAATTTTTTCTTTTTTAGGTACAAATCGGTACAAAATACCGCCAAACGAAAAAATTCCAATTGTAAAAAATATCTTTTTTCTCTCAGTCAGCCTCTAGAAAACCAGTTGAAAATTAAGTGTCACAAAAACACATGGGCGAATTGAAGTTTGAAATTATATTGAAGCGGCGATATTTGGCGTGTGCCCGATCAGAATAAAAAATATAGAGCCAGGTTTCAAAGCCATTCACTTTATTTTGCCTTGGTAGCATATTTGGGAAAATAGAAAAACGCGGTCGAATTGCCTTAAGCTAAGCGATCTGCATAGAATTTATAGGTCTACTTTCTTAACACGAATAAAGCTCCATCGCGTTAGAAATTTCGTCGAATCACGGCTACCTGGAAATTGGTTTTGGTCACGTGACATTTTATTGGTTTGAAAAATATTTGCCTGGAATTGATTTCACTATTTTACATATTTTGAAAGTGATACCTAACATGAACAATTCGTTCTATATAGATATTAAATATAATAACTTCTTTCTGCATCATGCAAACACTACAATGCATTGTCTCATCTATTGGATTCCATGGACGTGCGGCAGTTGACTACTCTTGCAGTAGTGCAGAAAAAAGATACCGTTAGGCATATATTGGCGGTACGAGAAAATAAAAGTATGGTACCAAACCGATATTTTCAAGCTACATGTTTATTGTTTTGTACTGCTGACGTTCAAGCCAATGCTGGACAGTGAGCACTTGCATGCATACATATTGAGATAGTAAATATCCTCAAGAAATAACATTTGCGATATTGCTCCATTTATTCAGAAATTATACCATGAAAGCTGCGCACTTCTCTGGACTTGTGCTCTCAGGAACGTGCAGCCAGGTTTAAAGAAATGTTGGAAACGATGAAAGAGACTACGGGAATCGAGTAGGATTTTGCACCGCTGCCATCCTACTCCCTTAGCTGCAACATGATGTCATATCTAAAATGGTGTGTTATAGGGGGTAGTGGTGGTAGTGGGACGGGGCGGGGTGGGGTGGGGTTCGCAACGTCAGGTTACAAGCGTGGTAATTAATTAGTCATGGGGAGAGTTTGAATCCTTGATGATGAAAATCGGCGCTCTTCGCGAGACGAGCATTTCTGAAATGTGGACCAGTGATGGAAAGCTCCCACGATTATTTCTCTTCCTTCGTGGCTTTCCCGCAGGCTACTCAGAAAGGGCCCAACTTGCAGACAGTCTGTAGTATGTAATCTATTGTTTGACTGCGGCATTCGACGCAAAACTTGTAATTCTATCCCAATCAACCGTTAATGCGATTAGGGAATTGTTTGGTGAAGCAAAACTCCAGTGTAACAGGATAAGGTACGTTTATTCTACCTCGTTCAAAAGGGGATTGGATTTAAATATGGAACTGTTTTATAGAATTACAGGGGTAGAAAAGTCTAATCAGGGGACGTAAGATACCTAAGAACAATTCATTGAAATAAGTAATAATTCATGACTGCAGAAACCATCCCGTGGCGTAAATTAGCACCAACTGAACATCTGTAGCGGCACGTTTCAAATTGCCAGCCTAAATCTAGACAATCCGCTCTCAACTCTACCTAGTTTCCCAGCACAAGGCATGAACTGAACGACTTCTCATACAATGTAGCAGGCAGCTTTAAACATTTCAATTCACGAAACATTTTGTCACAGCGAATGACAATACAAACATTTCAAAGTTGCAACTTCAAACTTTTAACAGTACATGAACAACTTTTTCTTTGTGGAAGTGATGTATTTTTTGTTTAGTGTTTGTTTCTTTAGAATTTTGTAAAACGAAACGATTGAAGATTTACCAATGAGCGTTATATAACTTTGCTAAGCGGAATTCAAACAGGCTTCCCTTAGTTGGATACGTCAAAACCTATATACATAGAAATAAAAATAATTGTAAATGTTAATAGTTCCTCCTTCAGTTACTTCGGCGTCGAAAGTCGCAGAGTTGAAAAAGACAATTTAATTTTTTTTTAAAGACAGGGGCTATTATCCCCCCAAAAAATATTATTTACCACAGAATCTATAGCATAATACTAAAAGTAGCTTGCTACTCGCTACTTTACTACATTTTCAAAAGTATAGCGCTACCGTCCTCGTTACTAAAATAAGTAACTTGTTACACTGCAGATTACATAGGTATATTTCTTGGTTTGTCGTTAACACATTGTTAATATTGTGGTCTACATATTAGACTATAACATTTTTGCAAAACAAATTTGTTTAACATTTTCAGGTTATTTTGATTAGTTTATGTTTCTATTTGTCTATTTTCTTATTTCACGTGTATCGAATATCGATTCAGATATAAAATCTGATTAACAAAGTACTTCATAACATTTTTATGTAAATTACTTGTCAGAAAAAATATGCACACGCTTATAGAGTGTGTGTTTACTTACGGTGGCGAAATTGAGATTTTTGTTAGAGCAGTGGTCGCAGGCGGAATGATAAGAACCGAAACTCTCACCCGAGGAATTAGGGGTTGGGTAAAAGCCTCCATAGCCAAAGGCAATATATATTTGTTAAGTCATTATTTGTCCCGAGTGCCCAGAAAACGACTTCAAGATAACTAAAATTTGAATGGCGATAGAATACATGTGGGTGTGTTGGCTCAAGAAAACAGAGATAAGAAGTTACAAGTCTCGGACGGAAACGAAAGTCTTTGTGTGTTTCACTGGTGGCGGGGGAGAGTTGTGGTGGAGGGAGAGTAGGGGGATGCCACAGAGCGGTTTACCCTCTGAACTCGTGTTTGAATTATTTTGGTTGGTTGACCAAATGGTGTTTGGAAGTATCTATAGTATACATTTTATTGAATATAGATTTAACCACAAAGACAGAGCTTTGTCCTCGTAGTATACGAACTTAAGAGAGGATAGCCTGAAAGCTCCCCTTAAAGTCATTGGTTTTATTCCCAATGTGAACAATATTTTTGTTATTGTTATTAGAATAACATATTGGGTCGACAGCTAAAAATAAAGAAAGGTATTTATTATGCTTGTTTGTTATCTAGTTTGGGCGTTGCACGCATTTTATTTGTTACACATTTTATTGGTTGTTGTTGTTGTGAACGACATCAACATTGATTCGCATACAACATATAAGTGATGCGTAACATACTAATAAATATACCCCCTGCTAACCAACTTATAATGGTGATAACAACGATAAAATAAAGTAATAACAACTTGATACCATATTTATGTATTAATTTTAAATTATTGCAATTGCCAGTATAACATATTTCGTGTTAAAAGTGCTTTAAAAGGAAGCCAGTTAATAAATGCATTATCTTTTCTAGATCTATTTTCATTGTAATAGAAATAAAATACGTTGTTTTTATAAAGGAAATCTTTTGAACGCTTGGTAATACAATATATTATATGGCGTGACCGAAGCGACCAGGCATACAGCAGCAGCGTTTGATATGACAGTTAATATGACATCACAGACATCACAGCCGCAGCACATTTTTTCATCCGTCCCCATTTCCAAAATAATGTTCAGGATGGGGGAGCATTAGCTCCATTTACTCGGGCTTTTTTGGCTTTCTTAGCTGCCGGTTAGCCAGACCTGACACAACTACTTCAGCCTCCCCTTCGTCTGACAACTCTTCCATATCCTGCTGCCTATTTACCAAGTCTCCCAATATCTCCCGATCTTCCCACCATCTTCCCAATTCTACCTCCCTCCAAGACACGTCTCTCTTCTATGCTTAGTTAAATTTGTCATCCACCTATCTATTGGTCTTCCAGCTTTTCTCTTATTCCTTGCTAACCTTGCAAACTCTCGTCTTAGTATTCTTTCAGTTTTCATTCTTTTAATATGTCCATACCAACTCAGCCACCCTCTTCCAATACGCCACTCCACCTCAAATTTTCAACACCCAGGAACTTCCTTATCGCACTTCTTTTGGTTGTAATGGCAATAAATAAATATAAAATAGTAGTATAGGCTAATACAGTAATATTTTATCTTCATCTTCATCCTGCATCTGCCACTTCACCAATTTCCCCCACTCTTGCCTATCTTTCCCAAATCTTCACTTACATCACCTGGTTCCACGATTCACCTCGATCTTCAAGGTCTCCTCCATCTCAATGTTTTCCACATTTCTCTTAGCCTTCCTACCTTTTCTTTCTTTCTTTCTTTCTTTCTTTCTTTCTTTCTTTCTTGTCCTCCCATTTAAGTAAAGATTCAAATAGTAACCTAACCTTCCTCCTCTGCTGAGCCAGGCAACCTCGGCTCAAAGTAGTTTCAAACCCTTTATCAGTGTGAAGAACACCACTCAACCCAACATATGGCAAAGAGTTAAGATTATATATTACCCGACCTAAATTATTTTATAACTTCTGAGATTCTTAGAACAGTTAGGTTTAATTAGTATAATTAATAATTGGACTCATCATGTTCTTTTAGTAAATTAATATATTAAATTAAAGGTAAAGCAATATTTCGGGTACTTTCAGTACCCTTCAAAAGGCAACAAACCAAACAAAACATAAAACTCCGTCTCCCAGCCAAGGTCGACACATCTAACAAACACGGCCATCTTGATCTCAATGAAAAAATACACATTCAAATAAAAAATTAAAATTATACCACAATCATGCCCACAATAGTTCTATGGCTTGGGGACAAACCCTTTCCAAATCGCCGGGAAATCAATGCTGGAGCACTGATAACATCAGCAGCCACAGACATCAGCAGCCTCCTTCAGCCTTTCAATCTTCCAGAAGTATATTAACAAAAACCAAGCCCTTGAACGTATCACAATCGTCGAAAATGCAGTTACTCAATTCCATGTCAGTGTTGGTGCTATCTACTTTGGAGAAACTCAAGAGGCCTCTGGAAGTCAGGTTAAGACATAAAAACACGTTTGCACACACAGGTATACTCCTCAAAACTAGCGGAGCACGTCTATGAATACCACCATTATGTGAACTGGCATGACGCTTCAATCATTCTAACACGAAGCAAATTCGCATGACGGAGGCTGAAGGAGGATGCCTTGATGTCTGTGGCTGCTGAGTTATCATGCTCCCAGCATTGATTTCCCGCGATTGAAAGAGTTTGTCCCCAAGCCATAGAACTATTATTGGGCATGATTGTGGTATAATTTAATTTTTATTTGAAATGTATTTTTTATTGAGATCAGATGGCCGTGTTTGTTAGATGTGACCCTTGGCTGGGAGACGGAGTTTTATGTTTTTTTTGGTTTGTTGCCTTTTGAGTACTGAAAGTACCCGAAATATTGCTTTACCTTTATTTAATATATTAATTTCACTAAAAGACATGATAGTCCCAATTAATGTTTATACTAATTCAACTAAATTAATTCCAAAATGTCGACGTCTTTTCTGAAATGTACGAGTATTTTCTTTGGTGATAGGAAGTAAGGAATGGTGGCCAAGTTACGCAGGGTGATGTCGTGACAAGTCGTTGAGATTGGATGTGGTAAATATGCCCGTCGTTTAATTACGTCCTAGAATGTTTTGCCACGCACGCACTGACTAGGAGTTTACTGTTGTAGTAATTTTCCCTTTGGAAACGCTGTGGATTTTTCCAAGTATATCTCGCCCTAGCTCTTGCCTCGTCCGAGTGGAGGTTGGGCTGGGCACGTTTCTGTATGCGTCTGTAGCTTGGCGTGCATCCTACGCCCAGATAAATCTCCCCGGAGAAGCGGAGAACGGGGGTCGTAATGTCCCCGACTCTCTCAGATATCCATGATACCCATTGAAAGATTCTGGCTGCGCGCCATCTTTGCGCACATCCACGCGCAGCGAAGACAAATTCCGGCATCTTCATTACTCGAAATAGTAGCGGGTCACGGCTCAACCACGAGCAAATTATTTGCTTTCTTTTCGAAAGAAGAAATGATCCCATTTGTAGGCTAGCACTGAAGTCGATCGGCGATAAAGCTTGCTCATCCGACAAACAAAGCTGATTTGCATCAAGAAAGCGTTTCACGGGGTTTTCGAGCTCTTTTGAAGTTTAGAGCTACTATCGATTATTGACAAACGATTTTTGATTTGATTGCTTTTTTATATTTGTTATTGGATAAAGCTAACCGTTTATCCATGACGTATTTACGGCAATGGCAGATGAACCAACATAGTGGAATGTCTTTGAGTAGAGGGAAGCTGCCATGCCATGCACTGACAACCTACACTCGGAACTTGTCATGTGAAGTGGACGGTTAAAAGAGAGAGAAAGAGAGAGAATGAATCTGCAGTGACATTAGAATGGTTTGAACCTTTCTCTTCATATCAATATTAAATACCAATTTTGTATTTATTTATATTTTCATTTATTATTTAACTTCTATTCTATTATTAATAAACTGATTTACAAAGGACAACAATAAAAATAAAAACAATAAAAATATTCATGGTAAAAATACATCCATGGTCGAATGTGTTTTCTCATATAGAGATAAAACTAAGCAAATTGGATCCTCATAATTTTGTTAGCTTATTTGTCAAACCTATTTTGTTTGTTATAAATAATAAATAAATAATAAATAAATAAATTGTATTTAGAGTCTATCCACTCAGTTATATAACTGATTTTCAGTTATGAAGTGAGTGTTATTTCTTTTAACTTTTAATGTGGTTAAATAATAACAGTACAACGTGAAAAATTCTTCCGGTGTCACATATTACATGTTTAAACCTATGATGTAATGTCCGTCTAAGGCACGCTTTAACATTACGTTTTCATTAAAGTTTGCTAGTACTTTTGTAATTACTTGAGATATAGTGATTGCGATTTTAAATGAAAGTTTGCCCTGAGTACCGTGCCTATATGTATACTCGCATTTCAGCTAATTGAGCTACAGGGCCAGAGGGAAAATATTATTAAATTGCTATTTGTCTTGTGATGATTTTAGTACCAAAACCCCTATAGAGCTCTAGACAATCTGTTCAAATATCAGTCGCAGAAGCGTTTTGTACAATTTCAATATAGTTTAACATAAAAGCTGATCTGAGAATAAAAACGTATGAATTATCAGGTTATTGTAATCAGGGTAGGGTCAAAACCTTAAAAGTCCATGAAAGCTGGCTGAATGAGAGAGTATACCTTTATAAAAACAGTAAAAAAATATATTATATTTTTTGGGCGGGACATAACCTCAATTTTGGCCATTATGTGTCGTTCGTTGGTTTACAATTTTTTTTGTCAGACGATACAAAACTCGAAAAATCTTGTATTTGTACCGTTTGACAACAAAATTGCAATCGAACTGTTATTTCATAAATCTATTTTGTCCTTATAGCTGAAGCTGAAGCTAAAGGTGTTTAGAAACTATATCCTGAAAACCGATTTCCAAAATTTAATTTTGCACAAGATGTGCTGGCTACACTATTGTCAAAAAACGACACATAATGACCAAAAAATGCCAAAATGGGGTTATGTCCCGCCCCAATTTTTTTTCTCTGTTGTTTGTAAGGCTCTCTTTCATTCAGAAAACTTTTCAGCCATGTTTCTTCGACTTTCAAAATATCGGTCCTAATTTGATTTATAATATGTGCACAAGGTAAAAATACCATGTGAAATTCTTATTTATTTTTATTTATTTGATATTGCTTAACGTCTCTTACTTATGCAACTTGGCTAATCGAGACGAAGGGAGGGACGTAAGGGATGACGCGGGGGGAGAAGGGGAATTCTTACCTTTAACTAGATTTCTATTCCGTGGTCAGTGTTGAATAAATATGCAATGGTTCAGTTTGTACCTTTGTAAGTTTGTCCCTTTGTAGTCCCTTTGTAATGTTGTCCTGTGGTTGAAGCTGATACCAATTGCAATTATACATTTACACGGAACGAGTTTAGCGTTGGACCAGTTGCAGGCCTGCAAGAATGCAGAGCGTTTTAAGAGTATCACTAGTATTCCCCTAGTTTCAAAGTAAACCGTTGGAAGAAACATTGAATTTAATCAGGATCTCAGGTGAACGGTGGATGTTTAGGCGTGCTATACCTCTGCGGGCTTATGACGCTTCAACGCTGCAGACAGGGGGAGTTAATCAGAGTGGAAATAGGCCAAAGGTTATACGCTGGTCTGTATCTGAAATGTCAAAGAGCTGTAATTCTAAGAGGGTCTTTGGAACACCTGACCGCAATTAGCTAACATCTCTGCTCACCACCTTAAAGGCAATTACCTAGAACGCGTCATGATTAATGAAGGCTCTTTGCAAAGCCTATTCATTTGTGGGAGTGGATTGGAAGGGCTTGTCATGTGCAAATTGACCTTAGGCTGTGAAGATAATAATATTGTGTTGCTATTATAAGTATTTAATACTGGAAAAATAATAATTTTATTACAATACATACAATTAAAAATATTGTTTTAACCACCACCGCCACACTCACCATTACACCCATCACCACGACAAATACCCTGCCTGATAACGCATCACGGCATCAACTAAAATTTCTATTACCACTACTATGCATACTTTTTTATATTTTTTATTAATGATAATATCTAAAATAATCTATCAGAAGAAAAATTAATACAACATATAAATAATTGACAGTAAACACCTCCCAGTTATAATGAATGTATCTTGTATTCACAACATTGCAAGTGTTTATCTGTTTGACAGGCAATGTTAGGGGACGTTTGAAAAATGTATGTATTATAATAGAGACGAGTTGTGGATCTGATGAACTCCATCGCCACAGCACGATCGTTGACCAATTAATAATAGGATTATATAAATGATTTATTCGTAAATAATTAGTCATAAAGTATTTCTTATGACACGAAACACACTCGAACAACGAGTTTAAAATATACATTATCGTGCTAGGATATACCTCTTTGACACACAACAATGCCGACGGACGAAAGTTTCAAGAACGATGGCACTCTGGAAAACAAGTTTCGAAACTCAAAAGTAGAAACGTGCTCTGAAGCTAAAACATTGTTTCGGCGCGCCCATTGTTTCGTTTGTCAGCCCCCAAAAGAACTTGTGGCAACGTTTCTTGCCGATGTATATAGCTGAGACACTGGCAACGTAGTGCCGACGTTCGTGCGACACGTGGAGGCGCTTCTAGAATGCATGTCAACAAATTGACGAACAAGGATACACAGGTTAAGCCTAGTCCGACGTTGATATACTTTGGTGGAGGTGCCGAGTCGGAAATATCCCTCGATTTGAAACTTTACCTTTAAACCTTAGGGTCACGAAACAAAATTTGTATCACCTTCGATCAAGGAAGGTGTCAACAAAAACTTCTGGCAATCGGTGAGATCTTTGCTCCCTAATAGCCGAGTCGCACTGTCCCGCCATGGGATAGGTAAAAATACATTAAAATAATAATAATGATTAGGGTTATCCGTTCCTCTATCATTTAAAAAGTTTCATTGTTATCTCATTTACATGTATTTTGCAATGCACTTTTGGAAACGAAGCATCATCATTAATAAGTCTCTGTATAGAAAACAATTTTAATTGATTTACTGAAATTTCTTGATAATGTTTCTAAATCTAAAAAGTCTTCAATTGATTTTGTTATTTTCATTTACAATTATTGAAAAAATGCTATAATATACATAATTTCGATTTTCGTGATAAATTTTAAATTGGTTAATATAAACATAGAAGTGTCATGTACATACGAACAAGTAATCACGTTTAGGTCTTAGTGGTAAGTTTCCAAACGTTCCAAATTACCACTTGAAAATAATTTCTATAGCCTTTCTTTAGAATGCCATCTGATACTTTTGTGTTGCTCAGCTCAGTGAAATTTTGAAAACACGATCGTCCGTTTTCAACATACCCTGCGTTCTCTAATTGAGTTGTGCCTCTACACCCAAATCCTTACTTAATAAGATCACTTTTTACGCTGGAGGCAATAACTAAAGAGCTACTTTGTCAGAGCGTCTTCTAATGCCTCTAATAAGCTTAATATACTTACTAAAATTTGGAGACAAATTGACCCATTACCTTCAATTAACTGTCGACCTTAATGGAGGCAGCATTTGTCGTGGACTTCAGAATGCCGTGTGGAACATGGTAAATACAATTCTCGAGCTAAAGATTCGTCTGAATCAAATGGTATTTTAGAGAGGGTAGGGCGGGGGGAGAGATTGGCAGACGAAACGAGGTTATTATCAACAGCATTAGGAACGCGGATGAGATTGTGGAAATATCTTCTAACTTGCACGGAGGAGACACAATATTTCTGCTGAGCCCTGAGATGAGTAATATACGACATGTACTCATTCCTAAACTAGATTAATTTGATGCCTTTTACTCAGGATATAATGTAATAGAGTTTCAGTTTAATGGACGAGCCAAAAAGAAGAATGTTTACGTTTGTGTTTATTGCACCGTCGAACTAACGCCATGCAAAGAATATTGTGTTAACTATAATTCAGTTTAATTGATTAGTAGTTGATTAGTGTTCTGTAACATAACAACCAAAGTTGTCTGATTGTAAGCTCAACCTTCACGTCTTATTCGTCTTCTTTTTTATTTGTTAATTTTATTCTTAATAGTAGGTATGTTTCATTTTGAAGAAAATACACTTTGAGTTAGATACAGTGTTACACAATGAAAGGCGCAATTCACACTACATCGTTTTATACAACGAGGTGATTGAGTAGATTCAAGTAGAATTTATAAATTTGATAAATTTGATAATTTTATCTGCTATCTTTTCTAAATCATTTGTATACCGAAATCATAACTTATATTGACTGTGAAGTGTAAATTGTTCTACTCATATTCAAATCTAACGCTACGATTTTATATTTAATGTTTCTTTTTCTCTTCCCTTGATTACTTTGACCATACCTGATGTAGGCACATTCATTCTTCTGATCGATGCACAACTTCCTTTAAAAGTCTCATGACTCCTGGTATGAATGTGTCTCTGCATGTGAAACTCTTGGGAAAAAATAATAATTCAAAGAAAGTCAAGCCAAAGAGAAATCAAATAACTTCCATGCCAATCTTTTACATTTGCGTCATACTTGATTTTGACTGAAAAACTAAAGTGATGCTTTATCTATTTCGGTCAATTACTAGGGCCTAACTAGATGAAGAATAAAGTCCCTCCTCCAGAGGTTTGCTTCTCTTTGTTGGTTCTTTCCCCGCCACGTTACGCGTCACACACGTCGACTTCTGCGTGATGTGATCTGCTGCGCCCGTTCGGCAGGAGAGTGGAGAGTTCAAGGCAATATTGTACATATGAAATGTTTTATAGTACACAATACACCAGCGCACAATGAGTTTAGTAAATGCACACATTCGTCCAAGTGTTAGGGAGTTGTACACAGTGTGAGTGAGAGAGACAGCCTTGGGGTAGGCAGTTTATCAGCAAGAGTGAGCGAGATTGCGAAGTTGTCCTCCAACCGAGTTTGGAGTTTCGCCGAACCAAAGAAACTTTTCTATTCTCATTCAATTCAGGCTGTAAATAATTCCCTTTCTCTACTCGCCCGTTCCATTCTGCAACTACTGCAGGAAACTACGCGCGGTGCTTGCGAAATAAAACTTACTTCTAATTAGATTCGAATTTCCACACACTTTTGTGATTCTTGTGCAGGCGGCCAAACAACTCGCAGCACAGTTTTTGAACTGTTCTTCTTGCGCTTGCTCTAACATTAAGCTGGAGCAATGGAGCTCAATGGTGTGTGCTAACTACTTGGAGAACTTGGAGGAATCGAATGGAATGTGTTGAGACTTGAGAGCGACTTTCAGAATGGTCGCCTGGCTGGTCTGTAATCATCCAATATTGATGGAAATGAAAGGAGTTGAAGATAAAAGAGCTCGAGTTTTGAAACACGTTTCGTACCTTTAAAACTTGTCGGGCAAATATGTAATTCGTTGTGAGTAACTTGTGACGTTTTAACATTTTTGAAACACGTTCCGTACCTTTAAAACTTGTCGGGCAAGAATATAATTCGTTGTGAGTGACTTGTGATGTTTAACATGAGTTTTGAAGGAAATTATATGATAAGTATACATAAAGTAAAGCTTACCACTTCCGGGAACGTAGAGGTTGAGGAAGAGACAGTCCTCGCTTTGGTTGACGAGTAGTGGTACCAGCCTCTTCAGGTAGTGGTACCTCCCTTTGGGCATGGCAAGCAGAGCTGCGGTCCGGTTCAAGATGTCCGGGTACCTCTGCGGACAGACCGAGCCGAAGGTATCTGCGAGCCGCGTACCCGTCCAGACGTCGGGCGGCGCCGGAGGGCGGTAACGGAGCTCCCCGGTAGGCGGCGCCGCGTAGGGGACGCCGTAGAACACTTCCACTGGCTCGAGGTGACGGGAATTCAGCTCGAGGATGACACCACGGATCGCACCCGTCTTGGTCTCCACGATGCGGGAGCTGTAGCGCGGTCCGGCGAGGGTTATCGCGAGGAGAGAGAAAACCAGCAGCGACACAAGGAGCGGACTGCGCCATCGTGGTAGCATGGTCTCGTACTAGCACCACGTATACAAGACACTCGCGCTTCGCAACACGGTCATTTAGCGCCACTAATCACCGTCCAGTTGACTTCTTACACCACTTACCTTCCTGACCAATCCTTATTCTCAAATCACTCAGAAAAGTCGCATATTGAATCACATTAGTTTCACTTACACTTAAGACCCGGGCCGTCGTCCGAACACCACGGTACTTTCAGATCTTCGTGCTACGTCGACTAGCACCACGTTGAAGCACACTGGCGCCACGCACACTGTCAGCTGGCTCGTGTTTAGACACACGTCAGTGATGGCTATGCGCCTGTCAATTCACTCGTACCACCTGGCTAACACCACGCAGGCATAATCCGGTGTATTGGCAATGTATCGGGTGACACTAAAACACTTTCTATCGCGACATGGCTGTCAGGTTGGTACAATAACGTCACACCGGTGCGCGGTAGCTGTCACACTCTGCCACTCCCAGTACCGCGCTTTCAAGCGGACGCGCATTTCAACACGACGCGACCAAAGAATTGAACGAAAATGAACCGAATCTTGCTACACTACAATATATATATATATAGGGTATGCCCTTAATCGCACGACGAGAACAAATTCATTTTCTTCTAGTCTGAAGCTGGTTCTCACAACTTATGCCTTTTCATCTCGAAGTCGTAATTGAATGATATAAATCATGAGTAGAATGCACTCGATGCAGGCGCCATCTTGGGACCGGCAGCATACATGCGTTGAGGTGATTTACTGCCACGCTACGTGCCGCAACTTTGTTTGCATTTTGTTACGATTGATCGTTGTCGATATCCAGGGCCGGAAGGGAACTCGATCCAAGTCTGAAAAGAAATTCAAAAAGTTAATTTCGAGAGAAATTTATTCTGTATAAATTAAGACAAGGTTTAAATTGATTTTTCTCATAACTAGATTGTAAAACGTAATTTCTTAATTTAGATGAAGTCAATTTTTGTCTTTTGACTAATTGGATTTGATTTAAACTATGGAAACACCTCACAAAAACGGGATGCAATCCAGGTTTACTGTAATACTGTTGGTTGTGTCTTTAGTATTTCTGTATTCTAGCTAGGGAATAACGATCCCCACAATGACACTGTCAGCTGCGGGGTATACGAGAGTTGCACAAGAAAGCAGGTTGCAGCAAAAACGAAGCCAAAGTACGTTACGGTAGACCTACTACGTGGCTGTCTGTGTACGACAGGGACGCAAGTAATCCGCGTGTAGAATGAGGGTTGTTCATGCAACTGCAAGTATTTCATAGATAGGTCTACACCGCTTGCTTCGTCTCATTCCGCCCCTATATAGCCTGCCGTTCCAACAGTCGTATGTTGTGCGACTTTACGCGTACAGTGTTAGTAAAAGCAATTTCGGCACTACACAAAAATATCAAAACGAACCTCGGCAAAAACAGCCATCCGAATGCAAAAGGTCGCGAAGGAAGGGTAGAGAATACGATGCAATGGAGACAAATGCGATTCAAAACGAGATACCTTTTGTTTTTTCGAGACAAAGAGGTTGTCTCTTGTCTGGAATTGACGTGACATAGTGTGACTCTAGACTTATAGCTATCTGAAACTTGACTCATACTATTTGTGAAGGATATATTGGATCGTGCTCTTACGCGTAGTACGTGCAGAACAATGCTTTGAGTTGCAACGTTACTTTTATATCGTCCTATTCGGTTGGAAGAGGTTGAATCAAGACCAGAGAATGTCCAATATATTCCGTAGCTACGAACATCTGGAGTCACGACCCGAAAAAAGAACATTTTCAAATATAAAAGCGAAACAACTACCATTTTACAATGCCCTTATTAACATACACTTTGAATAAGGATTCGAGGAGTGTTAGGAAGATAGATTTTTACACATATCTTTTTAATAGAAACGTATCATAGTATATAGGTCAAGTTATAAATTGGGTTACTGAGTAATATATCTAGCAACTAAATGAAACATTTTTGCTCATAAAAGCACCAGATTTTTAAGTGCATTCTTTGATCGTTTGACTTTCTGTTATACTTCCTTGAACGGTATAGGGTAAGTTTAAACTTGCTACGTAATTGAATAACTTAATATGAATTGAAATAATTGGCTCAGGCGTAGTATAGTTCTTGAATCTTTTAGACAGTACATACCGAGGTCATAACCACACCATACCATGCATGGTAATCACAGCGCGGTTCCAATGCGCATACGCACACAACTAACACGGTGAACGTTTATAAAAGTCTATACACACAGAATTATTATTTATCCAATTTACAGACTGAAATTGCAAGTATGTAAATCCAGTGGCGTAGTCACGATGCTAGAGAGGAAAGTTGGCAACGGTGAGGACGATACGGTTGAACCTAATTGATAGTCTGTAACTATATCCTCAATAGTTACGTAACGTGCTTACGAACATACATTTAGTTTTGTCAATTTTAAGCACGTTGCGTTTTGCTAGAAGTTATATACATTTCTATCTAAGACACATTTTATATACGACATGTGTGCGTTGAGTTGAAATTCCACATTTTAAATATTATTGTTGCTAACATTTGAATAATATGCAGGAAAGTTTATTAAACCATTACATTAATACATTCATTCATCCATTTAATTACCTACTTTCTTCTTCTAAAACTAAAACTAAGAATAATTGATGATTTAATAATTTCGCAATTTTACACAAAGTATATTGGCGTATATACGAGACATATTCATGGCATTATTAATGACTAAAGTTAAATAAAATTAAAATATTGCCTACATTTAAATATAATTTCTGATATGAGAAGTAGAGGTTACAATACTCTTTATTTCCATATCAAACTCGGATGCACGGAGGGTTCGATAATCTCGACTATCGTTCATTAAGTGCGGTTGTTTTTTGTTTCAAATCGAGGTAGTCGTACTGTTACCATGTATATATACGTGTCAGATTACAATTAGCTTTAATTCAACATGGCGGCCAGTATTATCTGACTAATCCAAGTGGAAAAGGTTGTTTCACAGGATGTTCGGATTAGTAAGCCACAAAAACACCAGCACAATTGTGCACACTTCATTAATTTTCTCTCGAGTTATCAAAAATACCATAGGCACAAATTCACTACAGCATAAAACGTGTTGTAGGCAGTTGATTTAAAATATCAGCCAATATTATTCTTTGTGTCTTCTTTGTTATTAGCTAATAAAACACTTCAACTTATAACTGGAGATGCCACCATATTTATTTATTAAACTTATTTAAGGGATGAATCTATAGCGAAGACCCAAATTTGACTGCTCTGAGAAAAAAGTAGCTGGGGTGATTTTTTTGTTGGTACACTGCATGCACTGCATACACACACATGCTAGTAGAAAAATTATTCGTGTATGACACATTATGACAAAATTATTAATAAATGGATGATAACTTAATATTAGAGGTTAGTGTAAAAAGCATTTTCATGTGTCATTTTATAGCATTTGTAGCATCTATACACAAATCGCTTTTTTCACGTACCTATAATTTGAAAATATACATTTACTACGCATTAAAGTTTAAACTCGACACAATAAATAATTGTATAAAACAAAACAATATAATATGTTGAGAATGTAAAAGAAAATGGGAAAGTTTCCGGACAAGACATAACTTTAGAATGTCGCACTGTGCTTACATAACATCTAGACTGCAGCTACAAGAAATACGACCTACCAAGAAAATGCAAGCTTAGTTTGATTTATTTTAACTCGATAGAAAACATAAATCATTGAACATTCGCATATTGAAGAAACGTACATAAATATCGCATGCCAACTTAACTTAGTACACAGTAAAATACAGTTTCTGTATCATGTTTTAAAACTTTTCATCTTGCATGTCTGAGTTGGTACTCGGCAAACTGGAAGACCGCTATTTAGTATCAAGAAGATATAGTTCGGCATCAATATGGCTGTTCGAAGGACCTAGTCTTAAACTGAAAAGTATACGGATGTATAGTACATTCGTTTTCAAACGTAATTTTTACATAATACTGCTTAATACATTATCAATAGTTAATTTACGTTATTACTTATCAGTACTTTATAAATCATCAATTCATCATCGTATAGATAATTCATTGTACATTATCATATGTTATTAACTATTGATTTAAAGACGAAGTTATTGTAAGTAAACCAACTGTATGTTTCCTGAAATGTTTATGTTCTACTGTTTCTATTACGTTTTATGTTTTTATAATATGATTTTAAATTTATTATCCTAATACCTCAATGTAAAATGGCAGCAATGCTGTATTTGAGTGAATGAATAAATAAATTGGTTGTTATTGGATGAGCGAAGCGAAGACTTCAATTTCACTGACCCCCAAAAAATTTAGCTCGGGTGTTTTTTTTTTTTTTTTTTTTTTGTTTGTTTTTTGTCTGTTTGTTAACTCTCTACCAGGCAAACGGCATATCCGATCTTGATGAAAATTGGAGGGGACCTTCGAAATCTCTGAACTTAGAGGTGTATTGTTTTTGGGTACAATCGAAGAAATATTTCTCATGAATATCGTACTTTTACGATTTTTTTCGATTTTTTGTGCGATATTTTCGTGCCATTTGGGCCAATTCTGACCAAACGGGTGGGGCTACAACGTTCATATTATACATGGACATTAAGGTTATGGTGATGTAGTACCTTTTGAAAGAAAAAGTTGAAAAAGTTAGCCGGAATCCATAGAAATAAAGCTTTTAATATAAGTTTTGTATGGTAAATAATAACAATTGACAAGTAACAATAGAAACTTGACAACAATCACCTACAATGCGTAGGAAGCAAAGCAAAGCACTTGCAAAAGTAAAGATATCCCACGCAAACTAAAAACTAAAAAAAAGCTCATCCATCAACGCGACTAAAAAAAGCGTTTGCGAAGCTTCCTAGTCTTAGTTATGAGCCGACGGCTGCATGGATCTTGACTTGCGTAGGTCTAACACACGCGTAATAACTAACGAGTAGAGCAGAGCACGCTCTCAAGCTTCTAATTCTGGGGCCCTCTGATTCAATTCCGGAGACTGAAATCCAAAGTGGAGATTCGATCGAGCATAAACTCAGTCAAATTGATAATCCTGATAGCACGTTCTTTTAAAACGTGTTTGTATATTCCTTCATAACCATCCAATTATCCCAATCCAAATTAATAGTCTGAAGGGGGACGATTTGTTCATGGTCTGTTTTCCCATGCACAAATATTGCATTACGATTATTATAGAATTTTTTATTTTTATTTAAATAGAAAACGCTTCGCCGGTTGTGGATGAGCGTAATTGGTGCATGACTGCCATGTGTTATGCGATTTTGTTGTTCTGTAAAAAAATTATAAATTTGTCAATTTTTAATAAAATAAATTATAAAATAAGTGACATAAGATATACTTTTAAATTAATCATAATTTTAAAAAAGAAAAAACGAACATTGCGATTTTTATAAGAAATAATTATTCTATTGCGCTCATATTTCACACGAAGTTAATCATAAATTAAAGCTGTGAAAAAATCATACAATAGGTAAAGCATGTAGGTGGTAAGTCAAAAATGTTAAAAACGAAAAACCCGCAAAATTATAAATTCATGAAAAAATTTCGTTGCGCTCAATTTCACATGAATATCTTAATCATAAAATTAGGTTCTGTGAAAAATTTGAAATCGAATAAGCATGTAGTGTTATAAGTCGAAGAATTTTTAAAATCGAAAAAATCGTAAATGCATTTTCATGAGAAATAATTTTTCGATGCGCTCAGACCGTGCAGTTCTAAGTTCAGAGATTTCGAAGTCCCATAAAAATTTCATCGCATCGGAGTACCGGTTTAACCGAATCGTGTGGACAAACACACAAAAATACAGAAAGAAAGAAAGAAAAAAAAACATTCCGGATTTTTTTCTCCAGTGTAGTGAAATGGAATTTTCGCTTCGCTCGCTACGCTCATCCAATTAGCTAAAACATGTTGCATGTTGCATGTGAATCTATATTTTCTCGACACAACATATTATACTAAACATAAATAATTTAGACGAGTGAGCGCAGCGAACGTAGTCTACAACGCAGGTCGAAAAAAACGGCACTCACTGTGAAAGCTGTGACTCTGTCTGTCCGATACCTAACGGCCGAACGGCTTAACAGATTGAGCTGAAATTTTAAACATACATCCGTTACCAGTTAACTGAGAACTGCTAACAAAATGAGCACAATCCGTTGCGATTTAAACCTGCAATAAATAATAAACTGAAAAATACGCTGCCAATGTATAGGAATTATTTTAACGACAATGGTTTTGATTTTGAAATAATATTTTTTGTTTGTTATTTACCTGGCTATGAAATGCCGTGTCCAAGGTTAATCGAATGTTGGACGTCAAGGTACCCCCGAATTCCGCTCGTAGATTGAGTAAACCTTGAAATACTTTCACGTATTTCGTACTG
The DNA here is from genome assembly GCA_024449915.1 of Sweltsa coloradensis. Classification (NCBI taxonomy): domain Eukaryota; kingdom Metazoa; phylum Arthropoda; class Insecta; order Plecoptera; family Chloroperlidae; genus Sweltsa; species Sweltsa coloradensis. The sequence goes on from JAMZAV010000321.1 coordinate 390,740, forward strand.
GCTATGTTTTCCTTAGTATTGTCACAGATGATGGCCTACACTGCGTTATATGCATTTCATTACTGGTTAAATAATTTTAAAAATACAATTTGGAAATTACAAAATCTTTCCGACCAGGGGATTGAACCCACGTCTCCCACATTTCGACTATAAGGGCTCTTTAGCCAACTAGACTAGGGAAACGCCAAAGTCGTTGTTAGACGAGTGAGCGAGTCATGTGTTGAGTACGCGGGAACATTTGCATTTAAGTTTCATTATAATATTCGTATAAATAATAGGGTATTTAAGTTTAGGTCATAGTTTAGGCCATAATGCTCCACTGTAGCCTATGATAGGCTAGGGAGGCCTAAGGTAGGGGGAAAGAAAAGGAATGTTACCGGGTACTCAACACATGGCTACTCACTCGTCTATCAACGACTTTGGCGTTTCCCTAGTTTTAGAAAAATCATAATTATTAGACCTATTAAATTAAAGCATCGAAGAACGTCTATACTCTAATGCAACATTTGTTTGGTTTTGTTGTATTGTTTCTTATACACACAATAATATTACATTTATTTCAGATATGGCATTTATTTGCTAACTCTCTTTCCCATTCTTGCAAAATGTGTAACATAAATTGCATATTGAAAAACAAATGACTATCATCCTGGTTTAAATCTAAAGGCAAAATTATTTTTATTTTTCCATCGTAAAATTTAACTCCTTGTCGTGCAATGTTCATGCTATTCAGAGATAGGGTAGCTCGGATAACAATGAATTTTCGAGGAATACACGAAAAGTTTGAAGTGTTTGAGATTGATTCGTATTGACACTGTTATACACATTCACAACCAACAAACAAAAGCCCCGCATTTTCCTTTGCGATTGATTTTCAGGACGAATATGCAGTGAATTTAACTCTTTTTGTGATCCGTGATCAAATGAAACAGACGCCGGCCAGTGGACATAGCGGGATAAACAGAGAGAGGGAAAGTGCGCGACTTGTCAGATGTGATGGACAAAATGTTGTTAATTTGAAATAAAAACAGAACCCGAACGTGCGCGTACGGCCGACGTCAGAAAGGTGTCAAGCGGAGAGGTAAAATGTGTTTGCAACTAATCTCCTCTGGACATTTCCGTTCAGAAAACTCGCAAAATCGATCATCTATCGCACTTTAATGAAATACTCGATCATCACCTGATGTGACATGACTTCTCTCTTCCGCCACTGCGGGGCCGGTGCCATCATGTATAATTTATAGAATACACATTCGAGCGCTATTCCGATAGCTAATTCAAATCAACCTGGACTCATAAGTTATAAAAAAGTCACGAATAGGACACGTCAATAATGATTGGATTTTCGTGACATTTGATGGTTGTATATTTGGGATGCTGAGAGTTCGACTATATCACTTGTAAAACAAAACAACATAAACCATCGTTATATTTTAGTACGTCAATATGAAACGTCGGGTGGAATGGTACGGATAGCCTCGATGGGGATGTTCTGAAATAAAAAGTAATGGTTCCAAAACTCCGGTTCTTCCTTCCAATTAGGGCACATAGAAGACTAGCTAACGGCTTCCATTGCTGGTAAATCACCCGGTGGTTTCTTTTATTGGGATTTTGCGCCACTAACAATCACACGGCATGCGATGATAATGCGATCGCAGCACGGACGAACGAAACTATCTGTAGTTTTCAGCGCCGGATTTACGCTTTAATCTCACTCCGTCCCCACCAGGTTTGGGAAAGCCTTGCCATGTGTCTCCAGACGCACGAATTACCATTTATAAAGCTGCCGGATACTCCTCAGTTGAGAATTTCCTGGTTCTTTAGCAATCCATCCAAAGCTCCTAGTACACTTTCTTCTTCGCTAAGAGTTTCCCCGCATCCGGCAATAACCATAAATCCTTTACCTCTTTGATCACAATACACCTGGTTTTTCTCGCAACCGACTCCTTTCTTACCCCAATTTCGGGGTGGGCGCTTTGGCTATTCGAGCGTGTACGTGACTGAGTTACCGCTTGCATACACAAGCATCCTTGCCGTCAGCGACTTGACCGCCGCCTAAGAGGGATGCCCTGCCCAGCCTATCTATACACGCGCGACTTACAATAAATCCGCGCCAAGGAATGGTCATGACTCCGAAATAGATCCAACTTGGCTTACTAGAAAATTTATCGAACTTAAAAAGGAGGGGCGGAGAATGCGACCGATGAAGACGAAGTGGGACGGAAAGTTTGGTGGGAAGTTGCTGGTCAACAGATCGAGCCGAGCCGCGGGAAGAGTTCTGTATTATTCATTCTGGGGCTAAATGAAGCGATGGGCAAACATTGAAAGTTATGTCATTATTTTACTTTTGGATAAAAGCAAGTTAACGACTATTTGTATTACCCGTGTAGAACCATGTTTGTGGACGGGTTCAACAACTCTCTTTTTTAAAACGGACCAATGCTGCAGATTAGGTATAAACAACATAACAACGCGAAGCTATCAAAGGTCTGGGAACATCAATTCTACATGGAATAAAAATGTGAATCTTCCAATGTTACAAGATAAGTGAGATATTTACCATCCACTTGAAATCTCAGAGAGCATATTTTATTACAATGTTTAACAATGTTTGAGCTACAAATGATATAAATAACGGCATGAAAATAAAAAAGTAGAAGCAATTACAGAACGCGTTTGACTAAATAGCCGTATCTATTTAAACAGCGTGGACATTAATGTAGGCAGATTCGCCTTGAATGGAATAATAGCTTTCTTCACGAGAAGAGATAGTAATCGAGCTATGACATTGCTTTTAAGTTAAATTTTGTCAAACGGTTCAAACTTTCCTTTGTAAGTCATTTTTAAATAAATAGGGTAGACGTTAAATAAATAAAGATCAACATGCATACTCAAACATACATAAAGAGCTCGTGGTGAAGGTCGTTTTGATGTCCATTTGAAATATAAGCTTTCTACCGTAATTGGTCTCTTTGGCCACATTCTATTATACCATGTTTACCCTAAAAATGATAAGTTGACATTTTGTCAAAAAATACAGTAGAAATATATCGGAACATTTATATAATACTTTAAAAGGTTCTTTTCATGTAAACAGAAAGTTTAGGAAAAGTATTTCAGTGGTTTGCTATCGTTGCTTTATGATTCTTTGACAGATAAAACCAAGATATGAGAAAGCAGATAAAGTTTGCAAATACGTAAGTGATATCCATTGGGTTAGCATGGGATTTGTGAGGCGAACAAGTTTCTATTTGAACTAGTGGATCAACTTGAGTACGCGGATTTTGTCCGAAGTAGTAAGTGGAACGGTTCGGATGGGGGTGGGGGTGGGGGTTAGGCGTCGGGTTTGGTTGGCTCGTGTAGCCTCTAGCCAATATTCGGCAAAGTTCTCGTTGAGCCGTGCACGGGAACCAGAGATGCAGGCCAACCATAGAAACCAACAACTCCAAACTTGGAACTGGCTGGTAAGTGGTAAGTGGGAACCATATCTCACGGCCCACGCCGAGTTAGCATTCAGTGAATCGAGGAGAGGGGTGGGTGGGGTTACAAGTGTCATGTGACGAGGCTGATTAACAGTTTGAAACCAAGGTTGTGTTTATAGCCAAAAGAAAGCGTTGAAAGAAAACAAATTTAAAAATTCATAAAGGACAGAATGTATACATAGATTGCAAAAAACGTGCATAACTTAAATTAAAGGCGGGCAGTTTACAAAGCTCCGAGAATAGCTCCCAAGCAAGCTTTGAAACCTGTAAAGTAATTAAAAAAAGTTGCCTCTTTCCGTCCACGTGACCCAGCTAGCAAGATGGAGTTGTGGCGGAGCCGGAGACAGGGACGATGCAAATGATGTACTGCCACTCGTTACACAGCGTGAGACAGGGAACGTGACGTCATTGCATGGACCGAGATGAAAAAAGATAATATATAAAGTTGACGACTGAAAACGCCATTTTATGCGGTAGAACGTCTTGAATATAAAAACTTTGGTACATAAAATCTTTGTTGAAAGCTTGTTGAATACCTGCCATTCGTCTGGAGACCCTCAAACCCAGTGATGACACTAAGATGGACAGAGACTTAAACGAAAATGTGATCTTTTAGATTAATTTCTTTGTTATGACTACATACTTTCTTTATTGCTACTACGCGAAAACTATATGGTTAGCTTAATGTAAAAATACATTCAAGAGTTATTTTATGAGGATATTTTCAAAACTATTACCATTGCATGATGTTAACAAGGTAAAAGCTACCTCCTAGTGAAATGTGCGAGAGAGAAATCACGATGAGTATACCCTGGAGCCATCCAAACAATGAAGGTGGTTGTCGGTACCTGAATGTACGAAGTTTAAACACATTATCTACCATGTCCAGCGTAACAGCTAATCCAAACACATTATACGGTACGTAGTTTAGTAACAATAACAACAACAACAAATTTGAGATGAAGTAACAATAGTATGTAAATATATACCACCCAACCATAGGATGCCAAAGATTGCAAAATTATCAAAGTATATACATTTAATTACAATTAAAAAATAAAATAAAGTGACACTAAATTATTAAAACCATTGTGGCTGAAGTTTTGTTGTTATTGAATGCAGTCCTAAAACGGGACGAAGGATGAATAAATAAATAAATTCTTATTCAGACGTGATTATCTTGCAGATAAAACTGTCCTTCTTAATAGTTAGCTTCAATGGCGTAGGAGTTTGATTTAAATACTTATGGAATTAAAAAATTGTATTTGTATCGTGATATAATTTACACCTACATTCATAGAACAACAAAAAAGTAATATTACACCCAAAGCTTCTACTTAAGATATTTCAAACATGACAATTTCTAAGAAGTAAATTGCAACTTTCAGAGGTATATCAAAGAAAAACATCAGGATACTGTCCGAGACACAAATGTAGCCCACGTTGATATATTGTTTTTAAATAAACAATAAACACGCTTCCTGTAAGAGCAACGTTTGGAACAACACAAAATGACGTCGGTGTATTAACTGACATTATAATATGTACAAAGGGGTGAAACCATTGACATTTTATACAAATATGTGTAAACAAATTAATAAATTAACGAGCTACAAACGTGTAATCATAGGTGGGAGTTAACATTAATTAAACTAGGAAGCTTCGCAAACGCTTTTTTAGTCGCGTTGATGGATGAGCTTTTTGTAAGTTTTTAGTTTGCGTGGGACCACTTTTCCTTTGCAAGTGCTTTTTGAATGCATTGAAGGTGATAGTTGTCAAGTTTCTATTGTTAATTGTTAATTGTTATTATAAACCTAAAAAAACTCATATTAAAACCTTTATTCTATGGATTCTGGCTAACTTTTTCAACTTTTTCTTTCAAAGGGTTCTACATCACCAAAACCTTAATGTTCATGTAAAATATGAATTTTGTAGCCCCACCCGTTTGGTAAGAATCGGTCCAAATGTCACGAAAATATCGCACTAAAATCGAAAAAATCGTATAAGTACGATATTCAACCTTCGATTGTACCCAACAGCGTGGCGGGTCTAAGTTCAGAGATTTCGAAGGTCCCCTCCAATTTTCATCAAGATCGCATATGCCGTTTGCCCGGTAGAGAGTGAACAAACAGACAGAAAAACAAACAAACAAACAAACAAAAAAACATTGGAGCTATATTTTTGGAGGGGTCAGTGAAATTGAAGTCTTCGCTTCGCTCATCCAATAAAAGCATGTTTCGCCAGTATGCCGTTCTCACCACATACAAGTCTTTGAATGTGTGCTGGAATGAACAATGATGAGATCGCAGGCACGTATCTGAGATGAGCAGGGGAAAGGGAGTCGAGTTGGAATGAGGCAGAAATGTTGAGACGGCCCGTTAAAACTTTGCCAATCGCGAGGTTCAAGTTAACCAGTTCTCTTCTCACAGAGAAGAGGTTAAATCACATACATCCCTTCAAGGCTAGTAGAAGGACGTGGAAGACAGAGATGTGTTTGGTGGAGGTGCCGGGTTGAGTGGAACTATCCAGGCTGATGGTGGAGCAAAGTGGTAGGACGTGATAGACAGAGATGTGTTTAGTGGAGGTGCCGGGTTGAGTGGAACTATCCATGGTTGATGGTGAAGCAAAGAGGTCGGACTGATAGACAGAGATGTGTTTGGTGGCGGTGCCGGGTTGAGTGGAACTATCCAGGCTGATGGTGGAGCAAAGTGGTAGGACGTGATAGACAGAGATGTGTTTAGTGGAGGTGCCGGGTTGAGTGGAACTATTCGGGTTTATTTATTTTAGACAGTTTGAATCCATACAATTTGACTCCTAACAGAGTAAAAATACAAATTTATCGAATATATGTTATACTTTTGTATAAAACTAGGAAAACGCTAAAGTCCCGCCGCGTTGATGGATGAGCGTTTTTGTAAGTTTTTAGTTTGCGTGGGACCACTTTTCCTTAGCAAGTGCTTTGTGAATGCATTGTAGGTGATTGTTGTCGAGTTTCAAATGTTACTTGTTATAATTGTTATTATAAACCTAAAAAAATAACTCATATCAAAATCTTTATTCTAAGGATTCTGGCTAGTTTTTTCAACTTTTTTTTCGAAAGGTACTACATCACCATAACCTTAATGTCCATGTGAAATATGAACGTTGCAGCCCCACCCGTTTGGTCAGAATCGGCCCAAATGTCACGAAAATATCGCACTAAAAATCGAAAAAATCGTAAAAGTACGTTTATTTTATGGGTTCTGGTTACCTTTTTCAATTTTTTTTCACAAGATACTACATCACCATAACCTTAATGTCCATGTAAAATATGAACGTTGTAGCCCCACCCGTTTGGTCAGAATTGGCCCAAATGTCACGAAAATATCGCACTAAAAATTGAAAAAAATCGTAAAAGTGCGATATTCATGAGAAATATTTCTTCGATTGTACCCAAAAACGTGGCACGTCTAAGTTCAGAGATTTCGAAGGTCCCCTTCAATTTTCATCAAGATCGCATATGCCGTTTGTCCGGAATCGTGCGAACAAACAGACAAAAAAAACAAACAAACAAACACACGAAAAAACAACAGAGAATGTCCATGTAAAATATGAACGTTGTAACCCCACCCGTTTGGTCAGAATTGGCCCAAATGTCACGTAAATATCGCACTAAAAATTGAAAAAAATCGTAAAAGTGCATATTCATGAGAAATATTTCTTCGGTTGTACCCAAAAACGTGGCACGTCTAAGTTCAGAGATTTCGAAGGTCCCCTTCAATTTTCATCAAGATCGCATATGCCGTTTGTCCGGAATCGTGCGAACAAACAGACAAAAAAAAACAAACAAACAAACACAAAAAAACAACCGAGCTAAATTTTTTGAGGGTCAGTGAAATTGAAGTCTTCGCTTCGCTCGCTACGCTCATCCAATAACATTTACTTATACCAAGGTTTCTCGAGGGCTTTGTTTCTAAAGGCTTTGACGTAATTACTAGGAAAACGCTAAAGTCCCGCCGCGTTGATGGATGAGCTTTTTAAAGTTTTTAGTTTGCGTGGGATATCTTTACTTTTGCAAGTGCTTTGTTTTGCTACCTACGCATTGTAAGTGATTGTTGTCAAATTTCTTTTGTTACCTGTCAATTGGTATTATTTACCGTAAAAACTTATATTTAAAGCTTTATTTCTATGGATTCTGGCTAATTTTTTCAACTTTTTCTTTTAAAAGGTACTACATCACCATAACCTTAATGTCCATGTATAATATGAACGTTGAAGGCTCACCCGTTTGGTCAGAATTGGCCCAAATGGCACGAAAATATCGCACTAAAAGTCAAAAAACTTATATTAAAAGCTTTATTTCTATAGATTCTGACTAACTTTTCCAACTTTTTCTTTCAGAAAGCAATACATCACCATTACCTTAATGTCCATGTGAAATATGAACGTTGTAGCCTCACCCGTTTGGTCAGAATTGACCCAAATGGCACGAAAATATCGCACAAAAAGTCAAAAAACTTATATTAAAAGCTTTATTTCTATAGATTCTGACTAACTTTTTCAACTTTTTCTTTCAGAAAGCAATACATCACCATTACTTTAATGTCCATGTGAAATATGAAAGTTGTAGTTTTACCCGTTTGGTCAGAATCGGCCCAAATGTCTCGAAAATATCGCACTAAAAATCGAAAAAAATCGTAAAAGTGCAATATTCATGAGAAATATTTCTTCGATTGTACCCAAAAACGTGGCACGTCTAAGTTCAGAGATTTCGAAGGTCCCCTTCAATTTTCATCAAGATCGCATATGCCGTTTGCCCGGAATCGTGCGAACAAACAGACAAAAAAACAAAAAAACAAAAACAAAAACAAAAACAAAAAAACAACCGAGCTAAATTTTTTGGGGGGTCAGTGAAATTGAAGTCTTCGCTTCGCTCATCCAATAATTTGAAAGTGTATATTTTGTTAACGCTTTTATATTTCAAACTTTCGTTTAATGTATTTGGAACTGTGAAATGCACTTGTTTCTGGAGAAAGTTCTATGTGCTCGGTATTACGCAAGCTTAACTACGTGGCTGCTACATATAATTTGTCAGACCCCCTTCTTAAGCCATAGGGCATCGAGGAATGCAAGGGTTCTTAGCATAAAGCAATGGTTGGTGTGTACTTAACGGCAATATTATTGGCAAACAATATAAGCGCTGTCATTTATGTAAGAGTTACATAGTTCTCTCTTTCTCTCACTGTCCGTCGATTGACTTAACGGGAAATGGATTTAATTAATTGGATGATCGTAGCGAGCGTAGCGAGCGAAGTGAAGACTTCAATTTCACTGACCCCCAAAAAAGAGCTCGAGTGTTTGTTTGTTTGTTTGTTTTCTGTCTGTTTGTTCGCTCGATTCCGGGAAAACGGCATAAGCGACCTTGATGAAAATTGGAGGGGACCTTCGTTTTCTCTAAACTTAGACTTACCACGTTTTTGAGTACAATAGAAGAAATATTTCTCATAAATATCGTACTTTTACGATTTTTTTTCGATTTTTAGTGCGATATTTTCGTGACATTTGTGCCGATTCTGCCCAAACGGGTGGGGCTACAACGTTCATATTTCACATGGACATTAAGGTAATGGTGATGTATTGCTTTATGAAAGAAAAAGTTAAAAAAGTTAGCCAGAATCTATAGAAAAAAAGCTTTTAAAATAAGTTTATTATTTTTTGTGCGATATTTTCGTGCCATTTGGGCCAATTCTGACCGAACGGGTGGGGCTACAACGTTCATATTATACATGGACATTAAGGTAATGGTGATGTAGTACCTTTTGAAAGAAAAAGTTGACAAAGTTAGCAGAATCCATAGAAATAAAGCTTTTAATATAAGTTTTTTACGGTAAATAATACTAATTGACAGGTAACAATAGAAACTTGACAACAATCACCTACAATGCGTAGGCAGCAAAACAAAGCACTTGCAAAAGTAAAGATATCCCACGCAAACTAAAAACTTTTAAAAAGCTCATCCATCAACGCGGCGGGACTTTAGCGTTTTCTTAGTTTTACCAACATGACTCATTTATCACTCGTTCACATTATCACCTTTTCACAACTCTTGTATTTTACTAGAAAAACGCTTAAGTCCCGCCGCGCTGATGGATGAGCTTTTTTGTAAGTTTTTAGTTTGTGTAGGAACACTTTTCCTTCGCAAGTGCTTTTTGAATGCATTGTAGGTTGTCAAGATTCTATTGGTACTTGTTAATATTTATTATGAACCTCAAAAAACTCATATTAAAATCTTTATTCTATGGATTCTGGCTAACTTTTTCAACTTTTTCTTTCAAAAAGCAATACATCACCATAACCTTGTCCATGTAAATTATGAACGTTGTTGCCCCACCCGTTTGGTCATAATCGGCTCAAATGTCACGAAAATATCGCACTAAAAATCATGAGAAATATTTCTTCGATTGTACCCAAAAACGTGGCAGGTCTAAGTTCAGAGATTTCGAAGGTCCCCTCCAATTTTCATCAAGATCGTATATGCCGTTTGCCCGGTAGAGTGCGAACAAACAGACAGAAAAACAAACAAACAAAAAAACATCACATTGGAGCTAAATTTTTTGAGGGGTCAGTAAAATTGAAGTCTTCGCTTCGCTCATCCAACAAACCAATGCACTGAGTGTGGGATGGTCATGCCCGGAAAAAATTATTATCGTATAAAAAAGGCTTTACAAGTATTTTTTAAATTGTATATACAAAGAATTGTGAGAGCAAGTACTGAAATGCTATTTGTTGCTTATAGTACAATGATCTACGTATTAAAAACTTAATAAATTCGACGATACGTGTGATATTAAAATCGGTAAAAAAAAAGAAAAAAAAATGGATGTATAACGTAGAAATAATAAAATCAAGAAGTCAAAACCCGGCACCTCCACCAACAATGCTATTTATATGGAGTTATAACTTTTCTCACTGTACCCGGCACCTCCACCAAACGCATATAAAATAATTTGCATTTAATTCAATTAAATGTATTCAGTCATTTTGTCGAATGTTCAAACAGTTTTCAGCTATGATCTTATACCTACGTTATTTTAATTTACCGCTATGACTCACTGATAAGCTTTCGTGCTTACTGGTATAATGTTTGCATTGTTTTGTATTTGATATTTTTGCTATCTAAATAAAATTTGTATATATTTTTTAAAATTATTTGTTTATGGCAGAATTCGGTGATTTTGTCTTCATCATGGGATAATTAAGGACTGTGATGTGCATATACTAAGAAAACGCTTAAGTCTCGCCGCGTTGATGGATGAGCTTCTTTTGTAAGTTTTTAGTTTGCGTTGGACCACTTTTCCTTTGAAAGTTCTTTTTGAATGCATTGTAGGTGATTGTTGTCAAGTTTCTATTGTTCTATTGTTGTTGTTGTTGTGTGTTGTTGTTAATTGTTATTATAAACCTAAAAAACATCATATTAAAACCTTTATTCTATTGATTCTGGCTAACTTTTTCAACCTTTTCTTTCAAAAAGCAATACATCAACATTACCTTAATGTCCATGTAAAATATGAACGTTGTAGCCCCACCCGTTTGGTCAGAATCGGCCCAAATGTCACGAAAATATCGCACTAAAAATCGGAAAAAATCGTAAAAGTACGATATTCATGGAAAAAAAATTCTTCAATTTACCTAAAAACGTGGCACGTCTAAGTTCAAAAATTTCGAAAGTCCCCTCCAATTTTCATCATGATCGCTTATGTCGTTTGCCCGGTATCGTGCGAACAAACAGACAAAAAAACAAAAAAAACAACAAAAAACACCCGAGCTAAATTTTTTGGGGGGTCAGTGAAATTGAAGTCTTCGCTTCGCTCATCCTATAACCTTAAGCTTTTTTTTTTCTTAATTCATCTTTGGCTTTCAGCTGTTTTATACATTTATAGTTTTGTTATTTAAGTTTTTCTTGTTGTATATTGTTGTTGGATGAGCGTAGCGAGCGTAGCGAGCGAAGCGAAGACTTCAATTTCACTGACCCCCAAAAAATTTAGCTCCAATATTTTTTGTTTGCTTTTTTTGGATTTTTGTCTGTTTGTTCGCTCTCTACCAGGCAAACGGCATATGCGATCTTGATGAAAATTTGAGGGGACCTTCGTTTTCTCTGAACTTAGACTTGCTACGTTTTTGGGTACAATCGAAGAAATATTTCTCATGAATATCGTACTTTTACGATTTTTTTCGATTTTTAGTGCGATATTTTCGTTACATTTGGGTCGATTCTGACCAAACAGGTGGGGCTACAACGTTCATATTTCACATGAACTTTAGGATTATGGTGATGTAGTACCTTTTGAAACAAAAAGCTGAAAAAGTTAGCTAGAACCCATATAAATAAAGGTTTTAATATGAGTTTTTCGATTTTTAGTTCGATATTTTCGTCACATTTGGGCCGATTCTGACCAAACGGGTGGGGCTACAACGTTCATATTTCACATGGACATTGAGGTTATGGTGATAAAGTACCTTTTAAAATAAAAAGCTGAGAAAGTTATCTAGAATCCATAGAAATAAAGGTTTTAATATGAGTTTTTCGATTTTTAGTGCGATATTTTCGTCGCATTTGGACCGATTGTGACCAAACGGGTGGGGCTACAACGTTCATATTTCACATGGGCATTAAGGTTATGGTGATGTAGTACCTTTTGAAAGAAAAAGTTGAAAAAGTTAGCTAGAATCTATAGAAATAAAGGTTTTAATATGAGTTTTTTTACTTTAAGTGCGATATTTTCGTCACATTTAGGCCGATTTTGACCAAACGGGTGGGGCAACAACGTTCATATTTCACATGGACTTTACGGTTATGGTGATGTAGTACCTTTTGTAAGAAAAAGTTGCAAAAGTTGACAAAGTTAGCCAGAATGCATAGAAATAAAGGTTTTAAAATGTGTTTTTTGAGGTTTATAATAACAACTAACAAGAAACAATTGAAACTTGACAACAGTCACCTACAATGCATTCACAAAGCACTTGCAAAGGAAAAGTGGTCCCACGCAAACTAAAAACTTACAAAAACGCTCATCCATCAACGCGGCGGGACTTTAGCGTTTTCCTAGTATAATTTCAATTTTATAGTACTTGTTCATGTATTTCATGTTTTGTATATCGTATTTGTTTGGTTTTTAAGTGTTGTCTTAATTGTTTAGTTTTAGTAACCTAACACTTGTGAGCTTATACCTGTTGTTAGTGATTAATAAATAATTATGTTGGCTTACTGGTTAACCTGAAATTAATTGTACTTGTATAAGGCTAAAGAGGGCCCAACATGCCCAAATTTAGCCTTTCTGCCCTACCTAATATCAATAAATATAACAGCTACATTAGCTGCTCTGGGCATGTACTTATGGGCCAGCTTTTACATATTATTATATGTTCGTGGTTTGTGGTTTAAAGTGAACAATGCTTGCTATGTTAACATTGTTTGCGTTTGATTTCAAATAGAAATATGCATCTAATGATAATGCAATGATGTCAAATATGCAGCTCAACTATGCGAATAATTAACACAAGCTTTATAACATACATATACATTTCAAAACATAGCTTATTGTTTTTATATTATAAATTGCGAAAAAGTATGGATGATAACTTATTTATAGGAAATGTTGCGAAACCTCAACCTCACCTTATTTAACTTGATATAAGATTTCGTCTTGAGATATAAGTGTGAATTGAATAGTTTTGGTGCTAAGCGAAGACTTCAATTTTCACCGACCCCAATAAATTAGCTCGGTGTTTTTTTTTTCCCCGTCTGTCGCTGTTACCGGGCAAACGGCATATGAAATCTGATGAAATTTGACACGACCTTCGTTTTCCTGAACTTAGATTGCCACGTTTTGGTCATCAAGAAATATTGCTCATAATATAGTACTTTTACGATTATTAACGATTTTTAGTGCGATATTTTCTGACATTTGGACGATTTGACCAAACGGGTGGGGCACAACATTATATTTCACATGGACATTAGTAATGGTGATGTATTGCTTTCTGAAAGAAAAAGTGAAAAAGTAGCTAGATTTAGAATAAAGTGTTTAATATAAGTTTTTGACTTTTTGTGCGAATTTTCGTGCATTTGCATTCTACCAAACGGTGGGCTAAACGTTTCATATTATACATGGACATAAGTTTATGGTGATGTAGTACCGTTGAAAGAAAAGTTGAAAAATTAGCCATAATCCATAGAAATATAGCTTTATGTAAGATTTTAACGTTAAATAATAAACAAATTAACAAGGAACATAGAAACTTGACAACAATCACCTACATTGCGTCGGCAGAAAAAACAAACACTTGCAAAGTGAAGATATCCCACGAAACTAAAAAAAAGCTCCATCAACGCGGCGGGACTTTAGCGTTCTAGTTAGGTGAATTGGCAACATACTTGTTTTAATCTTAAGGTCTTTCAATTGTCAGATAGAATATAGTTTTTGTCCAGGTACAATGAACTTTCTCAAACATTTAAGTTCCATTTCATGATAAAATACTTGTTCAAGGGAAAAGTTTTTCCTTTTTCCTTTCCACATCTAATTTAACTTTATATTTTCAGGTATTTTATTTCGTTACCTATAATCTGCTTAGTTTGGAAGTTGCATGTTTTATTCCCCTGTTATACCATTCACATTCATAAAAAGTCTGCATTTATCTGCGTCTGGTATTGAGCGAAGTGCAATGCACTTGAAATACATTGGTACAATCCCATGAGCTTGACTATCCAACCTCTGCCTCTCAGCTCGCAATACATCCGGGTCGTCCTTCCTCCTGCAGCATTTTCTCTCGTGTCTTTCATTATTGATGGGGACGAAATATCTTACACATTACATGAGTTTGGAGCCGCCTTAATGAATGGTGCCTCCAGTTTAATCTTGTTGAGCTTACCGAGTAATCAATCCCATTACAAGTCTAGTGAAAAGTTTGGATAAAGGAATTACCTACCATGTAAGACGCCAACCATATTTTACCTTGTGAGTTTAATCTTGGGCCTGAGACAACGTTGCTTCTCTTCGACGCGGTGTAAATTCTAACTTTATATGAAGCCAGTTGAGGTTCGCGATACATACCGCCTGATGTTAAATACAAGGAAGCTTCGCAAACGCTTTTTTTATTCGCGTTGATGGATGAGCATTTTAATAAGTTTTTAGTTTGCATGGCTTATGATTAATTTTGCAAGTGCTTTTTGAATGCATTTTAGGTGGTTGTTGTCAAGTTTCTATTGTTACTTGTTAATTGTTATTATAAACCTAAAAAAACTCATTTTAAAACCTTTATTCTATGGATTCTGGCTAACTTTTTCAACTTTTTCTTTCAAAAAGCAATACATCACCATCGTTGTAACCCCAACCATTTGGTTAGAATCGGTCCAAATGTCACGATATTAGTAAGATATTCATGAGAAATATATCTTCGATTGTACCCAAAAACGTAGCAAGTCTAAGTTCAGAGATTTAGAAGGTCCCCTCCAATTTTCACCAAGATCGCAAATGCCGTTTGCCCGGTAGAGAGCGGACAAACAGAAAAAAAAAAACGAGCTAATTTTTTGTGGGGGTCAGTGGAATTGAAGTCTTCGCTTCGCTCATCCAACCATCTTCCTTAAGTGAAAGTGATGATGGACGGCAGATTATTCTCAATTGAATAATAACATACTAATCAAACTTTTGAAATAACAAGCACATACTATATAGTAAAGCATGTTGTTGTTTGAATGTAAGTTAAGCAACATTTCTAGAATTTGTCAATTTCGAAGATCTATATAGTCAATGCTATAACCAGCCATTCTTAAATAATTCATAATTTTCTAAGTAGCAAAAAGTATAATTTATCTTACATTTTGTGGAAATAAACAGTATAGGCCTAGGTTATATTATCAATAACAGTAAATAAATTACTCCAAAGTAGATTTCAAAATTGGTTTCCTTTTAGTTGGATTTAAGTAGCAAGGAACTTACATTAGCATTATTTTAAATTTGAACTGACAATATTTTTGAGCTGTGTGTCTATACAATTTACTGTTAAAAGTATTTTTTGTATACCTTCAACTTTGTTATTCCCGAATATTTGCATATTCCAATTACTCTTTGTTGTGTGGTGGACAAAATTTATAACTTATAAACATCTGTATAATACAAAAATGACTAAATATTTAAAAATACAAACGGTTGTTTCTCCCTTCAGTAATTTTATTTGGTGACGGTGATGGTAACAGTGATAAACTTCCACTTAGAAGTCGTTTGATTGCGTCTCTGGCTGAGTTGGGGAGCAGCAGACGAAGCCATAGAAAGACTAAGAGACGCAAAGTAAACATAAAACCTTCGGAGTTCTTTTATATTCTCACTGCGCGTTATTTTCCCAAGCAGAAAATTCGACGTCTTAAAATGACTAACTTGGATTGAAATACGAAGGCGAGGCGAGGACAATGGGAGGTGACGGGTTTCCCTCTGTATTGGTAGAAGGACGCCAACCACCGTCGCATCATACTTAACACTTGATTAATGATCTAGATACTAAAGGTTACGGACAGCAGCAAGCTTTAAAACAATTTACAAGATCCTATCATTCCCTATACATTTCCGGCTAGGCATTAATCTAGATTACAGAGTTTTTTTATTCCTCTTTGTTTCTGCTATAGCTTAAATATCATAATATGATGTTATGCCTGATATTAAATATCAAATAACAAAACAGGCAAATACGGCATGGAATTTTAAAACATTAATATTGGTTTCGAGGATAGAAACTGTCAAGTCCTATTTGATAAATTACTCTTAAAACATAAATAATAGAATATCTTATTCTTTTTTAAATTAAATTTAAAGAAAAAAAAATTATGGAGTGTTTTGAATGTAATCACAAGAATGTGCATATTCATTATTTAAAACTAGGAAAACGCTTAAGTACCCCCGCGTTGATGGATGAGCTTTTTAAAGTTTTTAGTTTGCGTGGGATATCTTTACTTTTGCAAGTGCTTTGTTTTGTTGTCTACGCATTGTAGGTGATTGTTGTCAAGTTTCTATTGTTTCTTGTCAATTGGTATTATTTACCGTAAAAAACTTATATTAAAAGCTTTATTTCTATGGATTCTGGCTAGCTTTTTCAACTTTTTCTTTCAAAAGGTACTACATCACCCTAACCTTAATGTCCATGTGTAATATGAACGTTGTAGCCCCACCCGTTTAGTCAGAATTGGCCCAAATGGCACGAAAATATCGCACAAAAAATCAAAAAACTTATATTAAAAGCTTTATTTCTATAGATTCTGGCTAACTCTTTCAACTTTTTCTTTCAAAATGTACTACATCACCATAACTCTAATGTCCATGTATAATATGAACGTTGTAGCCCCACCCGTTTGGTCAGAATTGGCCCAAATGGCACGAAAATATCGCACAAAAAATCGAAAAAATCGTAAAAGTACGATATTCATGAGAAATATTTCTTCGATTGTACTTAAAAACGTGGTAAGTCTAAGTTCAGAGATTTCGAAGGTCCTGTCAAATTTTCATCAAGATCGCATACGCCGTTTGCCCGGAATCGTGCGAACAAACAGACAAAAAAAAACAAACACACAAAAAAACAAACGAGCTAAATTTTGGGGGGGTCAGTGAAATTGAAGTCTTCGTTTCACTCGCTTCGCTCGCTACGCTCATCCAAAAAAACGGTGGAAGGGTATGTATCTTTGTTATTTTTGTGTTAATATTAATTTAGCGAATGTCCATTGTTACGTCATTAATATTTTATACACTCTTACATTCCTATTCTATTATCTAATTCATAATTCAGTCATCGTTTCAATTATTTAAGATGAAGTTGAAGTTAAGATAAAGACCAATTTAAAGACAAAAATAAGGTACTTTCATTTTGCCATTTATTATTTTCAACAAATAAAAATGCACTAGGTTGTAAGAAAACAGCAAAAAAATCATCATCATTAAAATAATAATTACGATCGTTAGCTGCGAAAACAATACTCAATTAGCTTTTAACAATCAACCTTCCTGGAGGCAAGTTCTTGGAGTCACAACTCTACAAGTACACTGATTTTTAAAGCGAAGCTGCTTGCACAATAAAGAACGTCAACCATCGAAATAATATGTTTGTACCATGCCTTTTAAAAATCTAGCACCACCATTTAGAAGTCAAGACTGCGGGTGTGAGCATAAGAAAAGGGCTTCCTTGTTAAAAAAAATGTTGCATGGACCTTTTTATTTGATGTAAGCACACTAACCATTTAGTTTTCTATGGAAAGTGCCAAATACTTAAAATTAATTTATGCCAACTCTTAATTATTTTTGTTGAGGACAGCAAAAGTACCAAACAACACTAATATATAATGTTGTTTATCTTTGCTAACAATTTGGCAGTGCTGTTTATGAACCCAACTCCATTATCGGTATTTTTTTGTAAAATTTGAAACTAGAAAAGTCGAACCTCTACAAGTTAATTGACACACACATAGACAGAGCGACGGCTGCTCACCCAGTCAGGCTTGATTAACAGCGAGTGGACAGCCGCAGAAACACAACCACCTACTTCAATTACGAGGTAACATAGCGAAACATGCATTGTGATTCCCCGGGGACTGAACTATGGCGCACACCCTATCCGCTTACCTACCCCATCCTACTCAGTGTTAGGGGCTCGCTACCCAATTAGCGACATTAATTAGCTAAGTCTAAGAGAAAGTAAACAGGACACACCGCACGCTATGGGTATTTTACATGCGTAGACTTCAGCGTAACCTGCCAACACTATAAAGCATTACCTTTCTAGAAAACCCATTTATTTGCGAGGGTAGGTCTACATCAAAGTCAAAAACGCCATTTCGAGTAAATTAGTTCGGGAGTAACGCTCCGTAGCCTGGTTTTCTTGTGACGTAGTCGTTGTTTAGTAAACGTATATAAACAACATCCGCGTACTGTAAGGAGTCGTGAATGATTAAACGTATCATTCACGGCGTTCTGACAGAAACGATTCAGTGAACAGAGCTGCAGATAGGACCACCGGCCATCCTCTAGAAGGTCTTGAAACTATTTGGTCACTCGTCGATTAATTGAATTGAATTCTGGAGTGACCTTACAATAAACAGCTCATTAACCTGTAAAAGGAGAAACCCTTCAGGGAGTGGAGTAGCTTCTTGCAGTAAATAGAGTTCTATAGAACTAGGGAAATGTGGGTTGAACGCGTAGCGTATAACATGTTAAGAGCTATGGAAGACTACCACCCAATGTTAAAACCGCGAGGAATTAGTATTTTTTAAGTCATACTTCAAGAACAATACACAACACGGTAAAAGTGATAAATATGTCTTCATGCCCTTTTAATACTAATTATATATCTACCGCAGTACAGCAACTCTATTTTTTAATTCAAATATCAACAGAAAGAAATCCCAGCTTAAAACATTCAAATAATATCATACTCATTAACTTTTTGATTTTGGTTGTAAGTAAATAATTAAGAGTATTAATTTAATTAAAACTTAAACTTAAAACTTACTACAACTACTACCACTACCACTACCACTACCACTACCACTACCACTACCACTACCACTACCACTACCACTACCACTACCACTACCACTACCACTACCACTACCACTACCACTACCACTACCACTACCACTACCACTCCCACTACCACTACCACTACCACTACCACTACCACTACCACTACCACTACCACTACCACTACCACTACCAGTATGAAGTTCTTGTAAAACCACGTGAGACCAGTATGTTATATTATCTTTTTAGTAAGTGGTCGATTAATACAATCCGAATTTGTGTAATGATTGTTGTCTACGTGATATTGCCAAAACTCTTTGCTCGTATTTTTGGTACAGGACATGATAATCAGTGAGTTGACACCAAAAACATACGTTCTATTCCGTGTTGACAGCTCTATCATTTAGTTCATGGGTGTTATATTAATTATTATTACGTAATTTATTACTCAATACTCTGGTATGACAACGTGTTTGCGCAAGTTGATGAATGTTATATTGTTAGTAGAGAAACATGTCGGAAAAAGACACATACCACTCCATGTCAAGTGTGCTAGAAATAATTGGATTTCAATACGCAATTGCGTGCTTACCTATTTATGCCAGTGACTGATTATTCGGAGTATGAATATTCATGTTATGTTTTATAGCGTTACATTCAACTGACGCACAAATTAGCATATCTTTTTTAATTTGATGTTCACTCAATTCAGAACACAACTGATTACCGTTTGAGGATGATTTCATAAATACTATTGTGGACCTGTAACAGGAGTCACGTTTCATCCCCTCATGGGCCATATTAACATATGGTGACAGCCATTTTGTAGCAAAATGTATTTGATTCGTATAGCTTTGTCCACGTTTAGGACGATTAGCATGATCTTATCCAGTTGGGAAATGTCTAGAACATGCGTTTTATTTTCGTTCTGCATACCCAATGTTTATGGTCAAATGTATAAAAAAAAACAACAACAGGAAGAACAACTTATTTCCTGTCTTGTGTATTAATACGGAAAATTCCACATTGAATCACTTTTAGGGGAGGTGAGGAATCGAATTATAAGTAGGATCCACAAGAAAGTTTGTTCAGTGTTCTGTGGATCTTTGCAAAAGCAAGACTCGCATCAAAATAATATGTATGGTATCTTTGGATATCTTCTTTAGTTCACACATCTCCGTCTTAAAGGGGTATTTACCCGCTCAACTCAAAAAATATATTTCATTAAGGCTTCCTAGTAATGAATTTAGCAAATAACAGAAAAATTATTGGGGCCACCATGACCTCCCCAAAAATGGTCAAACTTGGTTATTTTCCAGCTAGCAAAAATCTCCCATAAGAAATAACATGGGGACGATCTTTATGCCCCGTGACCTTGGAGAGTTTTGATCTAAAAACATATTGGCCATTATTGACGTACTCTACAGCCTTTGTTTTGTAAATTCTCTATATTTGTTTTGTAACTTGGGCAAGTGGTCCGGTCATAATATGCTGACTACCAAGATGGAGTGTGATTTTGGAATGTATATTTTTTAGGGTTTTGAGGGTATATTTGTGCACAGTTTCAAGACACGGTTTTATTAAGGAGAATTTTAGATTGATAGATGCTCTAGTATCTATGTGGAACAAAAAAAAGGAGCAGGTTAAAGCCAATTTAAGAAATTTTCCAAAACACCAATTTTCTCAAATTTCTGGATTAAAAAATTGAAAAATTCGTGTTAAATCACAGTTACAAGATATAATTTTTTAAACGGTCATTTTAGTGTAGTAATATGCTATTGCTATAGATTATGTGGTAACAAATTTTTATGAGGTAATAGCCACTTAAATGGTTTAACCAGTTATAATATTATTTATTCTCGTTATTAGGAATATGCAAAGTATACTGCAGTCTGAAGAAATTATTTACAAACAATTAGTTGCTATCGTATGTCCTTTTTAAGCACGTGGCATGAAATTAATAGGAGATATTATTTTTCTTTTGCAAGTGGTCTTTAGACGGGCAGCTGTAAAATTCTTGTTAATTCAGGGTCTAGGTGTAAGTGTGAAGGTTGAGCACGACCCTTGAAACCAGATTCTCAGTGACATCATTTGACAGATCCTGGCGTCAGAGATCTAGCCAATCAGGAAGAAGCTTGACGCGGTGAAAGCGATGGGGCGTTTGACGCATTTCGTCTTCCACTCGGTTGACGCTTCAACTAGAAAAAGTTTTCCCCGCTCGAGGCATTCAGTCGGTTGCCACTCCAACCCTTTCCATATTGGGATGTGGGTAAACACTAGGAGTGGAAATATCACCCGCTCGCCGTGTGTTCAAGTTAATATTTCCTGAAATTACCGACATAAAACATCAAGCTTAGATATTTCAATGTAAATTTCTATCTCTTGTGAAATCACGCCCGTTTATATAAATTCTGACGGCCAACTGTTTATGACTTATAGTTCAAAATGGGCCGAAACAGATGATAAATTTTATGATCGAGTGCACTTTAGAACAACCCCGGGTTATAAACTTTAATTTATAGTTTTTGGCTTTTAAGTATGCAGGATTTATCTTCAACACAAGAATTATTACAAAAATATGGAAATAAAGCCAAACAAAGTGTTTTGTCTTAAAAAAACGAACCTGAGATTTGAGGTGCCTTAAATTAATGTAGTCGTACCATGTCTAACAAACGAAGTCAAAATATTGCTGCAAGATACACAATTGTTCGGATAAACATTAATCGATATAAAACTGTATACCAATCATTGTGATACGCAGGCTTCAAGCATGCATCAAATCGTTTGAAAATACATTCCTAACTTTAATGTGAGTAGAAATGTTTCATGATTGAAATTGAAATTGCACCTCGAAATTGCCAAGGCTGAATTTACCACCAAATCGTTCGCTGCAGGCGAGTAAATTGTTGTTTAGATGAGCAAGTTATAAAACACACTCTATCGATGGTCGAGTGGTTTTATCCTACAGAGCTCTACAAATCCAAACTCAAACGAATGGGAGCATGAAGCATATCACGTTAAAAGAGTTGCAGAAGATAGGCATGATTCTCTCCATACCACGCTCCAAACATCAAAATAGGATACACTAATTTTGAAAATTAACAATACTATAACAACACAAAATAATATATTTTTTGTCTTGTAGCATCGCTTTCTAGTGTCGTTTAGAGTTCCAGCGCCAATGGTCGGTTGTCGATCGTGCAGTTCTGCCGAAAATACACTAGGCGAACAGTATATTCTCTTCCTAACCTTAGACCATCTCGGTCTAAGTTCCTAACTGATCAGTTTTTATAACTGAATAAGATATAAGTTAAATAAATTATATAAAATAAAAAACTATACACACTAATATATTTATATAAATCGTTTACTTAATGAAGGTTTTTTTATGTAATGTATGTGTACCAAATTTGCTGTTTATCACTCAATATTTTTGGTTGCTGGAAGGTTTGAATTTTTAATTTTTTATAAAATATATTATACGTAAATTATGTTTATTTCCGAGCGAGATAATATGCATTGTGGCACTCGTTAAGTAGATGAGTGCTAATTATTATTAAGTCAGATAACCGCACAATGCCAACATTTCCTAATGTTTAGCTTGAAACTCGAGCCGCCGGCGAACAACAACGCTATCATCGAAGGAGGCACACTAACACAAATAGTCGCAGGTCGTTATGAAGTGACACTGGTTTCAAATCTGTTTGTGGAAATCAAGGCGGGGTTCTTGTGTTCAGGCCGGATGTGCGTCACCTCCTTCCGCCGGAAATAAAGTTGGTATTTTTCTTTTTAATTCTTTACATTTAAACTTTTATTTGTTACTTTCTTTGTGAGTAAATTAATGACAAAAGAGAACCTGTAAAGATGTAGCAGCTGGGTTGATCTGATGTCGCGGTAACTTTGGAATAGTTAAATAAAAACGTAACAATAGACCTAAATCGACGTTGGACGAACATTGTGTGGGCAGAACAAATCCGAGTACCGGTAATCCTTAGTTAAGATTTAGCCAAGACCCAAGTCAAAATTTGCATAATGGTATTGTCCAATAAAATTGCGCGGTTAAAACCCCTCTCAACTATCCTTACACTCGATTATGTCCAGTCACCTGGAAGGGGAGAGCATAAACGAAATGTATGTTTAGTAGGTTTGTATACGTATATGAGAATTAACCAGTTATTCATTAGTAAAGCAATAAAAGAGGATAATATAGAAACAGAAATGCTTTTCAGAGTAGCACTTATTGCTTTTTATTATAATTTCAATTTATCATTTTAAGCAATTCAGTATCAACTAAGACACTTCATTTCAATATTCTAAAACAAAAAATTAGTTGATCCCTGCATCGTAAATGCCATATTGATCGCCCTTCCAGTCAGTTTGTTCTAAATGGCTCTAATTTAACTCCCCTGTAATCCGTCTAACTTAACCATATCACTCACATTTCAACGGTTTACATCATATTATACAAAACCCCTTCATAATGCAAAGTGCAGAACTTCCATTAACAAATACCGACGCCTTACCAAGGATTTCGAACATAAACTAAGTCACTTTAGAACGCATGCAGAGCCGGGCGAGCAATGTAACAAGTTTCGCATAGCTACAACAAACTTGGCGAATCCAACAATCTTGGAAGGAATGTTTTCAACTTGTGGCTCGGTAGGTCTACAACGAGGGCGATGGTTTGGTAATTGTACAGGTGGCAGCTGAGAAAACCGCGGTAAGTGTTCGCTGCTGCATCTAAAAGCTGTGAAGCAGATTAGTACGCAAATCAGTTTACGCGATAAATAAGAAAGGCACCATTTGTGATCACTGGATTGTTATTGGATGAGCGTAGCGAAGATTCCATTTCACTACACTCGAGAAAAAAATCCTGAATGTCTTTTTTTTGGTTTTTTGTCTGATTGTTAACACGATTCCGGCTAAACCGATACTCCAATTGCGATGAAATTTTCTGGAGGCATTCGAAATCTCTAAACTTAGAACTGCCACGTTTTTTTTTAGCGCAATCGAAGAATTATTTTTCTCGTAAAAATCGCAATTTTACGATTTTTTTCGATTAAAAAAAAAATCTTCAACTTATAACACCTACCTACCTTATTAGATTGTAATGATTTTTGTACAGAACCTTAATTTTATAAATTAATATATTGGTGTGAAATTTGAGCGCAATCAAAAAATAATTTCTCATGAAAATCTCAATTTTACGATTTTCAACGTTTAAAAAAATTACGCTCATCCAACAACGCGCCTGAAAAAGCGTTTGCGAAGCTTCCTTGTTTATTAAATTCGTGTTGTGAGTATTTGTTAGCTCAGACTAACGTTTTGGCAAATCTTATGATTACTCGATAATTGGATGAAGAAGCGAGCGAAGCGAAGAATCCATTCTAACTACACTGGAGAAAAAAATCCGGAATATTTTTTTCTTCTTTTTTTTCTGTTTGTATTTTTGTGTGTTTTGTAAATATTTCTCATGAAAATCGCAATTTTACGATTTTTTTTTTCGATTTTTCAAAGAATTTCTTCGACTTATAACACCTACGAACGAATGAACGTAATGATTTTTTCACAGAATCTTAATTTTGTTAATTAATATATTTGTGTGAAATTTAAACGCAATCAAAAATTATTTCTCATGAAAATTGCAATTTTACGCTTTTTTTATTTAAAAAAAAATGTCTACAACTTATAAACACCAACATGCTTTATCCGATTTTATTGATGTTTTTACAGAACCTTCATGTTATGAATTAATTTATATTCGTGCAAAATTTGAGCGCAATCGAAAAATTATTTCTCATGAATATCGCAAAATTACGCTTTTTTCTAAATTTCTTCGGCTTAATAACACCTACATGCTTTATTCGATTGTAATGTAGCACATATAACAGAGTACACTACGTACTCTATTATCTGTGAATGTAGTGTATAATGTGCGCCCCTGATCCTCATGTCGTCGTCGTAAAAATTAAAACAATATTACCAAGCGTGTCTCGCAGGACATAGCAATGAGAAAATCCATCTGCATAACACATGGCAGCTCAATGCACCAATTACGCTCATCCAACAACGCGCCTGAAAAAACGTTTGCGAAGCTTCCTATAGTTATTAAATGTGGGTTGTGAGTATTTGTTGCTCAGACCAACGTTCTAAAAATTCTATGATCACTCGACTTTTATTAAATGTGGGATGTTAGAATTTGTTAATATCTCATACCAACGTTATTCTACTCGCTTTTATTCTTGGGAGAACATTCCACTAAATCGATACTTCTCTGAAATCTGGGTTTTGATGTATGGCGTAGGCTTGGATAAAGTTTGAGGTATTTGTCTGTGGAGTTTTGGACATCTTAAATTAATAACATTACAAGTGATTTTGATTTAAAAAAAAAACACCAATTCAATATTTAAAAAAGTTTAAAAAAATGAATTTGAATTGTAATTTTATCTGTTCGCCAGTGCAATAATAGCTTCAAAAACCATATCAAGACGAAGCTCTGTGTTATCTAAGTGTTACCTAAGTGTGCTCTCTATATGTGATCAAAGAGTTCAAAATATACAACTAGAGAGTAAACAAACTTGGAAGTTAATCACTAGGTATTAGGGAATTATGCTTTTAAAGCCAATTAGGTACTTGCAAGATTTTGCCGTAAGGTAAACCTATCGGTAAGGTAAGAAGCACATAAAACAACAGCAACAACGTTTTGTGTGGAAGTTCAAAGTTCAAGTTAAGGTAAAGCTGCGTTAATTCTTCGCTAAAGCTTCGCCTCGGTTATTGGGTGTATCTACTGTATGTGCACAAAGAATTCGTTGTGTTGTTTTCTTGAAAGTTCTCACTGAAAAGAGGGAACACTGCAATGCATTATTTATACGTTAGGAAACGAGTCTAATATGAATTTATGCTTCTCACGGTTCAAGTATCTTCATTGAATAGCCGCCGAGGGAAGATAATGAACATTGATTTAACTGGAGGGGAGATTGTATAAGCAGCTTTTATGGCTGTAATAAACACGTTGATCAGCTAAAGAATATTTAGACTTTCCTAAACAAAACGGCCGCTCAAGCAGAAGGCGATTAAATTTATAATTATGCGGTTCAAGTTGTTCTCATAATCCTTCTAGTGATCGCAAAGAGCTGAACAACCCTCCTGTTGGCTTTGTCGATCGCTTCAAGAGGCCGCAGTTTTCCGGGGGCGCTATAGTTGGTATAACGCGTCTGATTGGCCATGTAAGTGATTGTGTAGACAAAGCAAACTTCATACGAGTTAAGCATCTTTGAAAGGAAATAAGATGACGGGACAAAGTTTGTTACGTTGATTAGTTTTCTAGTTGAGATTTTCTAGATAAGTTAGAGTAAATGCGGGACAAAAAGAATCTTTGAGGAAAATACTTCGTTTGCTGAAGATAAACGGAAACAACTTTTTTGTTTTAATTTGATTTGATGTGTGAGATAAATTATTCGACATTTCGAATTTTTATTAAGAAATGCTATTCTCAGACGAAATAATATTTCGAAATGCTTACTGCACATTTTGCAGTCATGATTTACTGAATTACAATTTTTTTTCTACAAAATTCAATTTAGTTTTGTAAGATTTCGTTCTCCAAAGCTAACATTTCACACATGCGTCGACAATCATAAATAATTTTAACGAATATTGCGATTCAATAGATTATTTTTACCAGATATATTTTATAAAAATCCAATTATGTCTCCAAAATGGTTATATTAGGCTATTCATAAATGATGGAGTGAGACTTTAATACACAGTGAAATGTAATTTTCCGTTATGCGTATGAGCTGGCAACATAGAAAAATGAAGATGACTTTACAAGATCCTGTTCCTGTTGTTAATGTCCACGACAAGTTCTGCTGCTATCACATTAAATACTTAAATAATAAATAATAATGTTAAAAAATTACAAGTGTCGTCAACTGTGGAGAAATTTCCGCCGTCTAAACAGCCAATTCAAAGCTCTGAAAGCTGAATGCCTCGTTGCGTCTTAATCCGATGTGCTTAAATGACGTTATCCTTTTCACCACCGCACAAAACGCAGAAAATTTATCTAAAACCGACTGTGCCATGTCCATCTTTTGGGAGCGCACGGTGTACCCTAGTCGGATCGCCAATACCTTGGAGTAAACATAAACTGGTGCTATTGCCGTGAGTCATACGGCGCGTCAGACTAAATTTACTGTGTGCTTCGTTGGGCGACTTTCGGGTGCAGTTTCCGTACTCTAGGCACACTTATAAAACTTTCATCGTCACCTCTTGAATACGTCGGCCCCGGCGCTAGACAACCCTTTTGGAGGAGTGCTCCAGCAATACTTCTCGCTGGAGCGAAGAATCCTTCGCCGCATCGCGCGGCTCCTCCGTGACGCGGAATGAAGACGTGTATGCCAAACGGCGTCGGTGTATCAGCGCTCGACTCGACACCCTCGCAGGGCTTACGTGCAACGTCTTCACGCAGGGGCAGGAATGAGCTTCACGACCTCGTTCGCGTCCTCGAGTCTTCAAACCTCTACCGCGATTCAAGTACCCTTATCCGCCTTTTGCCTTTCAATTTGTCTAACTTTATAAATGTCATGTTCTCTTGTTGTTTTTCATGTAATGTTTAATTTGTAACTCTGTTATCACTGTGTCAGGCTACAGAGGGCACACTTGCCCTGCATTAGCCTTCCTGCCCTATGGGCAGGTAAAATACAATAAATTATTATGTGCCCTTGACTGTTCACGTTCGTCGACATGTTGCATAATAAATTAAGGGCAATTTAAAATGTAATACATTCCTTTCGCAAACCAAAACGATAACGAAATCCTCATGCTTTCATTCCTTAAATCAAGATGTGACAATTCAAATTGCCGTTTTCAATTTTAAAACGAATTGACGATAAAATTAAAATTGACATTATAAAAATACGAATATTGATTGCACATAATATTGTCATTATTTGTAAATCACATGATAAAAGTGAATAAGATCGCCATAAAGAGAGCGAATACAAAATAAAATACCATTAATATCCGGTAGATTGTGACTGCCATAGAAACCTTGACGAGGTCTGACACATGTGTGCTGGTCACCGTATCCAAGGGGTCTTTGTGTATTGAATACGCTTAAATTAGGGCGTCGATACATGAGGAAAATATATTCTCCAGAAAATTTATTACACATAAACGTTGCAAAACATCTTCACGGAATGGATAGAAGAGCGTTAACATGGCACGACAGATTCATTCGTCACACTTTAATATTGCTCGAGGTATGAAGATAAGCATAAGATGGATGAGGTGAAATATCGGTCGTGGATATTCGCCTTAATAGAAAACCAATTTCAGATTTCACCTGTATACGTTATATTTTATCAGAGAATACGGATATGCATTTCTGAGGCGAAGAACATCAATACAATGGCGATGAAATGATTCACGAAACTTTTTTTCGACGTGATAGAAACGTGAACGACAAATGAAGATACACAATTATTTGTGGGTTTAGCAAAGAAGTCGTTAACCTCATGACTAACCTACTGTACTATGGGTTCTAGTTTAAATTAGATTATTGCTTTCTTCATTTACCGTGTGGTTTAAACAACATGGGGCGTGTCGATATTTGGCATTTGGTTACATTATTAGCGATTCGAAGTATTAGCTGAAAGCATGAGAAAATGAATTATATCATCCACTTTTCAAAAAATTATACGAAGAAGATTAGCGAAAAATGAACATTGTTACAACTATTACGAGTCTCCCAACCTTGCCTATACTCGATAGTATCTAAACTACCGACGAAGATAATTGAATAATGTGCTTAAATTTTACTAAATCGCGACTGTTTACATATCAACAGTTCCACGTCATTTGTAGGTGTATGATATTTCAATACATTTTAAATGTTTACTATAAATAATAATGATACCCAACAATGAAGTCGGCTAGGGGAGGGGAGGATCCCACAAACTGTTGGGTTTCGGGTATGCCTGATGCTTCAACCATATTTACTGTTTTCTCTACTTCAGGTATTCCCACCACTTAATACATTTTAAATTCTTCCCACCCCCTTCCACATCCATTTCTATTATCTCTTCCCACCTCAGTCTGGGTCCCCGTAGTTTTCTCTACATCCTGTTCACATTACAACTTCGGAAGCCTGTCCCCATGCATCCTCTAATTTCTGTCCGAACCACCGCAGCCTTTCTCTTCCCAGCGTTAATTCAATTCTATGAATATATGTCAAATATAAACGGTAGATATGAAATCTGTCGGCATTCATAAAACTAATTCTTACATAAAACAATAATACTTATAAAACGATAACTTAACAGTCTGGCGCCGAACAGACACAAAGCATACGGAGACGGAATACATACAAAATACATTCACACGGATAGGAAGACAAACAATTGTATTGGAGAGAAGGCGGCTCCCACGTAGATGTTCATTAATTATAAACGACGCTTTTAGCGTGAAATAGAAGTTTGTTTAGATTGCGCCTTAAGAGTTGGTTAAATATCGATTGCTTAGTATTAGCTTTTGTGTACTGAGAAGAGTTTTACTAACTAGCTCTCAATAATCACCACAGCATAACATAGAGATTTAGTGACGGTTTGTTCTGTCTCGATAGCTCAATTGGTGGAGCTATGGCGCGTTAAGCCAGAGGTTCTGGGTTTGATCCCCAATCCGGGAAAACATTTACGAAAATTGTTTTCATTCAATAACTTTATTAAGTTCATATAGCTTTTAATTCGTTACACAAATAACGAGGGGTAGAAATTAAGTGAGTTTGAGTTATTTTCCAAACAAAACTTTGAAAATTAAAAAAAAAAATTGATCTGATGATTGCGAGTATTGAGTGTTTCCCAAGTAATTATTTATAATTTACAGCAACGTGATGTTTGAAGTCTCTATTGTAATCATGACACGGTTGGCACAAAACAAAAACAACCCCCATCCCCTTCACCAGTCAGTGATAATTGCTAGACCTGAACTGTGACGTCATGATTCAACTAGAGTACACTGCTTAATAAAATAGAGCTCACTAATTGGCAAATATGGCAAACCGTTTCCGGTTTAAAATGTTAAGTTATTCTTGTTGATTTAATATCCTTCATGACACACCGTAGGTAAATCATATACAAAGAAAGATGCAATGAATATTAAAATCGTATCATTAGAAAATAATGCAAAGAATAAATTTAAATATGTTGGCAAAACTTTTCTATGATGAACTTTTATACAAACAATTTCATTTTGAATATGGATTTAAATAAAACATCGACAACCAGAAAACAAACACGAAACTAAATATACGTGTACCTATGCTTAAATCTGAAAAGTAAATCAAAGCAATTATATAAAATAGCCACGGTAAGATAACATGACTTTTGCAGTCTTCTAGTGGAAATCAAGAAGTGATATAGCTTTACAGTCAACATGCTTGACAGTAACTATATTTGGCGGTATTTGTGTGCGCTGGAATAGTGATTGTTGTTCATATGTTCATATTCGTGTATAGTCCAATCTAGGTGCCCGTTAGGGCGCCGCAGCCAAGCCGCGGTGTGCTACACACTCAGGCACCTTATACAGCAACCAGAGTTGGGGTGATTTCGAGGTGTTACCCAGCCGTCATGGAACGGGATGTGAACTTAAAAACTATCAAAATCAAGGGAATTTAGGTACCTGACAACACATGCCAAATTTGGTTGGGGTACGACCATTCCTTCTTGGTAAAAAAAAATGACTTGAAACATGCTCAAAATCACTTTAAGGATGTTAGTTACTGAATACTATACTATTACTACTGTCTAATTCGTCAGTTTCAATTGCCCAGCGATTCTGACCAAACGGGTGGGGCTACACCGTTCATATTTTACATGGACATTAAGGTAATAGTGATATAGTTCCTTTTGAAAGAAAATGTTTTAAAAGTTTGCTGGAAGGCTTCCAAATAAAGCTTTAATAATAAGCCTTATACAGGCATACAACCAACAAGAAACTATAGTTACTTGAAAATGATCGCCTACATTGT
The DNA here is from genome assembly GCA_024449915.1 of Sweltsa coloradensis. NCBI lineage: Eukaryota > Metazoa > Arthropoda > Insecta > Plecoptera > Chloroperlidae > Sweltsa > Sweltsa coloradensis. The sequence goes on from JAMZAV010000321.1 coordinate 421,783, forward strand.
TTACAAAAAGCAAGTTTTTGGGCCTCTAGATATTTTACATTTTATTGCTTTTTTGGTAATACCACAGTAATTAAATCGACTTTTATAAAATTATTATATTTTAACAAATAATTTTTCAATGGAACTTGAAAAAGTAATTAGATCCCATACATAACAAAAACTGGTAAAAATACAGCCAAACACACACTCAAAAGAAATGAGATCTAAAAAAGGGCCAAGCTCTTCTACCCTTCCACATTTGCGCATTCTTAATTCATAAACGTACTGTGTTCCGCAACAACATCCTAGAAAAGCTTGGCAAAATAGATTTTGTATGACCATGACGTTAAAATTAATTAGAAAAAAGAATTTGGATGAACTATTACGTTTAAATTAATAGTTGCAAATTCTATTTTGCCAAGATTTTCTAGGATGTTGTTACGGGAAACTGTACGTTTATGAATTAAGAATGTGCAAATGTGGAAGTGTAGATGAGCTTGGCCCTTTTTTTAGATCTCATTTCTTTTAAGTGTGTAAGGTTTGGCTGTATTTTTACAAGTTTTTGTTATGCGTACACTTTATACATACATTTTACCTATTTCTCAATTTCATTAATCGAGAAAAAACTGGGTGTTTTTGTTCATTTGTAACACAATCCTTTGTTCAATCCTTTCATTCTATTAGAAATGAACAAATCTTATTTACACGTTACGGGCGCAGGCCCGCAGCGCGTGACACTGCGAGGACGTGGGTTCGAATCCCGCATAAGGCATGGTCTGTTTGTTCTCACCTGCATCCATCACTCTCATCGTCTTATTACATTGTAAAAATAGAAACATTAATTAACAGAACGTTATCATTATCCATGTAAAGTTGTTATTACCTAATGTATTTTAACTGTGACCTTACGTTTGTATTGCGTTAAGATGGCATTAACTGCTGTATTGCAAGATTTGTTAAATAAATTTATCATCTATTTACATTCGACATCAGCTCTTAAACCGATTGAAGAGTCGGTAAAATAATTTAATATTTGAACATACTTAGATTTTCAAACCAACTGTTTAGTGACACGAGTAATATTATTATGTAAACGTGTTGTTTTGTATCATCTCTTCTCTGTGACATCTCATGTAAGGTAATGGAACCGCTGGTAAAACAAAACGGTGATAAAAAATAAATAAATAAACTGATGATGAGTGCATGCATACCAATTCTGCAACTATTACTAATTTTTTGATGTTGGAATAAACTTTGTGTATTTTTCAACGAAAAAATAAAAACATAGATTGATGACTTAAGTTTTCGTATATCTTTATGTTTTCTAAATGTGTATTTATACTTATTTTGCTTTATAGCCTCACATTGCAGAGCCAAGCTAGGCGCATTCCCTCCAGAAGTTCAACCTAATGTACTAAATCTTGAGAGTGTTAGGAAAGTTTTCAAATAAAATATGTAACACTAGGTAACTCAGATTTTGTGTTGAAGGCAGCGGTTGCGCTCGAACATAGCGTAGACTCAGAACGATGCGCAAAGTTTTGACGATCTCCTTGTCCGAAGGGACGTAAATCCAGAAAATCCAACACCGAAAGAAGATAAAGCTTAGCCTAAATCGTACGCCAGAGCAAGAGTGCAAAACTTTACTACGCTTACACGTAAGAAACTTGGATGTATAGAAGAATATGGAAATTTTGATGAAAATTAACTTTATCTCTATTTTTGATCAGAGAAAGTGACAATCTTCCAAAGTTAATGAGCTTTGAATGTTGTGTTTACATAGTCGCTTGGTGAAATGAAAAAAATGAAAAAGTAACATCGCAGGCGAGAATTGACTTATGGAAAGCTTGTTTTTAGGGTGATGGCTGGCCTTAGAGGAGCGATTAGTTTTGATATTCGAAAACTTATTTGCATAGTAAAAAGTCTCTTGGATTAGTTATGTTTAAAATGTGACTCGCACATGCACAAGTTGTTCAACGTTCTGTGAGTCGATCATCAGGCCTAAGTTTCAGCCCTGATAACGAGGACATGGGTGAGGTACTCAACCGCCGATGGTCATGACGCTTTTAACGGCTTTATTGCCAAACACACGGCCCAATGGTAATGATAACGATGTTTTACCCTCGTAGACCTAAAATATAGCATTTGCAATTTTATTTTTATGGACTTAATTCCATTACGCAAATTTGAGTTTCTTGAGGAGCAAAAGGGACTGCCTTTACGTTTGGTTATAGCCATTACTGCTCCGAGTTTTTACGAGGTAATTGAAACTAATTGGTAATTAGTTGTTAGTTAATAAGAGCTCGCCACCAGCAGGCCTACTTGAGCGCGGTTCGCAGCTGCACTAATGAGTGGATCAAGAGGATCAGGCGTACAAACAGCGAACTCTTGAACTAGCGCAGATCCATCTCACCTTCTCTCTCGTGTGCATAGGGTGGGAGAGGGCTGACAAATGGAAGCGGCTGACAGTTTGCCGCCTTCCCCAAACATTTACTTTTCCTCTCGCTACCCGCCTTGAATATTTCTTACACACAATTTCCACGTAAATATTTTTCTCTCCTGTGTAATAAATCAAAATATTTACCAACATTTCCCGAGACCTACAAGCAAAGTTCCTTTTTTGCATTCCGTAATGGTATTACACGGAGAGACAGACGGTGGCGTAGTTTGAATTGTATTTTATAGCGTGTTAACGAATACGGCAGGTATTTCGTGGAGATCAAAGCCCGTTTGAAACCTTCTCATGTCACTAATCAGAAAGCCCACTCCACTCCACTCCACCTCGCCCTCCTCCACCCCGTAATACCGACCACAGGTGACAAAGCGTTTCCTTTGCGTTAACGAGACACGACAATGATTCGAGTATTTTACCAAAGCAATTGAAAATAATGGTTTCTTTTGGTGATGCAAAGTCGATGAACATACACAATATGCAAACGGGTGATTTGCGATGCGAGATTATCCGAGAGGCTCTCTCTCCAAGTCCCCTGGCCGGCGAGCAGCCTGATGCGCCGCGCCGGCTCTGGTGGTTTTGGGCTATTCTCGAGCACGCCACTACATTAAAGGAGAGTGAAGGGAGAGCCCATTACTGGTTTCAAGTATTCACGAGAGGCTCATCAAAAACAAGTGTCCCTGGAAGACTAATCGAGACAGAGACTAACGCGCCGAGAGGAGGGAGACAGACGAAGAGATGCGAGAAGAAACTTAATCGAAATGAAAAGAAAGATATTGCGTGGTTTAATGGGATGAAACGCTTCGAGAGCTCGCGTATGAGGATGAAAGACGGCCACACAATCAGGATTCTGCTTTTAAAGCACACGAGATATAACGACTTTTATCAAACTTGCATCTATAAACAGTAACCTTTGAAGTTTAAGTAGATTTAGAACACGCAAGTATAAAAGCAGATCAAATGTAAACCTCTTCTGTAGCTTTCGAAGGTGTTGGAGCGCATGCAGAGATTGTTGCGCAAAAGAAAGATGAAATATCTTCAGTCTCTGACTTATTATTGAACACAAGGAAACTGCATATATTTCCGGAATTTTGTGTTGCGTGAAAGAGGCTGGGGGGTGTTTTCAGTGTAAGCTGAAGTTTTCCGAAAAGTGAAGTGAAGATAGTCAACTCGTGTTTATTGTAGACGCGGAGGGTAGTAATGAAACTAGGGAAACTTCTATGAACAGGGAATATTATTCAATTAAGATTTGAAAATGTGCAAGGGATGAAGTGAAAGGACGCGACGTAAGACTTTGAGGAACAACTAACTTGAGTACAAAAGCTGTAATCAGAACTGTGCAGACTTCATTCTGCACTTGCCAAAGATTGTTTTAGTTTAGTCGAAAGACTTGGGAGATAAGAACTTTGGAGATGGAATTAAACTATAAAACGTATGTGGGTTAGTATAACGTCATCTGCCTTTCATGGCAGACTTGATCAAGCAGATAAGTATGTCAAGTGTGACTGTTGCAGTTATACTCATGTATACGAGGAACAACTATTTACATTGAAATCATCTGTGCAACTGACTTAATATTATTATTTTGTGTTCTTACTTTCTTCGCAAAATCATGGTATTGGTAAAAAAGGGCCAAATATTCTATGTCCCTTCAAAATAAATTCTTGCTAGTACTTGCTGTAGTTTACATATAGTATTTAAAATTGGTATGTTTGCTTTTCCTTATAATACAAAAACGTCAGGGTACTTTATTTCGTACATACGCACTTATATAATTATTATACTTTGTTGCATTCATCACTAGTTTGACATTTTTAATTAGTGTGATATGCTCACGGTAAAGTAATGAGAGGTTGTGATTATAGTGTATATGATGCTCATATTTTATACGGCAACTTGTGAAGACCCAATGGTTTTTTTAACAGTGAAATAGCCGAAAGTGAAGCACAAACAAATTATTTTCAATGGACAGATTCGCGATTTTGTTTGAATGTGAAACGCTTATCAAATTATTATTCTTTTAGGTCGTCGCTGTACAAATTCGCATTTTTGATGCGAACTTTAATAAATTCACTAAATAATATTCATAAATCACATCGAAAAAGAATTATTAGGTTCGGTTTTAATAAAATAAATTCACAGGGAAAAGTTTATAATGGCGGTCTCTCAGGAAAAGACTAATCCCTGGAGGCAGTGTTGATTCTGTTAATAAATCATTGATTGCGTGAGAGCGGACAGGATATTAGGGATGGCAAAAAATAGGATTATATCGAAAAATACCAATTTTCTGTTTTATCCAGTAAAATATATATATATATATATATAATGTCAAATGCACTGCAAGGTTAGCAATATACGATAAAAAAAAATGTGTGCCATTTGACGGTTTTCTGAGTTAGATATACTATTTCCACTCTGTACCTGCGTGTGTGTGTAAGTGGTCGTGGGTATGTGTTTGATTGTATACGTATGGGTGGAGTGATCGATTTACGTAGCCAATGAATTTAGCTATACATGTTAATATTATTGTGGCACGTTATTTTGTTACTGATTACGATATTACGAGGATGAAGAAAAGTATTATACCATATGTGTGCCGGAATGGAGAACCAACCTTAGGGTGACAAAGTAAATTGCTAAGCAACAGGCAAAAATAGCCAGCAGTGCGTAAAAATTTTGTTTTCAGTTTCTTATTTTATAATTACTTATTTAACTTTGTTTTAAATTTTGACAACTGATGTTGTAAAAGCGTTTTAATGACCGTTTGACGGGGTATAAAACTTTTTTATTTATTACAACATTTTTCGTTACCTTTGACTAAAATGTGGATAACTTTGCCAATTTTTGTCTTTTTTAAAAAATGTTGCACCAAAATGTTCAGACTTTTATACCCCCTAAGAAAATGTCAAAACATGAATAACAAAAATGTTCACCCTAAGGGTCAGTTCTCCTTTCCGGCTCATATCTCAAGCGGGATTCAAACCCTCGTTCATTGAAATCATTCTCACCGTATGAGCCACAGCGTAATAGATTTGAGCTGAACTCTGCAATGAAAGTTACAGATCTTCATATAAATCATATACATTTCCAATGAAATGAAACAATAAAAAGTTTATGCCGAACGTTATTGGTATTGTGTAATCATCAATGACCTCCGTAATTTTAAAGCTGTATTTTGTTAATATTATGTATGTGATTTTGTTCATTATAGACTTATTTAAAATTTGTATTTCTTTAACATAATTTATTTTGTTATCTAGTGTTTAGTTTATAAACAAATGCCTAAATAACACTTGTGAATCTTGCCCTGTTGTCGATTGGTACATGAAAAAAATAATAAACGTTGCAATTTCGAAGATTGAACAATGACGAGTTTTTGACAAAAGACTATATGCATCTTACATGCATTACATACAACATTAGGTCCCTCACAAAAGTGGGCAAATAGTATCCTACCATTTTAACTCTCAATATTCTGAAAAGCAGTACGTTGATACTTTTAGATTCCACATTGCTTTTAGCGTCCCGACGCTTTTAACGCAGCCGACGACTTTTTTAATCTTACGCAACGGCAGGTTCTTATGGACATATCTCACAAACTGTGTTTTACCGATCGAGATGGGTTTAGTTGCTTTGTTTTTATTATAGTTTACAATCGTCAGTTTATAAAATGTCTTAGTTATACACGAGCAAACAAATTTTAGGATCAGAAGACGAAATAAGAAGTCGAGAGTGAGTACCCGTCACCATACTCCCATCTTACAGGCCGTTAGCGCGGAATAGAAGCCTCAGTAGCTTACCACTGGGCTACCCTTACGACGGTTAAATTCGGTAAGTGATATTTGAGCACATTCACATAAATTACGAAGCGAGTGCACAACGCCCTAATATTCAGTGAAGTAGTTTTAGCTCTCCTGCAACTAATATGTGGTGTAAGAGCTCTTGCTTTAGATCTGTCGACACTGGAGAGTACCTTCGCCGAGGAATCGCCTAACTTTGCAACCGGGACTTAAGGAGGCGGTTTGTGTCCCGGAACCTGCAGAGTTTGCAACTTGTTTCGCCAGTGCTGCTGCTACTAGTGGCGCGGCACTCCCCGGAAATAATAAGCCCGTTGTTTAAAACGACGTTAATAAATCATCCAGTAACACAAATTCAGGAAACCGAGTTTACCATGCTAAAACAATAGATCAGCAGTCATATTGTGCAGAGAATTTTCAATAGTCCAATTATTAACAGTAATGGGTCTAACCAAGAGTGAGGCCTCTCGCGTTCTTGTGTTTTTATTCATAATTTTAATGAATTTCTCTTGTATATTCATGTAACTTCGCCAAACAATAGCCAGACACTGAAGCCATATTCAAGTACATCCCGTTGTCTGGACAGGAGGTAGAGATGTCCTGACCAAGACCCTATGAAAGCCAAACAAACTATAATCTAAACTATAGTGTTTGAGTTTCTAGTAGAAGTATGTGGTATCCAATTTAGGTGTGTATGTGTGTTGAGAAAAGAAAATCCGTACTATAGAGCGTATTCAACAGAAGTTTTTTAAGCACGTCTGTTAGTGATGCTGTTTATCATCGATGTAACTATCCTACATTTTGCAAACAATAAATCTTTGTTATATTGAATAGTTTAGTTCATTAGTTTTTACTCTTGTTTATTTGATTTAAAGGCGAGTAAACACTGTTAGGTCATAAAACGTCACTCTACTCTAAGGGATGTGGGAATGAAAAACCCATGCTGGACAGTTCCAGCCACAGACGGTAGTGGGAGGAGAAAGGGGTGTCTTACGTCGGGGCCGCGTCAATCGGCACAAATATTACTGGTCTGGTCTGATATTTAAAAAAAAGATGTTGCACATTCTTTTGCTTCTCAGCAATTTGACATATTGAATTTCTATGAAGATGAACACGAAATCAAAACCTTTTCACCTTCCATGAAACTTCATTGACAGTTTTATGTACTAATCATTTTATCGAATTCAACGTAATTACAAACGAATAATCATATGTAAGCCATCCATCCACATAATGTGTATTATATTGACACACTATTTAAACACAGTTAATCACTTGGTTAAACGAATAACATGAAATGATCCACATTTAACCCAAACACGTCATGCTGTTCCAAGGAGATATAATAAATAAAAACCAACATAACAAAATATACATATTTCTTACCTTTTAATTGTTAAGTCTTCTCAATAGTTTGAGACTGCATTTTTATTTCTGTAACAAAAAAATTATAATTATAAAATTTTCATAAATGCCCGTTTTCATTTGCACCAATAAACACAACAATGGGCTTACTTATGTTTATTGGCTTTGCAGGTTGTTATGTTCCCTACGATTTAAATAAAAGTAATATAGTAAATCACATGTAGGCCTACAATTGACGTCAAACAGTCCAATAGAATTTTATTTTAAATCAAAAATCTTGTAATTTTTGATAACGTGAGAAATATTATTAATTACACACATAATATACAAATTAATAAATTAAACCGTATTTAGGCGAATTTTGCATTCCATAAAAGTTAATGTTTGTGTAGTTCTATTATACACGGAAGCGTAAAGTATTCCGCGCTTTATATCACATGCACCGCAGCTCAGAAATATCGTTCACTGTATAGGCTCCTTTACACGCACGCACGCTACTACTAATAATATATTTTTTATATAAAGGCCACCAAAAATAAAGCATGCTCCACAATTGCGGTAGGCAATATAAATAAAGAAATATGTTAAATAATAATGTTGA